>WNWU01013815.1:26334797-26454591 GCA_012654045.1 Ptyas mucosa | reverse complement strand
CCCCCTTAACAGCCACAAAATCTCTTGGACAGTTTTCAAAAGTAATTTATAATTTGTCAAGCAAAATAGTCTTTCCTCCACCTCCACCTCCACCAAACACTCAGTCCAGCAGCCTTAATCCACTCTCAGAGTGCTGATCTCTCAACAAGCACTTTTGTTTTTAACTGTCACTTTCACGCCCACAACAAAGGCGCCATCTTCCAGCCTCCAAGTCAAAGAAGCTCAATTAGAAACAATGTAAACCCGGGGCTAAGCATTGATACTTGCAGATTGCTTATTCTCCTGCTTCCGCTCTGTCTGCTCTTTGGATTCAATTGATCTCACTTTTGCCTGCAGAGTTGGTCGCGACACCTGGCTCTGTTAACACAGATTTGTCCCGGATCCGGAGCTTCAGTGGGCTAAACGGGGAGCTCTCACCCTCCAAACCCCTGGAATTGTTCCAGGGGCTTACAGGGAGCTCTACCCAAACCCACCAGCTCTCCTATCCATCTTCTCCCGATGGAGAGGTTTTTAAGCCACCAGACAGCTGTTTAGTGCTGTCAAAGCGGATTTTACGAATCGCAGGGCTGGCGGTCTGCGAAGATCGTCCATTTCAATTATCTTCTTATGGAGTTTTTCATAGAATTCTTCTTGTTTATTATTTGGTGCATATACTGCTATCAAAAGTATCTCTCTTTGGTTTATCACTACCTTCACCAACAAGATTCTTCCTTCTTCATCTGTATTTATCTGTTTAGAATTTATTATTTCCTTGATATATAAAGCTATCCCTCTTTTCTTTTGTTGTGCTGATGAGGAGTCTAGTTTTCCAAGTTTCGAACATTCAAATAATTTACTGTGTTGTTTTTTAATATGAGTTTCTTATAAGTAGATTACATCTATTTTTAATTTTTGTAATCATGTGTAGATTTTTTCCCCCTTTTCATGGGGAAGTTCAATCCATTATCTTGATTGAGAACATCTCAATTTCCTCTTCCATCTTCCTTACTTATAGATAGGTCTTATTCTCCTATGTCAGGGAGTTGATTGATCCCATCCTGGCTCTGGGATAATCGCACCCCGGTTTAGAGGTTTAGGCCGAGGCTTCTCCTTGAAAGTATACATTAAGAAAATAAAACGCAAAGAAGTATTTCTAAGAAAACTCATTTTTATTGTAAAAGTAAAATATAAAATTCTTGCTACCTAATTAGTGAGCTACATCTTGGCAGCGTTCCTGCCGGACCTCTTGGCAGAGAGAACAAAGGAGTAAGAAAGATGGCTAGAAAAGGAATGTGAGAAAATATGTAGGCATGCGCACTTAATACTGATAAGAAACTTGGCAAAACTACAGTAAGTCTATTAGTCCAAAAATGAGAGCTCAGCTGGGAAATACAAGAACGCAGTGACAATCCCCTTCTGTGCCAGTTGAGCGAACATCAGGTACATCGTCAAATAAGGCACATCTTCTTACGCAGATACTCGTGTTGAGCTGCTGGGAGTGGTTTGTTGAGGATGTCTGCAATTTGATCATGTGTAGATACATATTGCATTTTAACAAAATCTTTTTTCACCAATTGTTTTATGTTTCAATAACAGATGTCAATGTGTCTGGACCTAGAACCTGTGAAATGTGATTCAGAAATATAAACCACCGATTCATTGTCTTCCATCACGGTGATTGGTCGGATCGGACTTGTCCAGATATCTGTGACCGAAGCATCAAACCAAGTTAGAGAATTACATGCATCTGAAACACAAGCATATTCAGCTTCAGTAGATGAACAAGAAACAAAATTCTGTTTACGCACTTGCCAATAAACAGGACATCCATTCAAGAACATCATATAACCTGAAGTACTTTTGCGTGATTTCTTATCACTCGCCCAATCAGAATCTGTATAACAACATAACTCTGCATAGTCAGTGTGTGTTGGTTCTAACAATAACTTCATGTGTTTTGTGTGCCTTAGGTAACTCAATAATTTCTTAATGCATGTCCAATGAAACTGTTTTGCCTTACCTACGTGTTGTAACAAGAGATTGACACTAAGTGCAATGTCGGGTCTGGTCCAACTACTAATGTACAACAGTGACCCAATGACTGAATGATAAAGTGTTTGATCCTCAAACTCAGGATTCAGTTCTTGTGTCAAGTTGTGAAAATCTGTTTGCATGGGTGTCTTTGTTGTGTTAGCATCCTTCATGTTGCAATGATGCAAAATTTATTCAATTTTATCTTCTTGTGAAAGACTAAACCCCTTCTGTGTTTTGTCAATCTGAACACCTAAATAAGTGCTCATATGACCTAAAGATTTCAATGTGAAGTATCTCTGCAAAGCTTTGGCAAAACTTTCACTCATCTGCTTATTTGGATCAATATAAACAATGTCATCAACATAAACAAGAACTATTTCATATGCATTGTTAGATCTTTTTGTGAACACGCACTCATCAGTTTCAGACTTAATAAAGCCCATTGAATTTGGTTTGTCAGTAAGACATAAGTACCATATTAAACCAGACTGTTTCAGACCCTAAAGACTTTTTTTGTAGAAACCAGGTATCCCCTTCTTGCTGTCGGAACCCTGGAGGACCTCTTACATAGATCTCTTCATCTAGGTCAGCATGTAGATAAGCCGTGTCAACATCGAACTGGAAAACCTCTAAACCAAGGATAGTTGCAGTTGCTAAAGCAATTTTTACATTCTCAGTTCTGACTGTTGGTGAGTAGGTATTTGTGTAGTCCTCAGGATAAAGTTGAGTGAAACCCTGAGCTACAAGTCTGGCCTTCTACAATGACTCACCATTTGGTTTTCTTTTGATTCTGTAGACCCATCTAGTGCCAATGATTCTTTTGTTTGCTGGAGGTTTTGCAGGTGTAAATAACTTACGTTTCTTTAGACTGTCCATTTCAACCTGCATTGCATCATACCACTTCTCTTGCTCTGAATCAGGAAGATACTGGATTTGTGTGAACGTATCAGGTGGAGGTGTAACATTGCAAATCAAAGGTAAGGGTGCTTTTGTCAGTTGCCAAGAATATTGTTGTGGAGGGATTCCTTTTGTGGCCCTCTTGGAACGTCTCGGAACAACAGTCCATTCTTCTTCTGCTTTGTCCTCATCCTCACATTCGTCGCTAGCATCAGCATCCGCGGCTTGCGAAGACGGAACATCGGGTGGAGAAGAACTAGTGGATGGAACATTCGCCTGTGAATCTTGATCATCAGGCTGCGTGGCATCAACAACATCATCTCTAGGAAAATAAACTCCAGGATCATTGGAATGAATCCTGGACCAGTCAACATCTTCCTCAAAATTAGCAGATTGGGAAATCACAATTACATGTTTAGAGTCAATAAATTTGCTCCATTTTGAGTTATCATCAATACCCATAAATCTCAGTCTCTTTGCTACTGGACCTCCTTTTCTTCTTTGAGCTAAGGGAATGTTCACCATAGCGTATGAACCAAAAATATGGAGGTTTTTGAGATTGGGCTTGTAACCATACATCATGAAGAAAGGAGTCTGATTTCTTACACTGCTCCAAGTACGGTTGACAATGTAATTTGCATATTTGATAGCTTCACCCCAGTATGGCATACTAAGGTTGGTGTCTTCTAGGAGACAACGCATCATGGTTTGCAGGACCCCTTGTCGTCGTTCTACGACCCCATTAGGAGCCGGTGTGTAAGGAGCTGAAGTCTGATGAATAATTCCATTCTTACGCATCCAATCCTGGAAACGCTGAGACATGAATTCAGCACCATGATCACTCTGGATTCTGGCGATGCGAACTTGGTGTTGGGTAGAAATAAGGGCTGCAAAGTCTTTAAAGATCTGAAAGGTCTCAGATTTTTCTTTCATAGGATATACATATCCATATCTGGAATAATTATCAACAATTGTTAGAAAATATTTTCTACCACCAAGCGTTGGCGGAAATGGACCAACTATGTCAGTGTGTACCAAATCAAAAATGCGTGTTGACAGGCGTGTAGCGTGTTTGGGAATAGCTGCTGCTTTGGATTTGGCTTTCTTGCAATCAGCACAATCCAAAAACACCTTACACCCCTTTAGATCCAAACCTTTTGCGAATTCCGGCATTTTTCTAAGAACACGAAAACTGGCATGCCCCAATCTTCTATGCCATTTGTGGATACACCTGTAATGCAAAGGTTTACCAGTTAGTGAATTTTCAACATTAACAGTTCTATGAGGAACCTCAGGCTTGCTCTGAGCAACCTGTTTCCTAATTTTCTTTTTGTTGGCTTTAGGAGCCTTTGGAGTAGCAACAGGATCTCTCTCTGGAATATCTCTCTCCCCTTTGGAGTTTGTATACTTGCCTGTGCTTGCGATTTAGGCTTTGGCTTTAAGTAATAAACATCACCAATCAGCATGGTTTCAGCAACAATATCTCCATTTTTAACTATGTAACTTGCTTTCTCAAGGTGGTGAACCTGGAACTTTAAAGCTCTAGATAAGTGGGCTTGACTAAGCAAACTGCTATTTGCTGTTGGTATGTAATAAACATCAGGGATGAATGTATCGAGCTCTTCAACATAAACAGTTCCTTTTCCTTTGACCTGACAAGGATGATTGGAAAAAGAATAAAGTTCTCGTAGTTCAGGTTCAGGCTCGTGCATCTCTGTGAAAAGTTCCTTTCTGTAGGTAACACGCAATGCTGCACCACTGTCCAAAGTCCACAAAAGCCATCTATCGTACTCTGGATGAGGTTGTGGATCTTTGGTTAAAGCCAGTGTGGCAAGTGGAGCTTGTGGATCATGCCTTGGACCACGACGACCTTGTCTTCCGCCTCTGCCTCTGAAGTCTGTTCCTCTGGGCTGGTATGAGACGGGAGCTGGAGCTCGTTGGGGACAATCTGGGATAGCATGTCCCACACGATTGCAGATGTTGCATCTTGGCATCCTTGGAACGTAGGCCCTTCCTCGGAAGGGATGCCTCGCTGGAGCTCTTGATGCGGGTGGTCCTCTCAAATGTGGTGTGGCTAACATGAATGCCTGTTCTTCAATTAAAAGTCTACATATATTGTCGACTGTGCGTTGAGCAATAGGGACTTGGTTAATTTTTGTAACGGCATCTTTCCATTCATAGCTCAATGAGTTAATGATAATGCTGATCATTTGAATATCATCAATATTATGACCTCTTTCTCTCAATTCTGTTCTGATTCCTTTCAGTTTGGTCAAATGTCCTCCAATTTGATCACCAGGTTTCAATCTTGAACCGTGGAGCTCAGACATGAGCAAACATGAGGATTAAATTGAAACGGGCCTGTAGCAATTTTCCAATTGGGCCCAAATTTGTTGGGCTGTTGCATCAGGTGGAAAAGTGACCTGCAGTTCAGTATCCATGGACATCAATAATGTTTTGCGAGCTCTAATCTCTAAGTCTCTTATAGCAGGAGTCCATGGCTGAGCAGGAGGATTAAAAATCATGCAGTAAGTGCCTTCTCTGAGAAGCAATAGTGTAATCTCACTGACCCAGGCTTTATAATTATGTCCTGACATTTTTAGTTTGGACTCACCAGCTAGTGGGGCAACAGAAAATGTCTGGTGAGGAACATGCATTTGATATGCTGGCTGTGCCATTGGAGGTGGACCAGGAGCTGGTCTTGGTTGTGCCATGGCTGGGGGCACATATGCAGGCATTTGTGGCTGTTGCATTGGAATCTGCTGTATTCCAGCTGCCATTTGTGCTTGAGCTTGCCTTTGCCACATTAAGCGTTCTTGTGTTCCATCTAAAGAGACACCAACACCACCAGGGGGTGTAGAAGATCGGGTCTGTGGAGACACTTGTGGCATTTCAGCTTGAATATTTGAACGAGCCAAGGATACGTTTGCTAACGTCTGCTGCAACAATTCAAAACGTTCATGTAAACTGTGTTGCCTTTCAGCTTCCTCTTGTAAATTACTTTCGCCAGCAGATGGTGCTGCACCTATAGTTTCGGGCTTGCGTGGCACTTGTAATTTGATCAGGGAGGATTTCATGTGACGTGTGCACTGCTCTCTGTTTTAATTGGCCTGACACAGAATCCACCAGGGGGTGTGTCTTTGGCTCTGAAGAAGAAGCCAAAATGACGCTTTTAGAGATTTTTAAGTCATGTGGCTCTCTCTTATCTTGCTCAAGCATAAACAAATCCATCTTAGCCTGGGATAATTAGTGTTCATAATATTGTATTAGATCACGATAACTTTTAATAGCTTGCTTAGAGCTTTGAGGAGAATAACAAATCTTTTCTCTCTCTGCGTAGGAGGAAAAATGCTCCGCGGTTTGTGAAAACTTTGGCCTTGCACCAAACGTTTCAAAATCTGAGGGCTCTGGGAGGACACTTTGGGGGCACGCATAATTAGAAGAAAGAATAACTGGCCTCAGTCGTAGTTCATTATCTTCAAAAGTGGCTGTATTGTTATCTCTCCCTTGATGCCTTTCCAAAAGCATTTTTTCAGTTTCCTCACCTGTGGTCTCTTCCAGGCGTGTAGCTGAAGCAATAGGTTGGAAGTTTGAAAATCTTCTTTCTTTGGAAAGATCAATCACATCACTTATGAGGAATGATCTTTGTTTGATCTCCAGGCATCGGGACATCACTTCCAAGGCATCATTGGGATGGTCTGGGGTAGAGATTTACAGCTGGGTGTCATCAGCGTACTGATGGAACTCCACCCCAAAACCACGGATGATCTCACCCAGCAGCTTCACATAAATGTTGAACAGGAGGGGTGAGAGGACCGACCCTTGTGGCACCCCACAAACAAGGCACCTTGGGGTCGACCGCTGCCCCCGTCAACACAGATTGTGACCGGTCGGAGAGATAGGAGGAGAACCACCGCAAAATGGTGCCTCCCACTCCCAATCCCCCCAACCGGCGCAACATGATACCATGGTCGATGGTATCAACAGCTGCTGAAAGATCTAACAGGACCAGGATAGAGGAATAGCCCCTACCCCGAGCCCTCCAGAGATCATCCACCAATGCGATCATGCCATTTCCATGCTGTACCCAGGCCTGAAACCAGAGTGGAGTGGATCTAAATAGACAGCTTCATCCAGGTACTGGGGAAGCTGCTGCGCCACCACACTCTCAACAACCTTCGCGATAAAACAAAGGTTGGAGACTGGACGATAGTTAGCCAAAACAGCTGGATCCAGAGAGGGCTTCTTGAGGAGGGGCCTCACCACCGCCTCTTTCAAGGTGGCCGGTAGGACACCCTCACTCAAAGAAGCATTAATAATCCCCTGGAGCCACCCTCATGTAACCTCCCGGGAAGCCAGCACCAACCAGGAGTGACACGGGTCCAATAAACATGTGGTCGCATTCAGCCATCCCAGGATCCTGTCCACATCCTCGGGAGCCACAGGGTTGAACTCCTCCCAGATAACACTCTCAAGACCTGCCTCAGTCATCTCGTCTGAACTAACCCAGTCAGCGGCCAAGTCTTCCCGAATCTGAGTGATTTTATCATACAGATACTGTACAAAATCCTCAGCTCGGCCCTGCAAGGGGTCATCCCGCACTCACAGATGAAGGAGGGAGCGGGTCTTTGTAATATTGTAAATTTATCTATATTAATACTCTTATCACCTTAATATGTATTTGACCACTTTATCACACAATATATGTTTCTATACAACTTTCTATATACTTAATCAAGGTTTTGTAGGCTTAAACTTTTCAATACCCTTATATAAGGGGGAAGGGAAATAAAAGGAGGGAGGTGAGGCAAAAAGTTTGGGATTTTAACAATTCATTAATTTGTCCCTAGTATAATTAATACAATATATGTAATCAATCTATGGTAATAGATAAATAATGCTAAACATTAGTAGTATTAATATAAATAAATAAGTAAATAGGTAAATCGATAAGAAGGCTAAGTAAGTAATTAATATAGATAGCAATAAGGCAAACTTGTCTCAATTGTTAAATACTGATTAGCAATTAATCTCTCACAATCAACTGTTCTTAATAGTTAATAAATAGTTCTACTCAGATTAAACAATTGTGTATATACTTCGTTATTTGTTGTTCTTCTGCCTTGCGATTTTCCTTCACTCTTGCATCATTTCATGCTCTTTCCTCTGTATTGTTATTTTTAATGTCTCTCACCCGAGACAAATGTCCAAATGTCCAAATTCAACACTTTTAGGTAATTAGTTCAAACTTTCAAGTTCGTTATTTTCCAAGTCTGTCCTGTTTATCACTCCATTAATATCAACCAGTTCTCTACTCTCTGTTCTGGATCAGTCACTCACTCACTGCCCCCAATCTTTAGTAGCTTCTGTCAGACTCACCGTCCTTGTTCTTAAAACGGTGTCTTCCTTCACAATCTATTTATTATATTTTAGAGTCCACACTTCTTTCAAATCAATATCTGGATGTATATGTTGTAACTTTCCATCTCAGCCACTTGCTCGCCTTTCGCATTGTCACTGTCTGTCAAAACTGCTTCCTTCTTCCATCGCTTGTTTTTCTTTCCGATCTCTGGCTTCTCTCATCACACACTATGATGCTATATAAAATAAATTTGTAATCCACTTATGGTTTATTTGTAATCCAAATCTCTAATCCTCCCCATTGGGTGGATTAGAAAAAATTAAAAATAAGGGGAAAAAACCAAATAAACAAAAAAGAATCAATCACCCCTTAAAAAACAATATACGAAAAATATTACCAATCCAAAAGTAAAAACAAAAACAAAAAACAAAAAGCCAAAAAAGTAAAAAAAGTTAAAAAAAAGAGAGAATAAAAAAATCTTAGGTGCAAAGAGAAAAGTAAAAGTGAAAAAAAAAAGCAAACAAAATATCTTCAGGCTCTTCTTGCCTTAATCCAAATTCTATATAAGTCACTTCTTTTCCAATCATACAGAGAGAGAAGAAAAAAAAAGAAAAAAGCCAAAAGGAGTTTCACCAAAACCAATCCAAAACAAAATACTTCATAAAGCTCAAAAGAGTAAATAAAAAAGCAAAACAGAGAAAATAGAACTTGAGACATGGAACAAAGTTAACAGTCCAATCTCTCTTGCACATCTGCTTACTTATCACTCCAGTTTAGACTAGCAAGGTCAGTTTACAAGTTATAGTTAATTCAAACCTTTTTTTCTTCTGCCACTAGATGGCACTGCAGACTATTTCATTCAGTAAAGCTAAGCCATGTCAAAATTCCAGTTCTTTTTAGTACTTTTTAGTTAATTCTAGTCAATAATTTGCATCAAAATTATTAAAAGTCATTCCAACTTATTATAAACAGGGAAATTTCAGTCAGTTCTCTATCTCTTCTTGGTTAATCCACACTTAAAAACAGTTCCCAATCACTTTCCTTAACTCATTAAAAAAAAAAATCCTTTTCGCCTTGGACTTTCGCTTTCTTCGCTGCCCAATTACCGGAGGTGAGAGCCAATACACATCACTCTCCCTCTTCTCTTTCACCCTCTTTTCCACTCTCTTTTCTTTCAAGTGGATCTGAAGAGAAACTTTTAAAAAGATTGTTTCTCACCTAGATGAAACACTCCATCTTCTTTCCGCTGTGGCCGCCCCAGCTTCCTAGCAGCTTCTATGGCCACTTTATCTGCTGTCCAGTTTGAGGAGTTTCTTCTGATCCAACCAGGGAGTTTACGATCTCCCTGTGTTGGTCAGTCCGTGCTCCTCTTGTTCATCATCTCTACAGGATGACTTAGGTCACTCAGGACCCCCAGATAGTGGAGATATCGACGGTTCTTCAGGAGCTCAGAAGCGCCCAATGTATCGCCACAACATTGGCCACACCTCCTCCCTTTGCAAACATTTCTTTTAGTGTCTCAAATGCCTCTTGGCAGGTTAGGTCCCACTGTAGAGGTTGTCCCAGGCAGGGCTTCATTCCTAGGTCCCTGTCTTTAAGAGGTCCGTCATGGGTTTGGTGACCCTTGCGAAGGAGGGTATGAATTGTCTGTAGAGGTTTGCGAATCCTAGGAAGCTGTCTGTGGGTGTCTGTGAGTGCAAGGGGGTGGCCAGCCAAGGACAGATTGTACTTTGGCTGGGTCCATCTCTATCTCCTCATTTGACAGTCGGTAGCCCAGGTAGTCTAGACGTGCACAGTGAAATTCTCATTTTGATAGCTTGACATACAGATTGGTTGCCAGAAATTTTTCCAGTACTCTGCAAACTAAGGGTATGTGGTCGTTCATGGTCTTGGTGTAGATGAGGATGTCATTTAGGTAGACGAGAACCCCCTTGTAGAGGTGCTCATGCAGCACCTCGTTTATTAACTGCATGAACACTGCTGGGGCTCCCTGCAGTCCGAAAGGCATCACTTTGAATTGGAAGCTCCCTAGGGGGCAGTTGAACACTGTTTTCCACTTGTCTCCCTCCCTGATGCGTACTCAGTAGTATGCTTCTCTGAGATCTAGCTGGTGAAAACTTTTCCTTTGGCCAAGTGAGATAGCATGTCCTTTATGAGGGAGAGGGGATATAGGTTGTGTACACACATGGCACTGATTCCTTGAAAGTCCACACACAATCTCATAGTTCCATCTTTTTTTTCTTTGAACAGGACTGGGGTCGCGACCCGTGGTTTTACTGGCTCAATGAACCCCCTTGCTAGGTTTCTGTCTATATATTTGCACATTTCTTGCATTTCCTGGGGCGTCATGGGTTCTGGTAGTTTTGCCCTGGGGATGATTTTGATGGTGCAGTCTGTCTCCCAGTGGGGAGGCAGGACATCGCACTTGGCCTTGCTGGATACTTCTGTGAGGTCCTGACATTCCCTCAGGATCTGTTCAGCCTCTGGGATTTTGTCAGATGTGGCTGCCAGTTGTTCTGGTGGGCTCTTTTGGAAGGTTCCCTGTGTGGGCGGTGTTTCTGCTTGCTGGTGTGGAGGGGGTTGGGGTCCCCTTGCTATCCTCAGTTGGCCGCTGCCCCCTTGCAACCAGATGGTCAGTCCCCACTTGTCTAGCCAGGAGAGTCCTAGTATGACTGCATCTGTCATTTGGGGGGCTATTATGAATCAAATTACTTCCCAATGATTCGCTAGCTGTAGCCTCACTGGTTCAGTTAGGTGGGTGGCATAGGCTCCCCCCAATAGGGACCCATTGACCTGTTCGAACCAGATCAGGTGGGCCAGCCTTTTCATCCTGATTCCCAGTTTCAGGACTGTGGTTAGGTTGATCAAGCATCTAGTGTAGCCTGAGTTTATTAGGGCCTGAAAAGTCCCCTGGGTTCCCATTTTTGGGGCTGTTAAGCACATTGTGAAAATGAAAGGGTGAACTGGTTCACTAACCATTGGGTCATTTTTCTGTCATCTTCACTGTCATAGGTTTCCAGTGATTGGTCATCATTGCCTGGGTTTCCCCCCCCCCTTCAGCTGGATGGGAAGGGACCTCTGCAGCCTGGAGGGCCTTTCGGGTCATGTCGGTGGCATGCTTGGGGCCTTGTTCCAGTCGTGCCCTGGGTGGTGGCTCTGGCCTTGGTTTTGGGCTGGGGTTGCGTATGCTGATGCTATATGGCCTATCCCCCCACATCTGTAGCATTTCAGCAGACTTTGTGGGAGGGCTGATCTTGGGGCCGGCTGTGCTTCCCCATTGGCCGGGTGGTCTCTGGTCTGTTTGACATCTCCCTTTGGTGTCCAGTTGCTTTCTCATGTTGTTGGCACACAGCCTGTCAACTATTATGGCCACTCGGAACCACTTGGAGAGTCGGTTCTGGATGTCCCAGTAAGTGGTTACCTGGGCGATTTGCTTGTCCAGGCATGTTCTGAAAAAATGCACCAACAGCTGCTCTGGTAAAGGAGGTAGCTTCCTGATGACTCTCCTGAATTCATGGATGTGTTCCTTGATGGGTCGCCCCCTTTGCATTAGATTTCTGAACTCATTTTCCATGTATGGGTCATCCTCCACCTCCTCAAATCTGGCCTCTAGCAGTTGTAGGAAGTCATCTGCATCTTGCAGTTGGGGGGCTCTCCTCTTGTGGAGAGCTGCTAGCCATTCCATTGCTTCTCTCTCTAGCCCCCCTGCGATGGTGTTCATTATGGTTCTGGGGATGGGTAGAGGTGTACATAGCGTTCTAGGTGGATTTCGGCCGAGTCAAGGAATAGAGCTTGCTGGTCTGAGTCCCCATAAAACTTTCCCCTGAAGCAGGGTGGTTCATTCAGCGCTACTCCTCCCTCCTCCTGTCGGCCCCTGTAAGCTTGTGCTCGATGTGGCTGGCCTTCTTCCTTGGCTCTAGTTTGGAGAGAGCGAGGGGGTTGTCTGCCCAGGATAGCATGCCTGCTGTGTGGGAGGGGCAGAGGTGGGTAAGTGGGTAGGGCCGTTTTACCACACCCACAGAATTTAAAAGTGATCAGCAAACTTGGATCACAAAAATATATATGAATGTGTTATTCTGCTAAAGGAATAGTCAAATCTTCACAAATATGCCTTTTTGAATTAACTTCTTTCTATGGGAAGCAAGAATTATGAAGTTTTCAAGACTAATAAATCATGAAAATGTAGGCAATTTTGGAGTAGTGAATGTCACCAGGATTTTTTCACTGAAATATTAAATAGCTTTACCTTTTCAGAATACAGAACAGAGTTGGAAGGGACCTTGGAGGTCTTCTAGTCCAACCCCCTGCCTAGGCAGGAAACCCTACACCACTTCTGACAAATGGTTATCCAATATATTCTTAAAAACTTCCAGTGTTGGAGCATTCACAACTTCTGGAGGCAAGTTGTTCCACTGATTAATTGTTCTAACTGTCAGGAAATTTCTCCTTAGTTCTAGGTTGCTTCTCTCCTCGATTAGTTTCCACCCATTGCTTCTTGTCCTGCCCTCAGGTGACTTGGAGAATATCTTGACTCCCTCTTCTTTGTGGCAGCCCTTGAGATATTGGAACACTGCTACCATGTCACCACTGGTCCTTCTTTTCATTAAACTAGACATACCCAGTTCCTGCAACCGTTCTTCTTATGTTTTAGCCTCCAGTCCAGGGGTGAAATGCTCCCGGTTTGGACCGGCTCGGGCGAGAAGGTAGCGATGATGGCTGGTGGTTCGGAGAACCGGTAACAATGGCAGCTGGAGGCTCCGCCCACCCGCCCCATTCCCCGACTCCAGCCTTGCCTACTTGCCCTTCGCCACACGGTGTATCCTACTGCTCACCTTTCTCCCGCAGCTGGCTGTCAGGGAAGGCAAGCGCCCGAAAGTTACTGGAGTTGCTCATTCTCCTTGAATGAGCTGCTCTGGTCCATGCGCTGGCTGCGCAAGTACACACCATTTATTTAATTCAGCGGCAGGTTGGGTGTGCGCTTGCACAGCCGGCGCGTGGACCAGAGTGGCTCATTCAAGGAGAGTGAGCGACTCAGGTATCTTTCGGGCGCTTACCTTCCCTGACAGCCAGCCGCGGGAGAAAGGTGAGCAGTAGGAGTCGGGGAATGGTGTGGGTGGGCGGAGCCACGGGAGAAAGGTAAGGACACGCCGGCAGAATAGAAATTTAAAAAGTTTTCCTACTGGGTTCTGTGGATGTGGCTTGATGGGAGGGGGTCTTGTGACTGAGTGGGCATGGCTGTGAGTAACATCGAGTTGGCCATGCCCACTCAGTCACAGGACACCCCCCCACCAAGCCACGCCCACAGAACCGGTAGGGAAAAATTTTAGATTTCACCCCTGCTCCAGTCCACTACCAATCTTTGTTGCTCTTCTCTGCACTCTAGTCTCCACATCTTTTTTACATTGTGGCGACCAAAACTGGATGCAGTATTCCATGTGTGGCCTTACCAAGGCATTATAAAGCAGTATTAATACTTCAAGTGATCTTGATTCTTTCCCTCTGTTTATGCAGCCTAGAACTGTGTTGGCTTTTTTGAGAGTTGCTGTGCACTGCTGGCTCATATCTAAATGGTTGTCCACCAGGACTCCAAGATCCCTCTCACAGTTACTACTATTGAGCGAGGTACCACATATACTGTACCTGTGCATTTTGTTTTTCTTGCCTAAATGTAGAACCTTACTTTTTTCACCATTGAATTTCATTTTGTTAGGTAGCATCAGCGGTGAAATCCAATTTCTTTTACTACCAGTTCTTTCTTTTTTTCGTCCTATCTACTCGTCTTTATTCCCCCAAAATGGATTCAAGCAGCTCCATGTAAAACATAATGGAAAAATCATCTCGACACATGGGAATCTTGAAAAGGGTGGCAAAGTAAAGAAATATGTGCCATGATGTCATTACATACCTGGTGTCAGATGTCATCAGGCAAATATTAAGTTGCTTTTTTTTTCTATTGAAAAGGTTTTTCAAATACAAATTTTTCCCCTTCCCCCCCCCAACATATTATATTACATTAATCAAGTAAATCTTAGAAAATACAATTCCCTCCCTTTCCCACCCTAACCCTCCCCAACCACCCTTCCCCCCCTCCCCCGGACTTCCACTATTTAAAACTCTAGTAATTCCAAACACAATATGTATTATTCATCCCCTTCATATTCTATACCCTGCTTGTTGTTCTGTATTATCAAATTAATCTAGTCTTCCTCAGCTAAAAGCTGTATAATATTTTCTAGTTTGATATTTATTTTGTACATAATCAATCCACTTTTTCCATTCCTGTATGTAACTCTCTTGCGAATGATCTTTTTAAAAAGCTGAAATCTTTGCCATTTCTGCAAATCCGGCCATCTTCTGAGTCCATTGTTCAATGGTAGGCAAAACATCTTTCTTCCAATATTGGGCAACCAACAATCTAGCTGCTGTCACCATATACAAAATCAATTTTATTTCCCCCAATGTAAAATCCTTAACTATACCCAGTAAAAACAATTGTGGAGAAAACTGTAGTTTTTTTTTCCAAAACATTTTGCATAACCCACCAAATTTTTATCCAAAAAGCCTTCACTTTCTTACAAGTCCACCATATATGATAGTATGTAGCATCTAAGCAGTCACATCTCCAACATTTTGGCTGAACATTGGGGTACATACAAGACAGTTTCTTGGGATCTAAATGCCACCTATAAAACATTTTGTAGAAATTCTCCCGTAAATTCTGTGACTGAGTAAATTTAACATTCTGAACCCATATTTTTTCCCAAGTATCCATCATAACTTGTTCACCAAAATTCTGTGCCCATTTAATCATACAATCTTTAACCAATTCGGATTCTGAGTCCCTTTCTAACAAAAGATTATAAACTCTCTTAATATGCATTGGACCTTTCTCCTTTATCTGTCTAACCAATTCTTCTTCATACTTCATTAAACCAGTTTTTTGATCTTCTTTCCATCTCATTTGTAGTTGATTATACTGCAACCAGGTTAAAGTAATCCCTTCTGCCAACAGTGTTTCCAATGACTTCAAATGCCATCTGCCCCCTTCAGTAAAAAGTATATCTTTATATAAAACCCCCCCGAGTGACTTAATATTTGTATTCCACATGGTATCAGCAAGATCCAACCAGAGCAGAATTTTATAATCCCAATTATGTCGATGTTTCTTCCAAACTCTCATCAAGGCACTTCTAAGTATATGACTATTAAATACTTTGTCCACTTTGTGCTCATAGAATAAATATGCATGCCAACCTAAATCCAGATCATGACTTTCAATAGTCAATATTTCAGTTTTTGTTTTTCCAAACCAATCACTTGTTTGTATCAATGCTGCTGCTTCATAGTACAATCGAAGGTTTGGAAGTTTAAGACCGCCCCTCTCACGAGTATCTTGCATAATTTTCAATTTAACTCTCGGTTTTTTCTTATTCCAAACAAACTTGTTCAGTCCTTTTTGCCATTCTATCAGTTGATTATCCGATTTAAGCACCGGTATCATTTGAAACAAAAAGATGAATCTAGGTAAAATGTTCATTTTAACTGCTGATATTCTCCCAAGTAAAGATAGCTGCAGTTTTTTCCAAGTTTGCATATCTTTTTGTATCTTTTGCCACAAAACCTCATAGTTATTTTGAAACATTTTTTTATTTGAATCTGCAACTTGTATCCCTAAATATTTAACCTTTGACACTATTTCAAAACCTGCCATTTTTTGAAGTTCGATTTTTTGTTTTTCTGTCAAATTTTTAACAATCATTTTAGTTTTCCTCTGATTCATCCTAAATCCTGATACTATACCATATTCTTCTATAATGTCTTTCATCTGGATTATTGATTTCATCGGGCGTGTTAGGGTAACTACCAGATCATCTGCAAATGCCCTAGTTTTGTATTCTTCTTGCCTTATAACTATTCCATTCACAGAGTTCGAGTCCCGTATTGCGTTCAACAAGACTTCTAAAGTTAGAATGAATAACAACGGGGACAACGGACAACCTTGTCTAGTACCTTTTTTGTATATTAAAATTCGTCGTTAAACTTCCATTAATAATGAGTTGTGCAAATTGCTCTTGATATATTGCTGCAATCATCTGTATAAACCGATTCCCCAAACCCATTTTTTCCAAAGTCTTAATTATAAAGTTCCAATTCACTCGATCAAAGGCCTTCTCCGCATCCAAAAAACCCAGCACTGCAGGGATCTGTTTATTCTTTTCTAAATAGTCCAATAAATCTACAATTTGCCTAACATTCTCCTTCATGTATCTGCCTTCGATAAATCCTGCTTGGTCATGATGAATCACCTCTTGGATAACTGGCATCAATCTGTTGGCTAATACTTTTGCAAAAATTTTATAATCTGTATTTAAAAGAGATATTGGCCAAAAGTTTTCTGGTTTTTTAGGGCCTAATTCTTCTTTCGGTATTAATGATACAAAAGCTGCTTTCCATGAGGAAGGTATTTTGCCACCTTGCTGTATATTACAAAATAAGTCTTTAAGATGCTCAATCATTTCTACTTGTAAAGTTTTGTAGTAAATTGCAGTTAGACCATCCATTCCCGGGGCTTTGGCTGTTTTCAATTGTTCTATAGCATAGCTAATCTCCTCAACTGTTATTAATTGATCCAACTTTTCCTTTTGTACAAGTGAGATTTTTGTGATCCTTTTCTCTTCTAGATATTTATTTATAAGATTATCGTGTATATTGTCTTTAGAATATAACTTGACATAATAATCCAGAAAAGCCTTTTTAATTGATTCTTGCTGAAAAACTTCCTTCTCACCATACTCAATACTATCAATAGTTCGTGAAGTTAATTGCTTCCTCAATGTGTAAGCCAACCATCTGCCCGGTTTATTAGCATTAGCAAAGGTATTATGTTTTGCACATTGTAAATTAGTTGCTGTTTGTTCTGCTATGAGCATTTGAAATTGGTCTTTCAAAAGTTTTATAGTTGTTTGTAATTTTCCATCTGTTGGGTTTTTTATCAATAGCTGCTCCTTTTTCTTTATCTCGTTTTCCAACTCTATTCTTTTTTTTGTCTATTTTGTTTATGTTTAAAATTCATTTGTATCAGTACTCCTCTCATGTATGATTTAGCTGTATCCAAAACAATTTCAATAGGAGTGCCTTTGTTTAAATTCATTTTAAAAAATTCCTTTATATGCTTCTTAAGTTCGTCTATATTTTTTTCATATCTAAATAAGTTTTCATTTAGTCTCCAAGATCTTCTTTCCTTCTTTCTCATCTCAATTTCTATCCATACCGGACTATGATCAGTTAAAGTCTTAGGAAATATCTTCGTTTTCTTTACTTTGGGAAGTAAATCAGCCGTTAGCAAAATAAAATCTATCCTGGAAAAGGATTTATGCCTATCAGAGTAAAAAGTAAAATCCATTTCGTTTGGATTGTGCAGTCTCCATATGTCTTTCAATTCCAGATCCTCTTTCATTTCAAAAAAAACCTGTGGTAATTTAACGCCTAATTTAGTCACACTTTTTAAATCCATTTTAGGTTGTATTACTCCATTCCAGTCACTCATAATCAAAATAGATGTGAAATCCCAACCTAGAATTTTAGAATAAAGCATTTTATAAAAAAACTTCTTGTTGCTGGTTAGGAGCATAGACTCCAACCACCAGGGTTGGACCATTGTCTGTATTCAATTCAATTGCTATATATCTCCCACAATCATCTGCTTCTATTAGTTTAGCTGAAAATCTTTTATTTATATATATCACCAGTCCATTCTTTTTTCCTGAATTTGAAGCAATAAAGTGCATTCCCAATCTTGAATTCATCAAATATTTCTGATCTTGCAACTTGATATGAGTTTCTTGCAAACAAATAACATCATTATTAAATTGTCTCAAATAATGAAATACTTTTTTTCTTTTGGATGGAGAATTCAATCCATTCACATTCCAAGACAAAAATTTAGTCATTTGGACTACTGTGAAGTTTTGAGAACAGTTGCTGAAGATCCTTTTGCACACAGGCAGTCTTCGGCTTTGTTCCTCCCACAACTTCAACTTGTGCCTTTTCCTTAACCTTCTTGTTTCTTTGTGACTTGGGTTTCTCCTGTTGCTGTGCTTCTAGAATTTGCCTAGAGACTGCTCTAGTTATACGTTGCTCATCAAATTTGCTTGCCCCCTTATCAAGATCCAGCACCTCCTCTTTCGTAGATTTTGATGTGTCTTCCAAAGGGGAGATTGAAAGTGGTCCAAAGGGATCAACCAACAAACCACCTACTGCCCCGTGGATCTCCATTGCTTGCTTTTGTGTCTGTTTTATTTGTTCCTCAGTCTCTTGATCAAATTCCCTCTGTGCTTGAGCCTCTTTATCTATTGGCGAAGATGTACGAGGAGTACGAGGAGATGTTGAACCCGCTTTCAAAACGTTATAATAAAAATCTTCTGCTTTGGATATAGTATTTAAGCGGTATCTCACTCCTTGTATCCTCAATATTATGTCAACTGGGGCATCCCACTGAAATTGTATTTGCTGTTTCTTTAATTCTGCTACCAAAAATCCAAAATCCTTTCTATCCTTTAACATTTTAAGTGGTAATTCTTTAAAAACTCCAATCTCAGATCCATCAATTTGCACAGTAGAAACAAATGAATTTTGCAAAATAGCATTTCTTATCTTTCTGTCTGTAAAATATATCACCACATCTCTAGGCAGTTGCCTATATGCTGTCACTTGAGAGTTCACTCTATAGACTTTGTCAATTTTGTAAAGAATCTCGTCAGAATTATCCACCTTCAGCAACACTGCCAGAGCATCAGCACAAACCTTTCTAAGATCTTCCCTACTGTTCTCTTTTATGCCTCTAAGTCTGATGGCAAATTCCATTGATCTAAATTGCATCATCGTTATCTCATTCTCCAGCCTCTGAGTTTTCTGGTCCACCTCAACAATTTTAGAATCAGATTCCTTCAGTTTAACATCCACATCTAAAGCAAGTTTATCCACTTTTTTATCAACCTGCAGGAGTACATCAGACAAGCCTTTCACCACTGTTTGAATATCTTTGTTAACAAGATCAAATTTTTCTTGAACCATACCTTTAATCTCCTGCTCAGATTTAGCAACCATGCCTTTAACTTCCTGCTCAGACCTTTTAATTTCTGTCACAATAAAGTTCTTTAAATCCTGGAAGCCATCCTCCTTTGTCTGAGCTTGTGATTGCTGTAGAGGAAGCTGTTCAGGCTTATGAGTGGGGGAGCCCCCCCTTCTGCTTTAGAGTCTGACTTCATTTGTTTAGACATTTTACTATTTCTTTTTCTTTTTCCAGCACAAATTGCTCCAAATCTTGCTAATAATTTCTCCAGAATAGACAAAGTCAATAAGAAAAATCAATAAGTCCAAAATACTTTGTATTCTATCTTCAAATCAAGTCTGTTACTTTGTAAGCAAACTACTTTCGCTTTTAGCTGTTCTTTCCTCTGAAAGCAAGCGCCATTCCCCCCCCCCCCTTTGTCTTAAACTTTCTCAGGTTCAACTTGTTCAAAATTCTTTAAAATTGATTCGCAGGGCTAGCAGATATATACTTGCATTTGTAGAGGATCCGTTCCACCCTGCTATTAATTCGTTGAGTACAATGTCTTGCTCTGCAATTGTAGCAGAGTTTCCCCTTTGTCCGGAACTTCTGCGCTTTGAAAAAGGAGCACACCCTGTTGCCTCCCCAGAAGCAGGAAAAGCATTCCGGGGGTCTCACAGGGGCTCTACCTGTGCAGCGCTAGTTCTTCTCCCGAATCCTAATGGATTCGGGGATTTTCAAGCCGAAAAAACGGCTCTTTAACAGGCGATGGGGCTGGCAGTCTTAAAGGGACTGTCAGCGACGATCGAAACTCAACCCGGAAGCTCCTTTCACTACCAGTTCTGTTGGTGTGACTTGGTGGGTGTGGCTTGGTGGGTGTGGCAGGGGAAGGATACTGTAAAATCCCATTCCCTCCCCACTGGGGCCAGCCAGAGGTGGTATTTACCAGTTCTCCGAACTGCTCAAAATTTCTGCTACCGGTTCTACAGAACCTGTCAGAACCTTCTGGATTTCACCTCTGGATAGAACCCAATGTTCAAGTCTGTCAAGATCCTTCTGTATCTTAAGCCTATCTTCCGGAGTGTTGGCTATTCCTGCTAGCTTGGTGTCATCTGCAAATTTGATAAATTCCCCATCTCTCCCCTATCCAAATCATTGATGAGTACTGGGCCTAAAACAGAGCCTTGGGGTCGTCCACTGCATACTGCCCTCCATGTAGAAGCAGTTCCATTGAGGACTACATGTTGAGTGCTGTTGGTCAGCCAGTTACTAATCCATCTGGTGGTGATGCTGTGTAACCCACATTTTTCTATTTTATCTAGTAGTAGGTTATGGTCTACTTTATCAAATGTCTTACTGAAGTCCAAGTAAATTATATCAACAGCATTCCTCTGGTCCACTAATTTTGTCACATTGTCAAAGAATGCAATAAGATTAGTCTGGCATGATCTGTTTTTGACAAACCCATGTTGGCTTTTGGTGATTACTTTGTTTGCTTCTAGGTGTTCACTGATTCATTGCTTGATTATCTTTCCCAGAATCTTCCCTGGTATTGAGGTTAGGCTGATAAGTCTGTAGTTCCCTATTTTTTCCCTTTTTTGAAGATGGGAACTACATCAGCTCTTTTCCAGTCCTCTGACAGTTCCCCAGTGCTCCAGGATCTTTGAAAGATATAGTTCAGTGGTTCCGAGATCTCGTATGCCAATTCCTTCAGAACCTTGAAGTGTAGTCCATCTGGTCCTGGTGATTTGAACTCATCTAGGGTATACAGGTGCTCACTTACCATTTTCTTCCCTATTTTAACTTGTGTTCCTAGTTTGTTTTTTATGGTGCTGTTTTTGATAGGCTGGACTGTTTTTTTTCCCTTTGTGTAAAGACAGTCTCAGCTCCTTATCCCGCACAGCACGGAAACAGCAAGAAAACACAGCCAGACACATCAAGGTGAGGTTGAATGCTGGTTTAATGCTTCGTCAGACACAGGATAACGCCAAGCCCAACCCTTTCAAAATTGGCGCTACAAGCATCCGCCTCGTAGCACATTTTATTATGTCACCCCACCCCTGTAATGTGAACGAACAGCCGTCAGCTGTGGAGGCTTCTTCCGGGGTTCCGTCCGTTACTACTTTGCGTCTCGTTTCTCTCTCCATTCAGACCCTACTTCCGACGCCTCCCCATTTGGATTCCGAGTCACCTGCACCCGTGCTCCCCATCACCATTGACGGAGGATCTTGCCGGCTTGCATATTCCATCGCTCCTCCGTCCCATCCTGTCAATGTTAGTGTTGAGCACGCCAGGCACGACAGGCGGCTACCCTTCACCAGGATCTTCTCTGGAAAACACAAAGTGGAAATGTTATTATAGGGCGACGGTTTCCACGGGTATCTTTTGTGAAATTGACGTAATAGCCGATCGGCTGTAATATCTGCGGCCCACACCCAGCTTGCATCTTCCAATCGGTAGCCCTTCCACTGGACTAAATATTGCAGTCTGCCTCTGTGGTTTCGGGAATCTAGGATGTCCTTGTCACTGCGTTCTTGTATTTCCCAGCTGAGCTCTCATTTTTGAACTAATAGGCTTACTGTAGTTTTGCCAAGTTTTGTTATCAGTATTAAGTGCGCAAGCGTGCATTCCTTTCTAGCCTCCATTATCACTTCTTCTTACTCCTTTGTTCTCCTGCCAAGAGGTCAGGCAGGAATGCCGGCAAGATGTAGCCAATTAATTAGATATTAAGAGTTATCTTTATTTTTACTTTTACAATAAAATGAGCTTTATTAGAAATACTTCTTCCGGTTTTATTTTCTTAATGTATACATTCGAGGAAAAGCCTCGGTCCAAACCTCTAAACCAGGGTGCGATTATCCCAGAGCCAGGATGGGATCAATCAACTCCCTGACAGTCCTTGACCTCATAGCGGTCCCCGTTAATGGGCCCCGGAAGGGTGGGTGTTGGTTGGCCAGCGCTTACAGGTTTTAGGAGACTATAATGGAACACTGGGTGAACCTTCCCTAGCAGTGGTGGTAGTTTGAGAGCTACAGTAACTGGGTTTATAATACGGCTGATGGGGAAGGGTTCTAGGTACTTTGGCCCTAGCTTTCGGTTTGGTATTCGCAGTTTGAGATATTTGGTGGATAAATACACCTTATCTCCCACCCTAAATGGTTTTACATCTGCCCGTCTTTTGTCAGCCTGTCTTTTGTATTCGGCCGCTATTATGGTCATCGCTTGCTTAATTTGGGGCCATAGGGTTCGTATTTCCCGTTCCCACTCACTAGGGGTCACCCTCGGCTGGATGGCCCGAAGCTCAGGTATAGCGACAAACTCCTGTCCAGAGACAATTCGATATGGGGTATAACCGGTACTTCGATGTACCGCGTTATTATATGCAACCTCAGCAAAGGGTAGCAGCGTTGACCAGTCAGTTTGCTGATACGACACATAGGTTCTGAGATAGTGTTCTATCATGGCCTTGGCTCTCTTAGCAGTGCCATTGGTGCTAGGATGGTACGCTGAGCTAAGCCCCTGGGTTGACCCTATTAGATGAAGGAAGTTTCGCCACAACTTTGCCGTAAACTGTACCCCACTATCTGATATAATTTTACGGGGCACTCCGTGCAAACGATATACATGCTGAATGAACAGTTTGGTCAGTTTGCGAGCTGATGGTAACCCCGCACACGGTATAAAATGGGCCTGTTTAGAAAACAGGTCTATGACTGTCCAGATAACATTATAGCCATTGCTTTGTGGTAAATCTACGATAAAATCCATGGCTATCACCTCCCAGGGCCTCGCAGGGTTAGCCACGCATTGTAGGAAACCGAGGGGTTTTCCTGGTCTTGCTTTTGCTCTGGCACATATTGGGCAGCCGTTCACATAATCCTCTACTTCCCGCCGCATGTGCGGCCACCAGAACTGCCATCTTACCAAATGTCTTTAAAAACCCAAAATGACCCGCCGGTTTAATGTCATGGCAGCGGTGCAGCACATCTTTATGGAGAATCGGTGGGACATATAGCTTATTGTCCTTTCAAGTATGTCCCTCTTTAAAGGTAAGGAGTTGGGGATGTTCTTTCACCCAACTGTCATCATGTGTTGTCTGTCGTAGTTCCTCTTTCCATTCCATTGTAGGTCAGGTATGCACTACATTTCCCCCCCTTGTAAGTCTAATGGGAACCATGGCTTGTACGATATCTTCTTGTGTACTGTGGTACTGTGGCATATGGGATAACGCATCAGTCAGGAAATTCTTTCCTGCAGGCATGTACTTTAACGTGAAGTTGAACCTTTGAAAGTATTGGGCCCACCTCACCTGTTTGGGGGATAGCTTCCTGGGGGTTTGTAAGGACACCGGGTTACGGTGGTCTGTCCATACCTCGGATTTCTGCTTTGTCCCTTCTAATATATGTCTCCACGTGAGGAGGGCCCATCGCACGGCGAAGGCCTCCTTCTCCCATATGGCCCAGCCCTGTTCTGTGGGTGTGAATTTCTTTGATGTGTAGACATAGGGTTGCAAGCGACCCTGGGCATTGGGTTGCAAGAGGACGCCCCCTACAGCCACGTCGCTCGCATCTGTTTGTACAATAAATGGCTTATCTTGGTCGGGATGTTGCAAAATGGGTTCTCGTGCAAACAAGGTCTTTAACTTCTCGAATGCCTCTTGGCATTCGGACGTCCACAAAATACGATGGTCGGGCCTGACCCAGGTAGCACATCCTTTGGTTCACAATAGGTTAGTGAGGGGCAACGCTATGTGGGCAAAGTCCGGAATGAATTGGTGGTAAAAGTTTGCGAACCCGAGGAAACTCTGTAATTGTTTCCTCGTTGTAGGGGCCTGCCACTCCATGACCGCCATGACCTTCTTGGGATCCATGCGTAACCCTTCTTGCGAGATTTGATATCCCAAATAATCCAACTCCCTATGGTGAAATTCACATTTGGATATTTTAACGAAAAGTTTGGCGGCCAATAGCTTTTCCAGCACTCAGCCGACTAGCTGTATATGCTCCTCCATGGTGTTGGTGTATATAAGGATATCATTCAGATACACCAACACCCCGCGATATAGATAGTCATGCAACACGTCATTAATCAATTGCATGAAAACCGCCGGAGCACCCTGTAAGCCGAATGGCATAACTAAGAACTTGAAGCTACCCAGGGGGCAATTGAACGTGGTTTTCCACTCGTTCCCCTCTTAAACTCGAATGCGATAGTATGCTTCTCGCAAGTCTAATTTCGTGAATATCCGCCCCGTAGCCAAAGTGGCTAGCAGGTCTTTTTATTAGCGGCAGAGGGTATCGGGGCTCGACACTCACGGCATTCAGGCCACGGAAGTCTATGCAGAGGCGCAAATCTCCATCCTTTTACTCCTGAAATAATACTGAGGCAGCCATAGGGGCCCGACTGGGCGTAATAAACCCCCTGGCCAAATTGGCATCAATATACTTGCGTAGTTCCCCTATTTCTTTTGGAGTCATGGCATACATACGGGGTTTGGGAAGCTTAGCCCCAGGGACCAGCTCTATAGCAAAATCCGTTGGGTGATGTGGCGGAAGGGTATCACATTGGTCCTCACTAAACACCTCCCCCAGGTCAGCATATATCGCAGGCACCCCGGACACCTGGGGTCCCTCTTTCCCTGGGGTGGTCATCCATTGAATACCCCTTGCCTGCTCTCGTGGCCTGTCTGGACCTGGTTTGGGGCCGATCTCCAGCCGCAGCTTCCTATATCTCCCCTCCCACCATATGGTGGGCTGCCATTTATCGAGCCAGGCAAGACCCAACATGACCGGCTCTATGATAGTATCCACTACTATAAAATGGATGATCTCCCAATGATCGCCGATCTCTAGTCGTAGCGGTTCTGTCACTCGGGTCACCAGAGAGCCCCCCAAAAGGGTACCATCCATTTGTTCAAATCGGATAGGTGTTGTCAGTTGGCTCACTCAGAGTCCCAACTGTCCCGCTAGCAAAGCCCGCATCAGGCACCTGGTACACCCAGAGTCAATCAGTGCACCCTGATACGCCACTGCATTGGTGCGTGGGTTCCGCAAGCCCACCGGGATAACAAAGGGCCGTACGGGCGCACTCACCATGGGATCATTACCGTCCTCCTCCTCGCTGTCATCCATCACCACAGGTAAGTCCACCGGTCCGGCAGGAAACCCCCCCTCCTTGGCAGGGGTATCACCCTCGAGTGGCAATGGCTGCAACGCGACTCGGGAGTGTTCCGGTGTCATCCACGCCTTTCCTCTCCCACCAGACTGCTCGGGTGTATGCCCCGCAAGAGGTTGGGGTGGTGGAAATGGGCATTCCGCTGCCCGGTGCCCGACCTGGTTACACCTGAAACAGCGAAAGGGGGCGTTGCGGTTGGGCCCTGCGGACCCAGATGGAAGAGCCATCCTTCCTGAAGCCCTGGGAGCGAACGGTCTCTCAGGTGTCCGTCTCACTGGCGCTCCCCCAGTGACGCCTCACAGTCGGAACTCCTTTAAGCCAATGTCCAGGTCAACAGCAGCCTTGAACCATTCGGTTAGGCGACCCGGGAGGCCTCGATACACGCACGCCTGCTGCAGCTCTCTGTCCAAGCCAAAGTGAAATTGGTGCACTAGCATTCATTCCGGCTATGCCCGTAACCGCCCTGCAAGAGCTCTGAACTCCTTAACGTATTCTCTGGCAGGCCAGCCCCTCTGCCGCAGGGACACTAGTTCTCCCTCCGCTGTTGTACACGGGAGTCCTCTTCGAATCGGGCCCGTAGCCCCTCCAAGAACAGACCCACATCCGTTAGGTCCTGGGCATGATCGCTATGGAGGTCGGCTACCCAGTCCGCCGCCTCCCCATGTAACGTTGTCGTGACCGCCATCACCATAGACCAGTGAGTGGGGTAATACCTCCCATAAAGATTAAAGTAACTGATGACCTGGCTCAGGAATAAAGCCACTCTATCTGAGCTCCCGTCGAAAGACGCCTGTAAAGGCGTAGGGCCCCACATCGTCTGGGGCGGCCACGGGCCCTGACCCAGTGCCCATGGATACCCCGAGGCTGGCGGCTGGTTTGCTCGTTGGTCTTGGGCCTCAGGTACCCGGGCCATGGGGTGTTGGCTCCCCTCGCTGGCGAGTGAGCCAGGGGGGTGGGTCTTGCCTGAGTCCACAGTCCCCATGCCCCCCCCAATGAAGAAACCCCGGTGTGTGGGTGGTCTGTTTTTCCCTGTTCCACGTCAAGCCGTAGCTTCGGGCTGGTCAGACGGAAACGGGCTGCTCCAGAAGACCCCGAGCCTTGTCGGCTGTGGGAGGGCTCTATCCCGGTAGCCCATGGCTGCCACGAGGGGGCATCTCTAAAGCTGTTCTCACCAAACCGGTCCCTCAAGATTTCTAACGTGGAAGAGCCTAGCCCTGTAGAATAACTCCATTCCATCCCGTCGTCGTCCTCAACCCAGCGCTGCTCCCTCCAGCACCGGAAAGGTTCATCCAGGGGGGAAATCGCCAGGGTTCACCCACACCCCCGGCGCACACAAAGCCAGGATTTTCCACCAGTTCCCCGTCGCCCCCGAAGGTGCTCCCGGGGGTTGTAGCTCAGGCGTCATGCCCGCCTCCTCTGCTTCCTCTTCCCGACCCCTGGGGCATTTCTTCGGCCTCACAGCGGGTGGCTCTACCGGGTCCATGGCGGCACACTCACGTCCTCTAGCGGTTCCTCCAGTCCAACTGTTTCGGGATCCATACCCTCCGCCATTCCACACAGCTATCTGCAACTCAAACACAAAGCTGGAACGAAGGGAGCGCCAATTTCCTCTCAGCTCCTTATCCCGCACAGCACAGAAACAGCAAGAAAACACAGCCGGACACATTCAGGTGAGGTTGAATGCTGGTTTAATGCTTCGTCAGACACAGGATAACGCCAAGCCCAACCCTTTCAAAATTGGCGCTACGAGCATCCGCCTCGTAGCACATTTTATTATGTCATCCCACCCCCTGTAATGTGAACGAACAGCCGTCAGCTGTAGAGGCTTCTTCCGGGGTTCCGCCCATTACTCCATTGCGTCTCGTTTCTCTCTCCATTCAGACCCTACTTCCGATGCCTCCCCATTTGGATTCCGAGTCGCCTGCACCCGTGCTCCCCATCACCATTGATGGAGGATCTTGCCGGCTTGCATATTCCACCGCTCCTCCGTCCCATCCTGTCAATGTTAGTGTCGAACACGCCAGGCGTGACAGACAGATGCAAAAAAAAGTTAAGTAGTTCTGCTTTCTCCCTGTTGCTTGTCATCTTCTTGCCACTTTCTCCCAGAAATAGACCAATTGTTTTCTTGACTTTTTTCTTGTTTTTAAAATGTGGGAAGAAGCCTTTTTTTTTTTTGGTTATTTTTTACTTTTATCGCAAGCCTTTGTTTATTGTGAGCCTTAGCTTGCCTCACTTCATCTTTGCAGACTCAG
The DNA here is from genome assembly GCA_012654045.1 of Ptyas mucosa. Lineage (NCBI taxonomy): Eukaryota > Metazoa > Chordata > Lepidosauria > Squamata > Colubridae > Ptyas > Ptyas mucosa. Next base: position 26,426,843 of record WNWU01013815.1, on the reverse strand, counting down.
GCTATTTGCTGATATTCTGCCTTAGTTATTTGCCCCTCTTTCCACTTTTTATACTTGGCATTTTTGTGTTTCAATTTGTTAGAGAGTTCTTTATGCAGCCATGCTGGTGTCTTTTGAAATCTATTATTTTTCTTCTTCATTGGTATTGTGCTAGACTGGGCTTTTATAATTGCACTTTTCAAAATGTCCCAAGCTTCTTGAGTTGTTTTCCCTTTGAGGATTCTCATCCATGGAATCATTCCCAAGCTCTGAGTTTATTGAAATTAGCTCTCTTAAAGTCCAAGACTCTAGTTTGACTTTGTTCTATTGCTTGTGCTTGCATAATTTTGAATTCCAATATTGCATGATCACTTGCCCCCAAGGTTCCTGTAGCTTCAAAACCTATCATTTCATCTCTGTGAGAATTATGTCCAATATGCCTGATCCTCTTATTCCCTTTTCAACTGTTTCGGAAACAAAGTTGTCTGTTAAGTTTGTCAGGAACCTGTTGGATCTTCCACTTGGTGCAGATTTTGTCTCCCAGTTGATGTCAGGGTAGTTAAAATACCCCATTACTATTGTGATTTGCTTCCTACGTACCATAGTTAGCTGACTAGCAAAAAGTTCATCTATTTCCTCTGTTTGGTTGGGTGGCTTATAGTATACACCTATGGCAGTGATGGCTAACCTTTTTGCCATCGCGTGCCAAAAGCGGGCAAAAGCACTGGAGGATGGGATTGTGTGTGCGCATGCCCACACCCATAATTCAATGTGCCCCATCCTCCCACGTATGCATGCATGATCCCCCTGCTTTCCCCTTGCTTTTGGCACTCAATGGCATGGTGGGCCCGGTAGGCCCATTTTTTGCCCTCCCCAGGCTCCATAGCCTTTCTAGGAGCCCGGGGAAGGTGAAAACAGCCTTCCCCACCTCCCGGAGACCCGGAAACAGCCAGTTTCCCAAATTCCAGTGGGCCCAGAAGGCCCGAAAATCAGCTGGCCAGCGCGCACATGTGTGCTGGACTCAGGTAGGGCAACACTGGCGTGCCCACAGATATGGCTCCGTGTGCCACCTGTGGCACCCGTGCCATAGGTTCGCCATCACGGACCTATGGCAATGTCATTTCCCCCCTGTTAATATTGCCCCAAATGCATTCAAGATAATTTTCATCATTGTTGTGCTCTATTTCTGTACAGATGTAATTATTTCTTTCTTTTGATTAACTTTCTTTTCCATTTCAGAATTTGGACCATGCATTTTGAGACAAGACAAATCACACCAATTTTATCCCGCTTTTAGATTCTGGTCTTTTCACTCAAAATTTAAGAATTTCAATGTGTTCACTGTCAAAATTATAACTTGTTTGAAGAAGGGTCTTCCTCCTTCCGAATCTCATTATTTTAAAATTATTTTACTTTGCAAAGTGTTTAAAAACTACAGTTATCTACCTATCTGATAGGATTGCATTAGTTTTGGTCATTTGTTCCCATTTCTCCTGAACCAGATTAGTCACTAATTATATATATATTGTAAGTCTAGACTAGTTTTAAATACATAATTTTCCTCCAAGAGAGAATGTGAATTGTAATTTAATAGTTGAAAATTATAAATGTTTGAAATTAGGATGTAATCTCAGTTATAAGTTAAGATAAGTGAAAATAACATACAAGCTGAAATACATGATGTTAATTCAGTCTAGGAAGACTATTAGTGGCAGAATCCATGGCACAATCCATTTAATCCAATTTTCTGGATTACACAACATATTTAATTAATTATATAAAGTTAGCTACTGTTTGTTTCAGAGTATTGTAAAAATATACAGTCTATTGGTATTCTTATTGAATTGCATATTGGCGTTTATATTTGTTATTTTATCTTTTATTATACACCAAATAATACTGATGGGTAACTATTGTATATACATTTCACTAAATACATACATATATATTATATGCTTACATATAACAGGTTTATCCAAACATTACTGTGCTACACAGTGAAGACTATATAGTTGTAATATATTTTGGGTTTTTTTATCACCTTTATTACTTCTTGCCATAAAGAGTCTCATTGTTTTTCTTTTTCTCTTTGAAGTTGGAATAAATGGAGCAGCTTTGTGTGTTTAATATCTTTTGTTTGGTCATATCTCAGACAATTTGTCCTATAGATAAAATAGTATTAACTATATGAAGTACTGATTTATATCTATTAATATTATTTCATCTTACATATAACATTTTCCTCAAAAGCATCAGAGAAAACAATTTCTTCCCCCACCCCTCAATACCTTTCAGCAATAGATTGTCTTTGTATTATAGGAAGTCTCCACATTTAGAGGTCATTCAGATTAGCATTCTTTTGGGCACAGACACTCATATACAATGCTGAGAGAGACAATCAATGTTTTACAAATAATATACAGCTAAGGCCTACTTTTAAAAGGGGGGGATTTCCTAAGTTTCTTTTTTCCAAATACCACATATAAATACAGAAAATAGGGGCTTAAATATACCTTAATAGCCATTAATTTTTTTAAAATGGGGTGAAGAGGTTTGACAAATAAGGGACCTAGGAAAGAGGGTGATGATTAAGCTTCTTCCCATAAAATTTCTTTACTTGTATTAGGACAACAGGTACTTGTTCCTATATACCCGTGATGGCGAACCTATGGCAGGTGTGCCACCTGTGGCACATGGAGCCATATCGATAGGCACGCGAGCTCAGCTTCGGCACGCATATGCACGTCAGCCAACTGATTTTTGGGCCTTTGGGGCCCACTGGAAGTCAGGAAACAGGCTGTTTCTGCAGGGCCTCTGGGTGGTGGGGAAGGCCTGTTTTTCGCTCTCCCCAGGCTCCAGAGCCTTTCTAAGAGCCCGGGGGGCAAGAAAATGACCTTCCCCAACCCCCTGGAGGCCCTCCAGAGGCTGGAAATGGCCCATTACTGACATCCAGTGGGACCAGAGAGGGAGGCCATTTTTGCCCTCCCCAGGTTCCTAGAAAGGCTTTGGAGCCTGGGGAGAATGATAAACGGGCCTACTAGGCGCACTGTGCTATCGCGTGCCAAAAGCGGGGGGAGTGCGGAGGGTTGCATGCATGGGTGGATTGGGCACATAAAATTATGGGTGTGGGCACGCGTACGCATGACCCCCCCATCCCCCCCACTTTTGGCACGCGATGGCAAAAAGGTTAGCCATCACTGCTACATATGATTATATCAATGTTTTAAAATTGCAGGTATGTGGCAAAATTTAGGTCAAAATGGTTGCTTAAAGCAATATTTCTGTTCACCAACTAAGATTAATAATCTCAAAGCAACTCTCTACTTGCTAGATTGCTAAGGGATAACTTCTAGACTGCTAATAGATAGATTGCTAAAAGAGATAAACTTCTAGATTGCTAAAGACTTTTAGATAGCAATCTAGGTTTTATGTATCATAATCTGGCTAGGCAGCTACAAATGCTATTATACCGTAAACCTTGATTTTCCAGCCTCAGTGTAACAAATTTTACATGCATTGGATAAAATTCCATTGCATAATATCATTATGCAAATATATCACTTTACCAAATCCCTCACTTCTACAGTGCCATAATTTCTAGGAAAACTTTTATTTTGAAACTAGACAGCTTGTAATGGTATTTTAAATGACAACAGGTAAGCAAGCTATAGTGACATCATTCACTGCCTCCCAGAATATTTAGGAACTACATGGCCTTTTCAGACTCAAATATTCAAACCAGTATGTTCAGTGGTGAAATGTAAAATTTGTTACTATCGGTTCTGTGGGCGTGGCTTGGTGGTGATGGGTAATGTGACTGAGTGGGCGTGGCCAACTTTTTAAAAAAAAACTTTTAAAACCATTTTTTCCACAACCTCTTCGACTGAGTAAAAAAATGCTTTTAAAAGCCTCTGACGATCCCAGCTGAGTTGCCTGATTGTCAGAGGCTTATTTTTCTTTTAAAAGCCTCTGACAATCACAGCTGAGCTGCGCGATCATCAAAGCCTTTTTTTTTTACTTTTAAAAGCATTTTTTCGGCCGAAGAGGTAGGAAAAAAATGCTTTTAAAAATTAAAAAAAAGGCTCTGATGATCACGCAGCTCAGCTGGTCTTGGGGGGGGGGCAGGGATTTTTGCTACCGGTTCTACGAACCACCCGCCACCATCGCTACCGGATCAGGTGATCCGGTCCGAACCGGGAGCATTTCACCCAAGTATGTGGCATACCAAACATCTTTTGTTGCTGTTCTATACCAGTGGATCCCACTGATTAAGCAGTTACATTTGCTGGGTCCAGGAAGCCCTCTCTATCCTAGTGCCTGCCCTATGTATGTGTATATTCATCATTCTCACCATATTAAAACAATACCTTAATACCTGCCTATCTTCCCAGGTCTTAGGCTGGAAAAAGTGGTGAATCTCTTGTGGGGTGTGCAATCTATGAAATGATGGTTGTTTTTCTGGACATCTTTGTGTTATTATATTGTGTTGTTTTATTTTAAATTTTGTATATATGCTGCCTGGAGTCCTAATGGATTTGGGTGATTTATACTTTTAATTTGGTAAGTTAGCCCATTTGAGGTACCTTAGTTCAAAAAGGTGTTGCCCTATGGTACAGTTTCACCCAGTTAAAAGAATCAATGTTAGTAGAATATAAATAGATTGTCAAGACAGATATAACTGGTATTACAGCAGAGGTGTCAAACTCACGTCGTCACAGCGGCATCATATGACGTATCGGGATCCCCCCCCCCTTTGCAAACTGGGCGCGGGGGTGGCCAGATCTTGATGCATCCAGTCTGTGGGCCAGGAGTTTGACAGTCCTGTATTAGAGGATGGAAAAAAACTAGCAAGCAGAGTTCTGATCTGTCTCCATGATTGTATATATGTACAATAATGGTTCCCTATGACCATGAATCAATATCTTCTCATTGTATTTTGAATTACGTAACATTTTCAAAGATAGCTATATAGCATCTATATTTGTTGTGACCGAGGCCCAAGTAGTGATTACCAAACACAATTCAGTCCTGAACAAACTTATTTTATTAAAACATCTGAGAATTAATTCATTCTCAGCTTAGTCCAAAACAAATTCTTCATAACCAATTGGTCGGCCTTATCACCAACCTTTGATGTCTCTGGCAACCTGCCAAAGGCTTTTCTTGGCAAAAACCCCACAAAGTTCAAGAGACACTGACAAGAACCACGGGAATCAATGTTGCTTTTCTACAAAGAACCCATCGGTTCATTGCTGCTCTTTTAAGCCTTATAGGAGTGGCCAATCATCTTCTGGCCTTATTCCTGAGTTGTCCTTTTTGCTTCAGCTGCTCTTGCCTTCTGGCAGCTCTTCGCATGTGTGCACTAGGAACAGGCTCCTCCTGTTCCTCTGTCTCTCTGCTATCTGCCTCTGGAGGCTCCACAGTCTGCGCATCACTCCCAGATGGCCCTGGCCCCATCTCTGCCTCCGACGCAGAGCCCTCATCCGGGCCTTCCCCTGACTCCGGGACTGGCCCATTGTCCTTCCCAGCATCCTCACTGTCCAACTCTGCTGCCAGGTCTGCAGGCTGCTGGTGGACCACAACAATATTATAGTAATGAAGGCTAGACATTTAAGGATTTTGAAGGTATAGGTATAGTTGCTTCTTTCCTTTCCATCATTCACAAACATTATAGATAAGTTTCAGAAAGTTTCAATAAATAAACATGGATAAAAAAACCTCCAGTTTTTTAATAACTCAAGCCTTTATATGCTACTTGATTTTATAAATAGACACATAGAATAGAGTCGAATAGAATAGAGTCGAATAGAATAGAATAGAATAGGATTTTTTATTGGCCAAGTGTGATTGGACACACAAGGAATTTGTCTTGGTGCATATGCTCTCAGTGTACATAAAAAGAAAAGATACATTTGTCAAGAATCATAAGGTACAACACTTATTGATAGTCATAGGGTACAAATAAGCAATCAGGAAACAATCAATATCAATATAAATTGTAAGGATACAAGCAACAAAGTTACAGTCATACAGTCATAAGTGGAAAGAGATGGGTGATGGGAATGATGAGAAGATTAATAGTAATGTAGACTTAGTAGCTAGTTTGACAGTGTTGAGGGAATTATTTGTTTAGCAGAGTGATTGTATGCAATTAGAATTGCTATGAATTTGCACATCACCAATTAACACCAACCAGACTAAACATGTCAGCGATTCAGATATTTAAAGAATGTTTCCTGCTATTGTGACTTCCTTTCTAAATTAATAATTAAAATATACTTAAGGTCACAAAATTGCTGTTAAAATCTGATCAAAATATGGCTAGCAAGGATAAAGTTTGCAGTCTTCATCATGTGTGTATCTTGTGTGTTTGTGCGTGTGTGTGTATATAACAAGATACTTTACATAAATAAGCAAAACTATTGAAAAAATTGAGCAAAAAATTTGTCAAAGACAGAAACATAATTATCTACTATTTTCAGGCAGGAAACCAACAAAAACTTTAATCTAAGTGACATATAAAGCTACAAATGTGATTTAAAAGGAAACAAACTCGATTCCCCACATTTGGAAAACAAAAAGAATCTTGGCTTTACCTCATACATGACCTCTATTTATCATGAGTCAGTTAACCCTCTACAAAAACAATGTGTCTTCTCAGCTATCAAAGAGTATCTATTCCTATTCTATATTTCTAGTTGTTTGACACTCAAATACAAAAAAATATTCCCCATTCATACAATATAAAAGTCACATTTATTCTGGAATTTAAGGAATTTACAATTGATTTAACATAATATAGTACTTCATATTTTTCCCAAATGAGTAATAAGAGTAGGATATCCTTGTTTATTCAAATGACCTTTATTCTAACCCTCTCATTTGTGGCTGAACAATCCCGCCCACATCCACATTCCCAAAATTACATCAGAACATCCTGGCAGAAATTCTAAATTCCTGGTGGATGTCAATTATACATTAAGGACCCAAGCACAGAGGAAGTCACTCGTCTGATAAAATGACTATGTTGATCCTTATTTTTATAGTCTTCATGAGCAGCATTCAATAAAATCATATAAACATGCCTTTCTATGAGTTCCTCTTTCTACCACAAATTTCTTAAAAAATATAGTTGACAAAGTTCAGTTCCTTTGAGTTTAGCTCAGATAAAAAACAGGGTAAGAACTGTTGTAATATCCCCTGCTAATGTAACCTTTTCAGTTTAACACTTCTTGTAATCTCTCTGAAAGTCAAACTTAATTTAAATATAGCTGAGTTCCATATGTGGATTGACAGAAAGCTTTCTTTTACCAATACATACACTGAAAGAAACAAACTGCTTCCATAATCCAAATAGATGTGTTATGTTTATAACAGTTAAAGAGTTTATCTCCAAGCACTAACAATCTTCTTTAAAACTTCAGTTACGATTTGTCACTACTGTAGAATATTGCATTATTTGTTTAAAATATTATAAAGTATAGATTCTAGTAAGCATGTTTCAAAGTATAGTACAGTTGTGGTTTCTGTTCTGAAAAAAAACCCCACAATGTAATGATTAGTTTTTGGTAGGACTTGTCATTGGAAATAAAGCAGTGATCAAAATGTTAATAAGGATTAGGAGATTAAGATTTAAATTTGCACAACAAATCTGAAAATCAGTTGCTGTCTTTGAATCCAACTTACAATGCAGATTTTTTGTGAGGATAATATGGGGACACATTTACCAGCTTTTGTTCCTGGACAAAAGTAGGATATAAATATAATAAATATATATGTTATTATACAGCTGCAATCTTTAATTCCGTTAAACTCTGTCTTCAGCATTATTCTCTCAGTCAAATTCTGAGATCATTTCCTTGGAAATAAATGATTCCCTTTCCAAAAATGAAATATTTCTCAGAATCACATCCTTAGCTGTAGGTTCTAGTGTTATATTTCTTAGGGAACATACTGAATTCTTCATTAAAAACCAATAACCACGAACAATCTACAGCATCACAGATGAATATATTATTTTATCATCTACAACAAAATTTAAATAAATGAAAAAGAAAAAGAAAAGAGTCATTACAGTTAAGGGAACGTCGAATCCTTACGGGCGCTGCAATTCCTGCAAGCAGAGTCGAGGAGCGCCCGTCTTTCAGCCAAGTTAAAAACTGGGACATTTTAAAAATGTCTTGATTTACTTGAAGGTTGTTAAGAAAACGCAAGAGAGGACTAATTACGCTCTGAAGAATCCCCAACATTTTGTACCATCATCCTTTAAAGGAGGTGGCAATTATTCCGGATCAGGTTACCGACGCTGAGTGGAAGCGACCACGGAGGAGAAGAATGTGACCTCATGCGCAAATACTACATTTTGAGATGGATGAGCGATGACGTGCCTTTAGTAAAGGCAGCAGAGGATAGCAGTCGTACCTGAAGCGTATCTCGCTCAAGAGTACGTGACACAACCTTCACGTTTGCAGAATCCTCCACCAGCAAAACTACCCTCACCGACCCCCGTGAAAAGAACCCGCAGCTCTGAGTCGGTTTCTTTACTACCTGAGATATAAACTGATTGGCTGAGTCAGTCCCGCCCTCGGGAATGACGCAGACAACCTCCGTTTGATAGGCAGGTATGCTCGGACGCGGCCATGTTGGGAGCGGAAGTGAAGTGAATAATAGTCCCAGCCGCGGGAGAGGCGCTGAGGTTAGATTTACCGAGCAGCGAAGGCTTCCTGTTGAACGTTTGCTCCTACGCCGGCGTGGGTACCCTTGCCTCATCCAGAGGGGGGGTAGGAACCGCATCTCCGGTAGTCTCCTCCCCTTACTGGGGAGGAAAATAACGGAGAAGGGAGGAAAATAACGAAGAATGTCTCGGTGTTCCTGAGGAGCGGCAGGAGACAACGGCGGGAGCTTGAAGTTAAAGAAGAAAGATGCCGTTGGCACAGTTGGCGGACCCCTGGCAGAAAATGGCTGTTGAGAGTATGGCCGAGAGCGGCAGCAGCGTCGAGGTAAGCGCGTGGGGCATTCCCGGATTTGCGGGGCTCGGTTAGCCAACCGCGTGGAATCCCGCCTGCACGATCAGGAGGAAGGACGGGAGAACCACGAGGAAAAGCTCGGTCACCTCAGCAAAGGCGCGTCACTGCCCCGTTGCCGCCTCTTCGTCCGTCTTTCATTGAGAAGGCTGGAGAGAGTCAGGCGCGCTCCATTTCCTCGTTTTATTCCTTTTAGAGGCGCTGGGCGGAAACCGGGAAGTAAAACGCTTCCTGCTTGCCTTGCCTCTTAGACTCGGGTTCCCTTAATCCTGTGCCCTCGAAGTAAATTGTGCTGCAAATCTTATTACTCCCAACCAGGATAGTGGAGGATAATGGAAGCCATTTATCTAGCAAAGCTGTTTGACATCAAGATTGTCTCATATCACTACCTCAAATCGATTTTTCAGTCTGGTTTGTGACCATCTTTGTCTATCTTTACATCCTCCATTTCACTGACGAAATTAGTTGTTGAATCCCCCTTTCTATATCCCTAGAGTACTGTACAGCAGACTTTTGGAATAAAACTTTATAATACACATCTTTACTTTTCTTCCCTGGCGCAAACTAACATGCTTTTGAAAGTGTTTACCCTATTACCCTTTTCCACTAATTTCCTTTGCAAACAAGTAAAAAAGGGAAGGTTTTCCAAATAATCTTTTGTGTGTACAAAAGTTACAAAATGCTGTTCCTTCTAAATAATGGAATATGGGGGGGGGGAGACCAAAAACTTAACACTTTTGTATTACAAAGTATGATTTGGATTGTAGGCCTTTTGTTTCCATTTCCCTTCACACAGAGACATTCTCATGTTTATTTAATAAGATACTTTTTGATTATTTGAAATTTTCCTGTTTTTCACAAGTGTCTTCTTTTCCATGATAAAGGGGCCTTTTGAAATGGGTATTTGTATTGTGTCTCTTTTATAGAGATAGTGTTGAAGCATCTCTTTGTGGTTGTTACAGTTTATGGAGAGAATTATTACACCTACCTTTAACACTACAGAAAGATACCTTCCCCTGGGAATTTTTCAATGGTTGTTATATATGAATTTCCTAATGCAGAACAACAGAGTATAAACATATCTTCCTTGTTTTGTCCTCTTGAAGGTAATAATTGGGGTGGGGCTGCCAGATTGTCAACCTGGCACAGTTGAAGGACTCCTGCTGCTTTTGTTCCCTTTGGTGGTGTCTGGTTACTTCACATTATTCTTCCCTCCATTTCCTCTCATTTTGCCCAGATGCTTAACTTCATCCTAGTCTTAAGAAGAAAGAAAGAAGTTTGCAGGGCTACATTTTTTTAAATTCTTTTTTTAAAGGAAATGCTGCATATCCTGCTTCTGCTGTAAGGAAGACATCAGCAGAGTAACTGACGATCTGTTTACACATTTTTCTCACAGTTCATATGTTTTAAGAAGCAGTTTGCTAGTTATTCAAAATAGTTTATCCAAAATAGTTTGGCTAAATTTAGATTGTCTGGCTTAATAAATCAAAGAGTAAACCTGAAGAGAGATTACATGCTTATAGGGTTCACTTTCTTATTTTGAGGGATAATGTAATTATTGTGAGCATCTGCCTTATTTAAATGTATATAATTTGTTTCCCATTCATAATCCATTTTATATTGTTTTATGTTTTACCTTCTGAAAGAATTTTTTTAAAAAATTTCTATAGATGGCAACATGATTACCATTTTACGTTTGTGTGTGTCACTGGAGAGTACAATTCCATGTTTGATAATTTTTTTCACAAAAGTATTAAATTTATCAGTAATTAAACAAATAAGATGAGAAAGAGTGGGTAAAATATAAAACTCAGAAAATAATAAAATCAGATGAAATATTGTTAGATGTTAAATAGATAATTACATTTTTATGCAACATTTACACATATTTGATTCAGATTTCTCAAGTTGAAATTATAGGCATCGTTTATATATATCTTAGTCAAATAAAAGCACTGCTTTTATTCCAGCTGTCTGATTGATTATATGCCATCAAGTCAATATCAAATTTAGTGACTACATAAATTTTTTCCTGGACAATCTGTTCTCTACCTGGTCCTTCAGAACTTTTAACAGTACACCCTTTGTGGCTATAATTCAGATCATCCATCTTGCTACCAATCACTCTTTTCCCTTCATCTTTCCCAGTGCATAGAAATCCCAAAGAACTACTTTTTGTCACTGCGTTTTTTTATTTTGCCAGCTGTGCTTTGAACTCTTAAGATGTACCGTAGATGCTCAGACTCTTATCTCTGCGCATGTCCACATTCTTTTACTTTCCTTCTAACTTTCTTTGTTCTCCTGCCAAGAGGTACGGCAGGAACGCTGCCAAGATGTAACTAATTAGCCAGTAAGATGTTTTATTTCTTTACAATAAAATGTATTTTCTTAGAATATATCTTAGGCTTATTTTATTTTAAAGTATGCTTCAAGGGAAAAGCCACGTCCATCTCTAATTAAGTGCAATTACCCCAGGAGGAGAACAGGGCTGATTGCCACCCTGACACTTTTAACATTAAACTGGATAAATGGAAATGCCAACCAATAGCAGGCATATGGCCCAATTATATGATTTAGAAACACTACATATACTTAGATAAGTTTAAGGTGAACTCAAACCTGTGATCAAAAGTCTGCAAAGTAGGGAGGCCCATACTGTATCTTATGTGTCAGAGAATTTGTGTATGGTCATCTTGAAATATTTAAGGAAATACAACATCTCCTCCCCCCAAACTCTGAGGCTGGAACCCAAACAGATATGTTTCATGCAAGAATTAATGGCCACTGTAGAAGGGAATACACATTTTTTACTGGTATATGATTGCCAAAATTACCATAATTTAAAAACAGTTGCTCCTCAATAAAGTATTAATTTTTCCCTACATGTATGTATGTATGTATGTATGGTAGCATCTATTATTTCAAACTTCCCATACTGTTTTATGACTACTTTAAAAATATTTTAAAATAATTGATTAATCATTCTTTATAGTTTAGGGAACAGGTTTAATTTTTCAACGAAATGAACACTGAGGGGTCCTTGGTGCTCTCTCAGAGTCCTCATTTCAACCCTGAGCTACAAATATTCTCCTGTATCAGTGAACAAACATTGTAAATATGTAAACATGTTTTTCCTTATTGTATACTAATATAAGTTTTATTTTTAATTTAAATTACATGTTAATCTGCCATTTTCAGTTCATAGAAAATTAATTGAGTTATTCTTAAATAGATATTATTGTCCTTTTTTAGTATTTGTAGATATTTACATCTTACAGTACTTGAAGTACCAATATTTCAAAACATTGGAAGGAAACAAGACTTGTTTAGCTTCTCTAAAAGTAGATTTGCTATTTTTTTATAATTATGTTTTACAAGACAATTGTAACTATGTTTTATATTTTTTAATTCTAAAAAAAGCAAAATTAGTTTTGATTAAACCGTGGAAAGATTAATATAATTATTTATATGGATAGTCCTCGTTTATTGACTGCTTTGGACAGCGCCTGTTCGATTACAGCAGTAATGCAAAAGTAACTTTGTGACCAATGTCCATATTTTTGTCTTCAGCATCTCTTTTTCAATTATGTGTTTCCTATTACAGTCAGTTAGAACATGTTGCCCTGTGCCTGACCCATTTTTTCACACACCCCCACACCAGAGTGGAGAGATTGCCTAAGCAACTTGCCTCTTTCTCCACAATGGTAATGTGTTCCTAAAAAGTGCTAACCATAAGTTAACAAGTTCACCTCAGTGACCTTAATTAGTTGATTAGAACCCTTTATGTGTCTGTGTTCTTGTCTGATACTAACAAGACACTAATGAACTTAACATTAAAGGTTTTTGTTTCCCTCCTTAAGGGTTTGCTGGTACACTTCCTTTTGAAGTGTACACCCAAAGTGTACACCCCATTGTGTGCCTGCTTATTCTCTTGTAATCCCTTCCTCTGCAATGAATGTAAATAGAAACATCAATTATATTCTTGCTAATTATCCCAGCACTGGGTAAGCATTCTGAAGGGTGAGAGGGTGAGGGCAAATGACCATAAGAGTTCCCTTTTACCTGGCTTTCTCATGAATTAAGTTCTAGAAACCTTTCCCATTGTTTAGGCCAGGGTTGTCAAACTCAAGGCCCGCAGGCCAGATCTGGCCCATGGGGTGCTTCAGTCTGGCCCACGGGGCAGCCCTGGAAACAGCGAAGGACCAGCCCACGGTGCCTCTGCCAGCAAAAATGGAGCACAGCCTTCCCGAGCTCCATTTTTGGCTGTGACGGCCTCCTGCAATCCTCTGTCAGCGAACCCAAGCTCTGTTTTCACTGGCAGAGTGCTTGGGCCACCACAGGCTCCCCCCTGACATGAGTGACGTTGAATTGGCCATGCCCCTGGCCACCCCCACCCCCGCAAAGTCAAACACAACTTGATGCGGCCCTCAATGAAATCGAGTTTGACACCCCTGGTTTAGGCTCACCCAACCATTTGGGGTCATATCCTTCTGACAAAGCAAAGGAAAGCTGAAGTAAAATTGAAAACACTTGTCATAATGTGATTTTCATTCAGTGACTTCTTTGCTTAATAGCCAAGTCATTAGAACCAATTGCAGTCCCTAAATGAGGACTATTTGCACTTCAGTTGCTCTAATTAAGTTCCTCCAATAATTCTTCTTTAAATTATGATTTTTGTAGAATGGTCAACAAATTATGGATGAGCCTATGGGAGAAGAAGAACTAAATCCACAAACAGTAAGTAGAATATGAAGATTCATACCTTATTTGGATCGTTTCAATCCATGACCAAGAGGGACTTCGAAGATTTAAAAATAAAGGTTTTTATATCAACTATTTAGTAACACTTGCAGAATTTTAGTAAAATTCATTAGATCAATTCTTAATAAGACAAATACACTGATACACTAAGCCTGATGGTAAAACTTTCTATAATTGTTCCGCATTTTTATAGCAAGTGTGGTAATAGTAGGGCACTGATTGAAAGGCTTGTCAATATGATAAAGCAAAAAATAATATACTTCTATACAGGATTACTATTAAAAGGTTTAATCTACAGTTGCAAGAAAAAGTATGTGAACCCCTTGGGATTACGTGGAGTTTTGCATGAATTGGTCATAAAATGTGCTCTGAACTTCATCTAAATCACAACAATAGAAGAACACAGTCTGCTTAAAATAATACTACACAAACATTAGATGTTGCCATGGTTTAATTGAACATAACATGTAAACATTCACAGTGCAGGAAGGAAAAAGTATGTGAGCCCCTAGCCTAATGACTTCTCCAAAAGCTAATTGGAGCCAGGAGTGAGCCAACCTTGACTCCAATCAGTGTGATGATATTGGATGTGTTGCTGACAGCTGTCCTGCCCTTTAAAAACACACACCTGTTTTGGGTTTACTGGTTTCAAGAAGCACTGTCTGATGTGAACTATGCCTCGCAGAAAAGAGCTCTCAGAAGACCTACGATCAAGAATTGTTGACTTGAATGAAGCTGGAAAGGGTTACAAAAGTATCTCCAAAAGCCTTGATGTTCATGTGTCCACGGTAAGACAGACTACCTACAAATGGAGAAAGTTGAGCACTGTTGCTACTCTCCCTAGGCGTGGTCGTCCTGTAAAAATGACTGCAAGAGCACAGTGCAGAATGCTTCATGAGGTAAAGAAGAATCCTAGAGTGTCAGCTAAAGACCTACAGAAATCTCTGGCACATGCTAACATTTTTGTTGACACATCTACAATAAGGAAAACATTAAACAAGAATGGAGTACATGAGAGGACGCCACGGAGGAAGCCATTGCTGTCCCAAAAATATATTGCAGCACATTTGAAGTTTGCAAAAGAGCACCTGGATGTTCCACAGCACTACTGGCAAAATATGCTGTGGACAGATGAAACCAAAATTGAGTTGTTTGGGAAGAACACACAACACTATGTGTGGAGAAAAAAAGGCACAGCACACCAACATCAAAACCTCATCCCCACTGTAAAACATGGCAGGGGGAGCATCATGGTTTGGGGTTGCTTTGCTGCCTCAGGGCCTGGACGGATTGTTGTCATTGATGGGAAAATGAATTCCAGAGTTTATCAAGACATTTTGCAGGAAAACGTACGGCCATCTGTCTGCCAACTGAAGCTTCGCAGAGGATGGGTGATGCAACAGGACAATGACCCAAAGCATACAAGTAATTCAACAAAAAAAATGGCTTCAACAGCACAGAATACGCCTTCTGGAGTGGCCCAGTCAGAGTCCTGACCTCAACCCGATTGAAATGCTGTGGTATGACCTTAAGAGAGCGATTCACACCAGACATCCCAAGAATATTGCTACACTGAAACAGTTTTGTGAAGAGGAGTGGTCCAAAATTACTCCAGTTCATTGTGCAGGTCTGATCTGCAACTACAGGAAACGTTTGGTTGAGGTTATTGCTGCCAAAGGAGGGTCAACCAGTTATTAAATCCAAAGGTTTACATACTTTTTCCTCCCTGCATTGTGAATGTTTACATGTTATGTTCAATTAAACCATTGCAATATCTAATGTTTGTGTAGTATTATTTTAAGCAGACTGTGTTCTTCTATTGTTGTGACTTAGATGAAGTTCAGAGCACATTTTATGACCAATTCATGCAAAACTCCACGTAATCCCAAGGGGTTCACATACTTTTTCTTGCAATTGTAAATGTATTTTAATATACTGCTTTAACGAGAGAAGTAGTGGTAGATGAAATTGACATGCATATAATCTCTACTATATCAAACTTCAAAATATTCAAAATAATAATGGGATTAATATAACTAAAATATTATCACTGAGTTTGTATCTTATGATTTTTGATGTTGCACTTCATGAATATGATCATGATTTATCACTTGTCCGCCTTTATGAGAGCTTATGCACCAGAGTCAAATTCCTTGTGTGTCCAATCACACTTGGCCAATACAGGTATGGTATGGTATGGTATGGTATGGTATGGTATGGTATGGTATTGTATTGTAATTCTATTCTATTCTGTTCTGTTCTGTTCTGTCTGTTCTGTTCTAAAAATATTGATATATTGGATACATCAGGAAATATTTAGTAAGGATTGACTGTGGTCATCTTGCTCTTGGAGATGCAATTAAGAAATTTCAACATCTGATTCGAGACAATGACGAATATTCATACAGACGGGAGGTTGAATAACTAGCCTTGTGGCGCAACCGGAACAATCTTGAACTAAACACACTCAAAACCGTAGAAATGGTGGTAGATTTTAGGAGAAACCCTCTTATACTACTGTCTCTTACAATACTAGATAACACAGTATCAACTGTTGGAAAGGATCCTATCTATCATGCTATTCCTGCCAGCCCTTCCAGGTATACCAGATCAGGAAATCAATTTTACAGGAAGGCTAAACTTATTTTATTATGCTTAGGTATGATAACATTATTTTGCAAATCTTACTGAATTGTACTTCTTCCTTTTTATACTTCAATTAATTAAGGAAGCATCTGCCTGAGTAATTTCTGAATGTAATCTTGTGCTTTGCCTAGCTAAGGGTTCCTACTTATTTCTTGTCAAAGTCATCTTGCATCATGATAAAAGTTCCAACATTGAGTACTATGCGTGTGACTTTGCAAAACAGGTATAAAATATACAAAAATGTCATTGCAATTGCAGGACATACAGTATATTTCCATACTTCCCCCAGTTGCCTTAAATAAGAGCTAAGGTCTCTTATTAAAAACTATCTTGCAAACCAACATATTGATTGTATTTTACTTATTATATACTAGACAAGACTTAAAATGGACACCTAACATCAAAAACGTCATCAAAAAAGCACAACAAAAAATGTTCTTTCTGCGCCAACTCAGAAAGCTCAAACTGCCCAAGGAGCTGCTGATTCAGTTCTACAGAGGAATTATTGAGTCTGTCAACTGCACCTCTATAACTGTCTGGTTTGGCTCTGCAAACAGACTTCAACGGATAATTAGAACTGCAGAAAAAACAATTGCTACCAACCTGCCTTCCATTGAGGACCTTTATACTGTACAAGTCAAAAAGAGGGCTGTGAAAATATCTACAGACCCCTTATATCCTGGACATAAATTGTTTCAACTTCTACCCTCAAAACGACACTAAAGGACACTGCACACCAGAACAACTAGACACAAGGACAGTTTTCTCCCTGAATGCCATCACTCTGCTAAACAACTAATTCCCACAACACTGTCAACTATTTACCAAGACTGTATTACTATTATTCTTCTCATCCTTCCTATTACCTATCTCCTCCCATTTATAAATATAACTTTGTTGCTTGTATCTCTATGATTTATATTGTTTTATTTGTTTCCTAGTATGATTTGATTGCTTATTTAATAACCTATGATTATCACTAAGTGTTGTATCTTATGATTCTTGATTAATGTATTTTTTTAATGTACATTGAGAGCATATGCACGAAAAACAAATTCCTTGTGTGTCCAATCACACTTGGCCAATAAAGAATTCTGTTCTGTTCTGTTCTGTTCTGTTCTGTTCTGTTCTGTTCTATTCTCTGAACATGAAAACTTCTGTAAGGATCGCCTCTCCTTCTAACTTAAGAAAGTGAGAACTCTTGAAACATGGTTGTTCAAAAGGATTTCTTTTATTAAGCAGAAATGACAGCCATCCAGGTAAAGTAAGATCTGAATACCCTTAGGCAAGGCAGTAGGATTAAAGTGGTAGAGACCCCTCCCTTTAAGTCAGAATGCAGATTTTAGCCAATACACAAGTGTGAAGATGTTTTCTTTAGTAGTTTCTCTGAGAACCTGAACAAACATGCATTCCCACCATTATCCCTTAAAGTGAAATAACCTACATGGCTATCATAAAAATTCCTGCAGGTAAAGGGGATCTCAGGATTCTTTGGCGCCAGGATATAGCTTGTAAAATATCTCTTGACACAGGCAATGCTAATAAATCGAATCCAAGTGTCCCCCCCCCTCCTCTGATTGAATAGCAGTATCACTTTTAGGGATCTGACAACTTCATTTATTAAATTTGTGTGCCATTTCATTTGCATTTAATTGTAATAGAATTGATAGAAATAAAGCCATCTTAAATAATGACTATTTTCAAAGTATAAGAACAGCTATAATTTCTCTGTGTTTGTTTCAAAAATGTATGTGTAGTCTCTTATATGAAAGAGGTAATCAAGACTGACTTGAATTCATGGTTAAAAGGTGTTTTGCTCAGCACTTCACTGATAAAAACAATAATTTTCTGCTCTTAAATATGGATAAATTTGTAAGGAAAGGTAAGTTAATATGGAAGATGTAAATTCAGTTTCATTTCATTATGGTAAATAGGCTTGAAGTACCGTGTTTCCCCAAAAATAAGACTGGAGTATATTTTGTTTTTGGACCTAAAAGACCCATTAGGTCTTATTTTCAAGGGATGTCTTATTTTACAGTCGGCTGCCTGCTCCCTCCCACCATCTGCTTGCCCGCGGCCGCAACAGTTTATGGGGCTTCCCAGGGCAGACACACTTTCCGCCCAGACTGAGAAATGATGGAGACTGCTAATCTTTGATAATCTCTCAGTTTCAAAGCGTCCCATTTGCAAGCAGACATTGCTTCACCTCTCTCTAGGCGAAAAGTGTTTGGATGCCTGTGGGGCAATTTGCTCTGTTCCCAAGCACCCTATAGATGCTCAAACACTTTTCGCCCGGACGGAGAAAAGACAGAGACTGCAAGTAGATGAAGCTTTGTCTCCCTCTTGGTGGAAAGTTCACGGCAGAGTCAGGTGGAGGCATGGGGGAGAGGCAGGTGATCCCAACGCGCCACCCACTCTGTCCCACTGTTTCTTGGCTTGCCCGCGGCTGCACCAGTGCAGACACCGACGTAGGGCATTGGGATCGCCTGCATCCCGCCTGTGCCTCTGCCTGCTGCCAGTGCCTCCTGGGAGTCAGGCAGCTGCGCAGTACACCCAGATCGCCTGTCTTCCTCTGCTTCTGCACTCTGATTTATCTGCACTCTGCCAAAGGGATAATGGACTGTGGCTGGTGCTGGATACCGTCGCTCTCCTGTGCTCGTCAACTCTTGTGCTGGCCACACCCTGCAGGCTTATTTTTGGGGTAAGGCTTATATTAGGCCCACCCCCCAAAAAAATCAGGCTAGGGCTTATTTTCAGGGTGGGTCTTATTTTGGGGGAAACACGGTATCTGATGTGCACCTAATTATTACAGGTAGTCTTTGACTTACGACTACAACTGAGCCCAAAATATATGTTACTAAGTGAGATATTGAGTTTTTGCCCCATTTTATGACTTTTCTTGCCAAAATTGTTTAGTGAATCATTGCAGTTGCTAAGTTGGTAACATGGTTGTTAAGTAAATCTGGCTTTCCCATTGACTTTGGTTGTCACAAGTTTGCAAAGCTGATTACATGATCCAGGACATTGCAAGTGTCATAAATATGAGCCATTTGCTAAGCGGACGAATTTTGGTCATGTGACCACAGGGATGCTGCAATGGTCGTAAGTGTGCATAATAGTCATAAGTCATTTTTTCAATGCATTTGTAACTCTGAATGGTTACTAAACAAACTGTTGTAAATTGAGAACTACCGGTATCTATATAAGTCCCTTATATTTGTAATAAGGTTTTATTTGCTTTTCAGCAGTACCATATTTATATTAAATATAAACTCATATTTGGAAAATTTATGAACAACCTAATTTAACTTCAACAATGTATTTGATCAAATACTCCACTATATTTTGTTTAGCAGTGTAGTTAAGTCTTACCTGAATTGTTTGACTATTATGTGGACCCACAATTGGTTTGAGAACGAAACTCAAAAAGTATCTCATCAAAATGAGAGCTATCAGTGATATGTTACATAATTTTGTCCAAGTGCTCTTCAACATTTTTATTAATGACTTGATAGGGAAATGCTTAACAAATTTGCTAATGACACAAAGTTGGTCAGGATAACAAATACTCTACAAATCAGAAGCAATTGAAATTATACTGTTGGGTTGAAGTAGAGTGGGGAAAAAAAGCCTTCTTCGCTGAGGGAAATAAAACTATTACCTAGATGTAGGATTGACCAAATGTCTGTGATAAAGATCTTGGTCTTCTAGTAGTTGAATATGAATTTCATTGTGATATAGTTGCTAAAATCAGAAATAACAATTTGAAATTGCATCTATTACAAATTGTAATTGTGTGGTGTAATAATACTGTTACGTCTAAGTGTCGTTTGAGTGGGATATGAACCAGTCATCAGTTTTCAGTGCTTCCTTTAACTGCTCGCTTAAATCGGTAGATAGTTTCAGGTCCCTCTTCCCCTGGGCTCTGGTGACTACGGGAACAGCCAACTGCTTAGAGGGAATAACCGGGCGGATTACTTCTGGCCCTGTACCATTATATTGTGGCAATCTCAAGAGAGCATCTGCCATAAAATTCTTTCCCCCAGGAAGGTAGTGCAGAGAGAAATTAAACCGATTAAAGTGTTGTGCCCAACGGTCTTGTTTGGGCGACAACTTCCGGGGTGTTTTTAGGGCTTCTAGGTTCTTATGGTCTGTCCACACCTCAAAAGGATATTTTGCTCCTTCAAGGAAATGCCTCCAGGTTAATAGGGCCCATCAGACAGCAAAAGCTTCCTTCTCCCAGATTGCCCATCTCCTTTTGGTTTCAGTTAATTTACAGGAGGTGTGGGCACAGGGTTGTGAAGTTCCAGTTGCATTGGCTAGAAGTAGTACAGCCCCCACAGGCATGTCGCTGGCGTCAGCCTGGACTACGAAAGGGGGCTCCATGTTGGGATGCTTAAGGACGGGCTCAGCTGCAAACAATCCTTTCAGTTTCTCAAAAGATGCCTGGCACTCCATGGTCCACTCGATGGGGCAGCTAGGCTTTGGCTTAGCCTTTCCCTTTTAGGAGATTGCTAATGGGTAATGCAATTTTTGCAAATGGAATGAATTGCCAATAAAACTTGGCAAAGCCTAAGAAGCTTTGCAGCTGCTTGTGGGTGCATGGAGGTGCCCACTCCAAGTCTGCCTGGACTTTCTCTGGGTCCATTACAATACCCTCATGTGATATGCGGTAATCCAGTTAGTCAATCTTATGCAAGTGACCAAGAAGGTGAAATATCTGGGAATTTGGTTATCAGCCAAATGTTCATCAATTAAAGAAGACAATTACAGCAAAATAATACAACAAATAAAAAAGGATTTAGAAAACTGGAAAAAAAATTACAATTGTCACTTATCGGAAGGATAGCTTCCATTAAGATGAATACCTTACCAAGAATATTGTTTCTATTCCAAGTAGTACCAATATATTTAGGGGAAAACTTTTTGGGAGACTTAAATAAATTAACAATGAAATACATTTGGTTGGGGAAAAAAACCACAGATTAAATTAAAATTATTACAGGACAACAGAGAGAAAGGAGGCTTTGGGCCCCCAGATTGGGAGATGTAGTATCAGTCAACAGCGCTTACTTGGATTAAGGGTTGGATAGAGTTAAAAAACAAAAGGATCTTGACATTAGAAGGACACGACTTACAAATAGGCTGGCATGCATTCATATGGGACGGGAAAAACAAATCTCAGAGTTATTTTCAGAGACATTTAATCAGGAACGCTTTATTACAGGTATGGCAAAAAATTAAAAATCATTATAACAAAATAACAAATTGGTTATCAACGATGGAAGCATTAATTTATCCAAATGCATGAGATATAGACAAAATAATAAGATATAAAGACTTGCTAAATGACCAGGGGAAACTAAAAACAAAACAAGCTCTCCGGATCTGTTTCAATACCCTCATGTGATATGCGGTAACCCAGATAGTCAGTCTTACTCTGGTGAAACTCGCACTTAGACAATTTAGCATACGGCTCAGCAGCCCTGAGTTTTTTCAGGACTGGCCGCACTATTTTCACGTGTTCTTCCATGGTCTCAGTGTAAATAAGGATGTCCTCTAGGTAGACCAGGACCCCCTTGAAAAGATGTTCATGTAGCACCTCATTAATTAATTGCATGAACACCGCCGGTGCCCCCTGTAACCCAAACGGAAGCACCCTAAACTGGAAACAACCCAAAGGACAATTGAAGGCAGTTTTCCATTCGTCCCCTTCCTTAATTTGAACTCTGTAGTAAGCTTCTCTCAAGTCCAGGTTATTGAAAATCTTCCACTTGGCCAGATGAGCTAACATGTCCTTCATAAGGGGTAATGGGTAAACATTTTTTACGCAAATGGTGTTAAGGTTTTTGTAGTCGACACACAGGTGAAGAGAGCCATCTTTTTTCTTCCGGAACAGCACCGGGGCAGCTACTCGTGGCCTAGCTGGTTGGATGAAGCCCTGTTTCAGGTTTTTATCAATAAAGTTTCACAGTTCCTCCAGCTCACGAGGGGTCATGGAGTAGATCTTTGGTTTAGGGAGTTTCACTCCTTGGAGTATTTCTATACTGCAGTCCATGGGCCAGTGGGGTGGGAGCACATCTGACACCCTCTCGCTGAATGCCTCCCTGAGGTCCCAATATTCCTTAGGAATTTTCTCCTCCCCAGCAATGTGTTCGCTCACTGCTGCTGCCAGCTCCGTCATGGCTTTGGCCATGCAGAAGGGTTTCCCTCCTTCCTTCCCCTGTGAGGTGGAGCGGATACGCAACAACCCTTTTTCCAATTCACATGAGGGTTCCATTTCCGGAGCCAGGGTAGTCTGAGCAAGAGGGGTCATTCCATTCCAGAGGCTACAATAAAACTCAAAGTCTCTTGGCGGTCCCCCATCCACATCTTAACTGGTTCAGTCACAAAGTGGACTGCCCCCCCCCCCGGCTACTGACCCATCCAACTGGCAAAATGCTATGGGCACTTTCATTGTCCTCAGTCTCAGTCTCGTTTTTTCCACCACCTCTGAGCTGATTACACACCTTGTACACCCAGAATCCAAAAGGCCTAGCATCTTCCCCTTGGTGCCGGATGATGGCACCCTTAACTCCACTGGGATGGTCATGGGGCCCACGTGCTGACTTACCAGGGGTCGGTGTCAATTTCGCTGTCCCCTAGGTTGGTCAGAGCTCCCAGGTGGAACTCAACGACTTCCACACCTTTCAGGGCTGTTTTGCAGTTCTTTCCTGGGGCTTCTCGGCTCTCTTTCCTCCAGCTGAGGTCGGCTTGGAACCAGGTTTGGAGAAACAATCAGCAGCTCAGTGCCCCTCCTTTCCACATCTAAAGCATGCAGTGGACTTGGGCTTGGATGTGGGGCCCCCTTTGGCCACTCTAGGGGTCTCTTTCAGGGTGGAGGGGGAAGGCTTGTTCCAGCTGTGGGCCCCCCATACCGATCTCTGGCCTCGTCAATTTCCACATTAGCCGCCAACACATACCAGCACTGCAGGTCTCGGGGGTGGGGGGCTTGGGAACAACAGCCTGCCAGGCAGCCTCTCCATGCCAACGTCTGACAGCTGTCACCCCAGGAGGATCTCCGGAGCCTCCATCCACCCTATGCCCAGCGACCATTTGGCTCTGACCAGATTTTCTTCAATCTGCAGTTCAGACATCCCGTCCGACTCTTCCCAGCCACTTCAGGATTGTGGGGGAGTTGACACAGCAGCTCCCATGTCCTCCTGGTCTCTGCCTTGGTTAGACATTCTTTGCTCAGCCCCCACAGTAAAGTTTTCTACGGGATGGCTGATAAAGCAGATCTTGCTTAATGTCAGGTGTGCCTCTTTTCAAAACTCAAGAAAGGAAAACCCCAATTCCATGTTTGTAGAGAAAAGTACTTTTATTGAGTATGAACTGATAGCAACAAAAGAAAAGCAAGATCTGAGGCTAAAGGCACAAAAATTACATATTGAAAGTATTCCTAAATCCCTTCCCCCAAGGACCCTGGCTGAATGTCCAATCCCCAGCCGATAGCAAGCAAGCATCATAGAGGCTGACCATTACATTCTGAACTAGTTAGATCCCTTTTATCCCATTCTGGGCACATTTTATTTTAGAAAAAAGAAAGATTCAAAGAATTATATCAGTTATAGAGAACAGCAGTCAGGACTTTCAGCTTTGCAAGAAAAGATTGAAAAAACTAGGAGTGGTTACAGTGGTAATAATCATGTTACCTAGTGATGACATCTGGACTTCTTGCAAAATTTTGTGCAACTGCTACTACTGTGTGGTATAGGTTTGTGTTAATTGCATGGTGTATTGCTGTTTATGAAAGATGTACTAAAATGAATTTTAAGTTTCTATTTTTATATAGTATTTATAGGATAATGTATGTCATGTGATCATTGAGCATAAATATTTTTTTACTTCCTTACCTGCTTAGCATCCCAGAGTGGAGAACACAAATTAATTCTTATAGGAATGTAGATTCTATTTAAAGCTTAGAATCAATTACAACTCCTTCATTAGTGAAAACAATTGTTGGAGAGGCTATTAATTTGGATTCCTGCAGAGAATTAAATGCAAAAGCTTATGTAACCATGTCTAGCTACAGTGCTGTTTGGAAAAAATGTACAGTAATTTTATATATGTACAAATAAAAAGCTAATTTCACTGGTGTAGCTTGATAGTCAACTAATAATATTAAATAGTTGATGATTATAACATTCATCAAAGATAAATGTCAGCTGTTTGAAACTAGGAATATAAAACTATTCAGTTGCTATTTCACAATGACTAAGGATGATGTACAAATGACTAAGTTATAATGACTAAGAATAAGCTATAAATCAGGAAAATTCTGATTGGAATTTCACCCTGGATGTGAATACTTTGGGTAATTTAAGGCAAACCATTTATTTCCATCCTGTCTTTTCCAATGAGTAGCATAGGAAAAATCATATTGGTCCTCCTTATAAAGTTGCTGTAAGGTTGTGACAAAATAATGTGTTATATGAGGAAATTGTACATTCTGCTATGTTATGCGTAGAAGGAAGACTCAGTTAAATGTTTATTTTATTTTTATTTGAGTTTAGCCTTTATTCCTAGGTAACTCAAGGCAGCAAACATACATAATGTTCCTTCTTTCTCTTGTTTTTCTAACAATAACTTAGTGAAATGGTTGGGCTGAGAGAGCGAGAGACTGGCCCAAAGTTACCTATCAGGATTTCATGCCTATGGTGGGACTAGAATCCAGTCTCCTGATTTCTATGCCAGCATCTTAACCCCTACACCAAACTATTAAATCATTAAAATATTTAATTATTAAAGATGATTACATGAAACAGGTTAAATTATTAATTATAAGTTAATGCTCAGTAACTATTTGAGGCAATTCATTGTTGTTAATCTTTTTCTCTTTCCTCTTCATTAATAGCTATTGGTTATATCAAGTGCTCATATATTAGTTTAAAAAAATCCATTAGTGTGACAAATTTCATATTAGTTTCTCATACACTTTACAAATTGGCTCTCATCACTGTCACTTTGCACATCAGGTGGCTCATAAACACCTTTAGACCAGTCAATCAGCTCCAGCAGAGTGGATGCTCTGGCTTGACCTCTACCCAGTGCATGGTACCACTTTCACAGCCAGTATTAATGTTTGCAGAATCTCTTCCAGTGACTTCAAGCTTTTGTCAATGCCTTTCTTCTTTAAGAAATACACCAGATTATTTACACTTCTCATAGTTAAGTTTTTTTTGACATTCCTATTTGGTAGTCTAGATTCCACTGAACATCCTCATTCGTTTACTTAGACAACAACAGGGACCAAACTAGATTCAAATTTTGATATAAAATGTAATACATGGGTGTGATATGTCTTCTGACTCATTTATCTAACATTTCTAAATATAATGAAACTATAATATATATTTGATTTTACATGTTTTGACTGCAGCTAGAATAGTATTTGTGCAACAGTGGAAAAGTGAAGAGATCCCAACAGATGAAAATGTGATTTAAAAAGTATTAGAATGTGCAGAAATGGATAAGCTAACACTAATAATTAAAAAGAAGAAAGAAACTGAATATTTTTCGATGGGATTTATTTTATCAATGGTTAGTTGACAAAAACAGGAACTAGAAATAGGGAAATATATAGAAGGATCAGTGATATAAGGAAGATAGTGGTTAAATAAATATGGTTATTATTATTATTTCTTTTATTCATTAAACATGAAACTCAGTCAACTGAACATTTAAAGATGTGTCATAAATACCATTGACTGATGCTAGTGGTTGATACGGATTTCTGCCAGCGTCCTAGGTATCAACCAACTATCTTCTTAAAATATATGAGGTGGTTGTTGTTGTTGTTATTATTATTATTGATATTAATGCAATGAATATTGTTGTAAACATTTTGATTATTATTTCCTAAAATGAGTTGTACCCAGTCAACACACTGTTCAATTGAAATTGGAATTTTTGTATGTTATAAAATAAAATAAAAACTTATTACATAAATAAATAAATAAATATAATGAAACTGATCTGGTATGCCCTGCGGGATCACGGAGTACCTGAACCACTCATTGACTGGGTCAAAATGCCACACAACATCAGCAGCCAAGTGCGATGCCCAACTGGTCTCCAACAGATTCCCAGTGACGGTTGGGATACACCAAGGCTCTGCACTGTCACCACTTTTGTTTATACTGGTCATGGATACCATCAGGGGTGAAATTCAGCAGGTTCTGCCAGGTTCTGGAAAACCGGTAGCAGAAATTTTGAGTAGTTCAGAGAACTGGCAAATACCACCTCTGGCTTGACCCAGAGTGGGATAGGAATGGAGATTTTGCAGTATACTTTCCCTGCCACGCCCACCAAGCCATGCCCACAGAACCATAGTAAAAAAAATTGAATTCCATCACTGGATACCATCACACATGACCTGCAGCAGAACATACCCTGGACTATGCTCTATGCCAGGGGTGTCAAATTCAAGGCCTGCAGGCCGGATCCAGCCCACGGGGTGCTTAAATCCAGCCCACGGGGCTGGCCTAGAAATATCGAAAGGACTGGCCTGTAGTTCCTCTGCTAGTTAAAACCGGCTGCGTGCAACCCCCCCATCCCATGACCTGTTTTTGGCTTCCCTGGCCTCCAGCAGCACTCTGCCGACAAAAACAGGCCACACTGAAAATGGGCCACGCAGAACCCGTTTTTAGCCAGTAAATTGCTACAGGAGGCCATGGAGGGGAAAAATGAGGCATCCTGTGTCCTGTTTTACCCGGTAAAGTGCTGCAGGAGGCAGTTCAGGCCAAAAACGGGGCAGTGGTGCGTGGCCTTCCTGCATCCCATTTTGGCTGGCAGGGTGCTGCAGGAGGCATCCGTCCTGTCTCCCCTCCACCAGCCCATGGAGAACTACAGTGCTGATCCAGCCCTCGAAGAAATCCAGTTTGACACCCCTGCTCTATGCTGATATGTTTGCTTTCACCACCAGAGGCAAACTACAGCAGCAAGTTCAAACATGGAATAATCGTCTCAACCATTTTGGACTCTGCCTCAACATCAAGAAAGCTGACAGACTGGAACACTTCAAATCAATGGAGAAAACCTAAAGAAGCTGGACATTTTTCGGTATCTGGGATCCCACCTCCAAGGCAATGGCGACATCAATGGCGAAGTGTGAGCAAGGGTGAATGCAGCCTGGATGTGTTGGCAAGAACTCACTGGTGTGTTATGACAGATGAATGCCAACCTGTCTTAAATTTAAGATTTACAAGACAACCATCTGCCCTATTGCACTGTATGGCACCGAATGCTGGGCAACAACAACAGGGATCGAAAAGTATCTCCATGCCATGGAAATGCAAATGCTTCATTGGATATCGGGCATCTCCCTTCTTGACCACATCACAAATGACACCATTTGACAACATTTTGGTGTGGCACCAATTATAGAGAAGATGGGAGAAGGCCACCTCGGCTGGCTTGGTAGGCAGGGAAGATGGGGTTTTGGGGTGCAAAGGAGGATGGGGCGATCTCCCCTCCCTCCTCCATCCGTCTGTCCCACTGCAAAGCTGCCACAGAGCTCCTGCCCGCCGAAGCAGTAGCTCACCCAACCCACTTTCGGCCGGCCTGTAGGGGTTTATGCAGTTAAACCGAAAGGGTTTGCTTTGTTCTCGCATAAATCATTCCCAAAGAAAGGAGGATCCGCAGGAAAATCCTTCCCACCTGCAGATCACTTTCTGAAAGTGTTTTCCTCACTCTGCCCGCCCATTGTGCAGGCACCTCTGATCTTTCTCCCTCTCCTGCATCTCAAGCAAAATCAAACCGTGATGAATGAGGCAGCTTCAGCGGGCAGGAGCTCCATAGTGGCCTTGCAGTGGGACAGACAGATGGAGGAGAGAGGGAAGATGAAAAAAAAAAGACATCCCCGAAAATAAGCCCAAAAGAAAATAAGACCAGGTCTTATTTTCAGGGAAACACGGTATTTGTTTCAATAACTAATGTATCAGTGTCAAGTTATTGCAGCTAATTCATGCTGATACACTCTGTCCAGTTTCTGATATCCTTAATCTAGTTTAGTTGCTTAAATAAATTATCATTTCTTCTAAATGTGCCATTAATCAATTTACTTAGATCAGGAATGGAAAACTAGCTTTTGGAGATCCAGCCAATATCCAGCCATTTTAACTCCTGAGCATCAATTTTGTCTTCGGTGAAGGAAGTGGGGAGCCATGGTTTGACTGAGCCTAACTTTATTTTCAAAAGATGATTAAAATAAACATTTTGTATATGTTGCCCTGTTTGACCTTGGAGGAGTGACTAGATACAAACATGACTGGTTTTAGCGAATAAATGTTTAAATAGAGATATAAACACATTTCTTTGATTAGTGGAACCTAGAATAATCTAGAAACTCTTCTTTAGTAAGTCTAGTTACTTTGTGCTAAATGTAGACATGAAAAGGAGCTGTCCAAATCAGTGCTGCTCATTTTTTATATGCTTCATAATGGGAACTTCTGAATTTTTTTGCTATGACATCCAGAGTGTACAGTTCAGTGCAGCATTAATCATGACTACTTGTTTGTTTTTCCTGTTGCATCAAAATTATATTCATTGAAATCTGTTTTTGTCTTGTTCATGTTTTTTTCATTAAATGTGTCTTTTTAAAAAATCTTCTGAAATAAACTCCACTCAGTGCAAAATTGACTTGTTTAATTAGGGGAAAGGTAACAAGTACTTTTATTAGTGACTAGAAACCATTTATGGACTTTTTGCTGGCAATGGAAAAAAATGAACTGTTGATTTATGGATTCAATGTTCAGAAAAGGGAAATATGGAAAGAATGAGATTATGACATAACCTTAAAAAGGAGGGTTGACATTGAATTTATTTATCTGCTGTAAAGAAAATGAAGCTGATCTTTTATATAAATTCTTTATTCTTTTTCTTTTCTTTCCTCCATTTACTTTTTTAACATCCACATCCACATCCACATCCACATCCACTTTTTCTTTTCTTTAAATTTATATTGTATGTTTCCTTTTATTATTGTATAATATCTTCTAATATTTTTAAACATGACAACTCCATTGAACTAATTTTATTTTCTAGGAAGAAGGCAATATTAAAGAGATTGCAATAACATATCACGTCAAAGAAGGGCATGAAAAAGCAGATCCTTCACAATTTGAACTCCTTAAAGTACTAGGCCAGGGATCTTTTGGAAAGGTAAGAGACACTTTGGATATGTAAAAGCTACTATAGTATTTGCCGCAGCCTGTACTAATCGGAATTCCCTAAATGAACATCTAGTTTTTAAATTCCACCTACCAAATCTTTCTACAGGCTCTTTAATTGTTTCCTAGTTTTTGTTTTTTTTTAAAAATTGATTTATATGCCGCCCTTCTCCGGAGACTCAGGGTGGCTTACAATGCGCTAAGCAGTAGCCTTCATACTTTTGTATATTTATACAAAGTCAGCTTATTGCCCCCACAAACTGGATCCTCAATTTACCTACCTTAGAAAGGATGGAAGGCTGAGTCAACCTTGAGCCTGGTGAGATTCGAACCTGCAATAATTGCAGGCAGCTGGTGTTAATAACAGGGTGCTTCAGACCACTGTACTACCAAGGCTCTGTACTACCAGTTTTCTGTCCAAGCTCAGATTTAAATATCTAAGAATGATTGTTCACAAATTATGAATAGAGAACAAAATAAATTCAATATACTTCCTCACAATTCTCCATGGTTGAATTAATATAAAAACTTGTTTCATTAATAAAATTCTGCAATACTTTGGATTCTGGTTCAGAGTGCTTTGGCACATACAGGACCATGAATATAGCATCAGTCTACAATACAATCACATCTTTTCCCAAGATCCAGCTGCCATATGATCATGGAAACAGATACCGCTGTTTTAAGAGTCACAGACAAAGTTACTTTCATTTTCCTACAACCTTCAAAGGACCTTTTCAGGATCTAATCAAAGTACTAAATAGCTTAACTTTGAGGTAGGCAGGATTTTTTTGTAGACCAGAAGCATATAAAACATTTGGAGAACTTCATATTTGAATAATATTATTTGGTATGTGCTGATCAGCATACTCCTCTAACTGAAGTCAGAGGCTTTTTCATATTTTATTCCCTTGCAAGCTGCAGAATTGAAACCATTATTAATAAATATTGCATGTGTGTGCCAAATTTTTAAAAGGGCTGCTTTGTGCAGGTTGATGCAACTGCTTTGGAATCTATTCCCATCTATTTTTGCAAGTGATATACATGTACAACTAATCATTTTTCCACTGAAGTTAAGTAGGTATAGATGCATATGTACATACTTTATAGACAGCTAGGAGCAGCTTCTGATGCTGGAAATTCTTACATTTACTGTAAGGATTCAGAAGGGGGTACTTTGTTAATATCCCATTCACTTTAACATTTTTTAAAGCTTTGCAGAGTCCTAGTTTTTATATTGTTGGCCAATTTAACTGATTATTACAATAACATTGTTGTGTTTGACATTAAAAAGGCTTTACTTATGCTTGTTACAGGTATTTCTTGTGAAAAAAATCTCAGGATCTGATGCCAAACAGCTGTATGCAATGAAAGTGCTTAAAAAGGCAACATTGAAAGGTAAATTATGGAACCTATCAATTTTTTAAAGAAAAAGTTACTTTTTCATCATAATTATCACTGTGAACAGTCACTGAGTGTATGAGGGAATTGCTAAGTGAGGACTATCTGCATTCAGGAAGAAGTTAATGAAGGTTGTCAAGGTGCTGTTATGTCAAATATTCAATTGTTTAATAATTTATTTTACATACAAATTGCTGGATGGTGGTGGTGGTAGAAATATAATAAAATTAGTAGCTCCTTGATCACCTATTTGTATTTGTAATTCAGTGCTTTTGTGGAGAGATTAGACTAGTGATGGCCAATATTTTTGAAGAACAATCCTGAACTTATTAAAGTGATGATAATAGCATTTAGCAATAGACTAAATGCTCATAGAGTTTTACAGCCCTCTCTAAGCTCTTTACAGAATCAGTATATTGCCCCCAACAATCTGGGTCCTCATTTTACCCACCTCGGAAGGATGGAAGACTGAGTCAACCTTGAGCCGGTGAGAATTGAACTGCCGAACTACAGCCAGCAGTCAGCAGAAGTAGCTTGCAGTACTGCATTCTAACCACTGCGCCACCACGGCTCATAATAATACTATTGCCTATGCCACAGCTTGTCTACTAGTCTGAAATACAGGTTGGCATCAGCAGACTTGTTTGTTTTAACTATCAAGTAGCATTTGATTGAGAACCAGTTTGGTGTAGTGGTTAAGACATTAGGCTAGAAACGGGAAGATTGTGACCTAGTCACACCTTAGGCACAAAGTCAGCTAGGCTTATCACTTTTTCTCAGTCCTAAGAAAGAGGCAGGGGCAAACCATTTCTGAAAAACCTTGCCAAGAGACTTGTAGGGACTAATCCAGGCAGTTTCTAGGAATCATACATGATTGAGTGGAAGGTAAAAAAAGTATTTGATTGGCTAACTGCCTAATTGCATTTACTACATTTTATATTACATTGGTTCTGGAAAGCATTTGGGCTGAGATAACTAGATATTCCAAAACAAAAAGTCCAAATTGACTTAGTAGCTATTAATTTGAACTAAATGTTTTATAGTTCGTGATCGTGTTCGGACAAAAATGGAACGTGACATCTTAGTAGAAGTTAACCATCCCTTTATTGTCAAGTTACATTATGGTAAGTTTAATACATTTTGCAAATCAGTGAAATATGATTAGAATATCTGTGTGGTAGGCCAGGTAAAAAAATCCAGATATGTCTGAGATTCCAAGACTGCTAGCTTATTGTTGGAAGGTATAACAACAGAATTTTGAAGCCTAAAATCAAGGTGGGGTTACTTTAAGTTTCTTCCTCATGCTTCCTTCAATTTTTGGACTGTGTTAATATGTTGCCAAATCCATCCTTAATGGTTCTTTAATACTTTCCCCAAGGTCAGGTCTATATAACCGCTATGTATAATGCTTCAAAAATATGTGTTGTCTTAGTAAAAATATTGACCCTGCCTAACAGTTAACAAATTGATTGACATTGAATGGTCTTGCAATAGAAGGAATTAGAAAATGTTTTTTTTCTGACAGGAGAATTTCATGTGTGGAATTCTACCAATAAGTAGCCAGGACTGAGCTTTTAGAAATATAATTTTAAAAGCCACTCAGATATGAATTATTTTTATTATGACTTTCATGAGATTGCTTTCTGTGTTTATTGTTGCCAGCTTTATGGTTTGCATTTTTGCTTATCTTTTTTGCCTCTAAGATGATTAAGCAAATCATTCAGAAAGTTTTTTTCTTTTATTACGCCTCATTTTCCTTAAAACTCAAGTTTACCTAATATTGGAATTAGGGGGGGCAGCTGGGCTAAATAAACTCTCGTTGCTCTATAGACAGGTTATGGAAATATTTTTTCAAGGGGGCACTGTCCTTCACTATACAAGATAAAACAGGACCCAACAATTTTCAGGGCAGGGGCATAGTTAAGTCAAAAAGTTGCTGTAGACAGCAAGATAGGTGACATATAAATTTATTCAATAAAACTCAGCTCCAAGGCCATAAAATACAGGGCAAAAAGTCTGTTATAACAGAGGAGCAGTGGGAAGACAAAGTTTTAAAAGGTTGTGGATACAAAAGGGAACTGTACTGTCACACACTGACAGGGTCAACTTCTTTTTTGTTGTTACTTCATACTAATTTCAGCGAAGATTCTTATTTAATAATGCTGTGCTGTGTATCTGAAGGATTTTAGCCAAATCTGAACCTACCAGCCAAATTAAGTTGGGATGAGATGTGTAGATTTACTGTCAAGTCCTGGTTTAAGAAATCCATCACCCTCCTTTCAGACAGGCAAAGCAGAGATTTCCTACAGTGAGCTTCTAAGGCATTGTGTGCAAATGTTTATGAAATTGACAATGTATTACAATGTATACCTTAATTTAGAGCCAAAATCTGGTTAAGGCCTCAAGCTAGAAATCCAGAGACTAATTCTAGCCCCAATTTAGACATGAAGCAGCTGAGTGATCTTGAACCAGTCACTCACTCTTGATCCTTCCTTTCAGAAGCAAGATAGTGACAAATCATTTCTGGCAATCTTACCAAGAAAACTGCAAGGACTTTTCTAGGCAGTCAGCAGGAGTCAAAAACTGACTCAAAACAAATATATCTTAGTTTAAATATATTCTGAAAGATATTGTATCTAGTCTCACTGAAATATTTTCTCTTGTTTTTCAAGCATGGTAAAATGTATCATCATTGCATTCATACAAAATAACCATGCAAACCAATGTGACAATAAAAATGTAGCATTAATACTACCTGGTATATAGTGAGAATGGAATGGAATGGAATGGAATGGAATGGAATGGAATGGAATGGAATGGAATGGAATGGAATGGAATGGAATGGAATGGAATGGAATGGAATGGAATAGAATAGAATAGAATAGAATAGAATAGAATAGAATAGAATAGAATAGAATAGCAGAGTTGGAAGGGACCTTGGAAGTCTTCAACCCCCTGCCCAGGCAGGAAACCCTACACCACTTCAGACAAATGGTTATCCAACATCTTTAAAATTTCCAGAGTTGGAGCATTCACATCTTCTGCGGGCAAGTTGCTCCACTGATTAATTGTTCTGTCAGGAAATTTCTCCTTAGTTCTTAGTTGCTTCTCTCCTTGATTAATTTCCACCCATTGCTTCTTGTTCTACTATCTACAAAGACTATCAAAGTCTTGCCTCAATGTTTTCCATTTACAGGGAGGTTAGTATATAACATTTTGCTATTTCCAAGATCTTTGTATGCCATCCCAATTCTGCACAATTGTATCAATGCATAAAAAAACCATGAAATAGAATAGACTCATAATATAGAGCAATTTTATTCTTGCCAAGAACAGACCAATGTATTTCTTGCCAAAAATTAAATAATCAAATGCTCTGTATTTTCCATTAGATATCATTTGTTTCATAGAAGCATTTCTCTTTTATAAACATTCTTGCTGAGATTCAGCAACTTAGCTTGGAGACATTTTAATCAAAAAGTACTCTCATAGCATCTCTTACAGATACACTAAATTCTACAATAAATGTTTTAGCATTATCAGGCAAGGATTGTACATTTTTAGTGAATTTGAGCTATTAGGTATTGTTTTTATTGATTATTTGAAAATCATAGCCCATGGTGAATGCTGGAGTTTAGCCACTGTATTTTAATACTTCCAAAGAAATTTAATGACCAAGCATGTTGAAACAATAATTTTATAATATGAATACTTCCTATGACAAAGGATTCCCTCCAAGCTAGCTCTAACGGCCATTATGCTTTTTATAGCCCTGCACTGTGTGACTGTGAGGCAGTCCCTCACTGTAGGCCTTCTCTAGTTCATAGTTCAGCCTTCTCTAGTGGGGTAATTTTCAGGAAGGATTGACAGGATAGTAGTAACATCAGTAGATGCAGTTAGTTACTTGCTGGAGTACAGTAGCAACTTTTAACAAACAGCAGCAGTAGGCACTAAAGATGATGGGTGCTATTGGTGGCATTATTTTCTAGATATATCCTATGGAATGTAACAAATAATTAAATAGTTCCTTTCTGTGGCTAGAGATACTGTATGACTTTACTGAAATCAATTGTTTGCTTTTCCCTCAGCTTTTCAAACAGAAGGGAAGTTATATCTTATTTTAGACTTTCTCAGAGGAGGCGATTTGTTTACACGCTTATCCAAAGAGGTAAGCAAGATTTATATTGTAATTATAACAGGAGCTTTTTAATAGAGCTTTCATTTTAAATACATAGCTTAACTATGTAGGAATATTTTCCAAATCTTAATTTTTGTTTGTATCATATAGCATTTCTCCTGCATTCTCTATACTTCGAAATAATTCTACTAGCTAATTATGATTATAAGTTAGTATGAATTTTAGATGCTTTGTGTTAATGCTTATTTAATAATCACAGTGGCTTTTATAAATTCAGTTATATATCTGAACATTTGTATGCTACTTTTAATTATGTATTTTATTTTTTTATTTTTTTATTTTATTAAATTTATATACCGCCCTTCTCCCCGAGGGGACTCAGGGCGGTGAACAGCCATAAATAAAAAAAACATATATATAAAATTTAAAAACCAAATAAAACCGAATTAAACGTTGGCCCCAATATTTAAAATCCCAATTTACAATATTAAAACCCCAAAATTAAAATATTACAATTTAAAATTTCTAAATTATTTTACGACAGAAGGGGAAAAGGGAAGAATTAGGCCAGGCCCGCCTGGTGGAACAGGAAAGTTTTTAACTCACGGCGGAAGGCACGAAGATCCGGGATCCTCCGTAACTCTGGGGGGAGCTCGTTCCAGATAGTGGGTGCCCCCACAGAGAAGGCTCTCCCCCTGGGGGCCGCCAGCCGACATTGTTTGGCCGACGGCACCCGGAGGAGCCCCTCTCTATGGGAACGTACCGGTCGGTGGGAGGCTATTGGTGGTAGTAGGCGGTCCCGTAAGTACCCGGGTCCTAAGCCATGGAGCGCTTTAAAGGTGGTAACCAACACCTTGAAGCGCACCCGGAAGACCACCGGGAGCCAGTGCAGCTCGCGCAGGAGAGGAGTAACATGGGAGCGCCATGTCGCTCCCATCACCACCCGCGCGGCCGCACTCTGCGCCAGTTGGAGCCTCCGGGTGCTCCTCAAGGGGAGCCCCATGTAGAGAGCATTACAATAGTCCAGGCGAGAGGTGACAAGGGCGTGAGTGACCGTGCGTAACGAGTCCCGATCCAGAAAGGGACGCAACTGGCGGATCAGGCGAACCTGATGAAAAATCCTCCCGGTCACGGCCGTCAAATGCTCCTCAAAAGACAGCCGCGAATCCAGGAGGACGCCCAAGTTGCGCACCCTCTCTGCCGGGGCCAATGATTCACCCCCGATAGTCAGCGATGGTACCAGCTAACTATATCGGGACGTCGGAAACCACAGCCACTCGGTCTTGGATGGGTTGAGTCTGAGCCTGTTCCTCCCCATCCAGATCCGCACGGCCTCCAGACACCGGGACATCACTTCAAGGGCATCGTTGGGGTGGTCTGGGGTGGAGATGTACAGCTGGGTGTCATCAGCGTACTGGTGATATCTCACCCCAAAACCACGGATGATCTCGCCCAGCGGCTTCACATAAATGTTGAACAGGAGGGGCGAGAGGACCGACCCCTGAGGCACCCCACATATAAGGGGTCTCGGAGTCGACCTCTGCCCCCCTGTCAACACCGACTGCGACCGGTCGGAGAGAAAGGAGGAGAACCACCGTAGCACAGTGCCTCCCACCCCTAGCTCTTCCAACCGGTGCAGCATGATACCATGGTCGATGGTATCAAAAGCCGCTGAGAGATCTAACAGGACCAGGATAGAGGAACAACCCCTATCCCGGGCCCTCCAGAGATCATCAACCAACGCGACCAATGCCGTTTCCGTGCTGTACCCGGGTCTGAAACCCGACTGGAACGGATCCAGATACGTCGTTTCATCCAGGTACCGGGGAAGCTGTTGCGCAACCACACTCTCAACAACCTTCGCCAAAAAGCGAAGGTTGGAGACCGGACGATAATTTACCAACATTGCTGGGTCCAGGGAAGGCTTCTTGAGGAGAGGCCTCACCACCGCCTCTTTCAAGGCGACGGGAAAGTCACCCTCGCCCAACGAAGCATTTATAATCCCCTGGAGCCAGCCGCGTGTCACCTCCCGGGAAGCCAGTACTAACCAGGAGGGGCACGGGTCCAATAAACAAGTGGTCGCGTTCAGCCTGCCCAGAATCCTGTCCACGTCCTCAGGGGTCACAGGATCAAACTCAGTCCAGATAACACTCACAAGACCTGCCCCTGTCCCTCTCCCCGGGACTACCCAGTCGGAGTCCAAGTCTTCCCGAATCTGAGTGATTTTGTCATACAGATACTGAACAAAATCCTCAGCTCTACCCTCCAAGGGGTCCTC
Organism: Ptyas mucosa; assembly: GCA_012654045.1. Taxonomy (NCBI): domain Eukaryota; kingdom Metazoa; phylum Chordata; class Lepidosauria; order Squamata; family Colubridae; genus Ptyas; species Ptyas mucosa. The sequence continues at coordinate 26,389,406 of WNWU01013815.1, read as the reverse complement.
CCGCGCTTCCTGATGAAGTAGGGAGCGGGTCACCCTGAAGAGGGCGGCTGGGCGATTATCTGATGACGCAATAAGAGCAGCAAAATAGTTACATTTAGCTGCTTTTATCGCCACTAAGTAATTCCTAATATGGGATCTCACTAGTGTCCGGTCAGATTCAGAACGACTGGTTCTCCAACTACTCTCTAGGCGTCTTTTCCGGCGCTTCAACTCCCTCAGCTCCTCGGAAAACCAAGGAGCCAGTTGAGATCGGCGCCGGGTCAGAGGCCGCAAAGGCACAACCCGGTCCAGAGCACCCGTAGCCGCCCTATCCCAGGCGGCCACTAGGTCTCCGGTCGAGGCGTGTGCCAGAGCCTCAGGAAATGGCCCAAGCTCCATCTGGAACCTATCAGGTTCCATCAGGCGCCTGGGGCGGAACCAACTAACAGGCTCCGCCTCCCTGCGGCGGGGTGCAGCGGTTTGAAAGTCAAGACGAAGGAGAGAGTGATCTGACCATGACAAGGGCTCGATGACTAAGTCCCCTATCTCAAGGTCACTCAACCACAGTCCAGAGGCAAAAATCAGATCCAGTGTGTTTCCCCCCATGTGGGTAGGGCCATGAATTAACTGGGTCAGGTCCATAGCTGTCATGGAAGCCATGAACTCCCGAGCCACCTCCGACGTCTCGCCGACAGATGGGAGGTTGAAATCCCCCATGACCATAAGTCTAGGGGTTTCAACTACCACCGCGGCGATAACGTCAAGGAGCTCGGGCAGGGCTGCTGCCACGTGGCAGGGAGCCAGGTACGTGACCAGCAAACCCATCTGAACCCCATGACCCCATTTCACAAGGAGGGACTCACAACCGGTCGTCTGAGGAACTGTGGCCTCCCTCGGTCTCAGACCTTCTTTAATAACAACCGCTACTCCCCCACCCCTGCCCTGTGACCTTGGCCGATGGAATGCAAGGAAACCTGGTGGGCACATTTCAACGAGGGGAACCCCCCCCCTCCTGGCCCAACCAGGTCTCCGTAATACCTGTCAGGTCCGCTCCCCCCTCACAAATAAGATCACAAATGAGGGGGGCTTTATTTACTACGGACCTGGCATTGCATAACATCAGCCGAAGGATCGGGCCCTGAGGGTCTGTGCAACCTGGGGAACGGGTGGAGTCTTGGGGGCCGGAGCGCGCCACCGCTCGTAAGCAGCAGGTGCGCACTCCCTTAACTCGATATGGCCCCCTACTCCCGCCATATCTACCCCTCCCACTCACGGTAGTGATGTTCCAGACACTATCCAGACAACCTCTAGCTCCCCTCTCAACCCCAGGATCCCCTCCTCCCATGCCATGATTCCTTACCAGGCCTGCCCCTCCCCCTCCCCTCCCCTCCCTCCCCTCCCCCTCCCCAGAACCCCTTAAAAATTTAGTTAATTTAGTTAATGACAATTTTAAAAACCCCCTTAGCCCCCTCTTGGCCGCATGCAAAATGTATGTTACATTTAAGTTGAGAAATAAGCATTCTTACTATCTGTCAGACCTGCCGCAATCTGATTCCTTAGGAAAGAAAGATATTTGACTCCGTTAGATTCAAAACATTCTTTTACTAAGAAAGTTGGTTGCAGTAAAGTCAGGCTAGCTCTAAGGTTTTCCCGCACAAAAAAGATACAGAAAATGTTCTCTTCTCCTTTCTTCCCTATGACCAGTCTATCACAGGGACTTCGGCAATCGGAGTTCGCCAAGATGATATGAGAACATTGAGATGTTCTGGGCCAGGGGTCGGCAACCCGCAGCTCTGGAGCCGCATGCGGCTCTTTGGGCCCTCTGCCGCGGCTCCCTGTTCCATCACTAGTTGGCCCCGCCCCTTGCCCCTCATTTCTTTTTTGGACTCCAGCCTGAAGCGGCAGGAAATGAAAGCTGTCTTACGTGCAAATGTGACGTGAAGGCAGGTACAAGGCAGCTTCATTCATGCACTCTCCTCCCCCAAAAATGGGAGCGTACGCACATGTGGGGAGACCCTCCTAAGCGAGTGGGCGCCCACTCCGCACGTGCCTTTGTGGCACTCTTGTGCTCACTTGAGGTGGGTCTCCCCATGCGTGTGCATGCTCCTGGCTCAGCCACAGCCTGCCAGGGCATCATGAGAAGAAGGGGGGAGGAGGAGGATGGTCGACCGAAGGGAGGGGGGAGAGAGAGAGAGACGCACACACACACACACACACACATGGAGAGAGAGAAACACATGGAGACAGACACAGAGTGATGCACAGAGGGTGTGTGAGAGAGACAGAGAGACACATACAGAGTGATACATAGAGAGGTGATGAGAGAGGGGAGGAGAGGGAGAGAGAGATACAGAGGGAGAGAGACAGGGGAGAGACAGGGAGATAGAGAGAGGGGGAGAGAGACAGAATGGTTTTATGGCTGGGTAGACGTGGCTAGGGGTCATATGACTGGGTGGGAATGAGTGACATTGAGTTGGCCACGCCCACCCAGGTTTTGTGGCTCTGGTGTGCTTTTTTCCTGTTGGAAATGGATCAAAGTGGCTCTTTGAGTGTTTAAGGTTGCCAACCCCTGTTCTGGACAATTCACATTCCTTTCTCAAGGTGCATTGACTTGGTGCCTCTGGTACAAACTGTTCCAGGCTTCTCTGGTCTTCATCGCCTGTCATTCCCCCCTCCTTATTTCCCATCACATACACAAAATCATATTGCACATTTGTCCACCCTTTCTCCCCCCTCCAAAGACCTCCAGCCTTTGATGGCAGGACCTGACAGTACCTTAGTTATGGAAATGTATATTTTTCTTTGTAGGTCATGTTCACAGAAGATGATGTCAAATTTTATTTGGCTGAATTAGCACTCGCTTTAGACCATCTGCATAGCCTTGGGATAATATACAGAGATCTAAAACCAGAAAAGTAAGTTATTCAAATTGGATTCAAGTAGCTGTGTCCATGGAATTACGGTCAAGTAGAAGGGCATGGCAAAAGTTTTTTTATGTCATAAATATCTGTCCTTTTCTATGTATATAGAAATACCAGAGGGGAATATCATATCGCACAACACTACTTCCATCTTTCCAATAAAAGAAGCAAACACTTGCAGATACCCATGGCTACATTTATACATTTGATAAATTTATTTATTTATTGTAGAGGCTTATAGGCCATTCCTATCTATACAGTGTGATGGCTCAGTGGTTAAAGACACTGAGCTTGTCAGCTGAAAAACTGACAGCCTGGGTTCAATACTTGAGCGTCAAACAATGGGGTGAGTTCCAGCAGTGGGTTTCACATATTCTTACCACCGGTTCGCTGCGCGTGCGCACCTTCCACACATGCGCCCGGCCTTGAAAACATGGCTAAATAGGATGGCATTATGCCAGGGCGGGTGGGCACCCACAGTCGCTGCTACCGGTTCAGCCAAACCAGTCTGAACTGGGTGAATACCACCTCTGGTGAGCTCTCATTACTTACCCCAGTCTAGCAATCCTGCCAATCTACCAGCTTTAAAACATGCAAATACAAGTAGATAAATAGGTACCACTTCGGTGGGAAGATAACAGCATTCCATGCCCCTCGGCTTATGGTCATGCTGGCTTCCTGACCACTAAAGTTCTTCAGACAATGCTAGCTTCCTCGGTTAAGAAACGGAGATGAGAACCACTCCCTAGAGTCAAACACAACTGGACTGGGGAAACCTTTATCAATAGAGAAGTAACCCTGAAATAACATTTAATACTATTTATAGCTTTCTTTAATTGTTACCAATAAAATTCATATAACCAATTTAAAACTTTATTTTATTTATAGCATACTTCTTGATGAAGAAGGGCATATTAAATTAACAGGTATGTAAGGCAAAATTTACTTTCTATGAATGATTTGTAGACACCTTGCTTTTTGCGTGATAAAACAGAATGTTTGCAAAATACATGCACTTAAAAATAGCCTATTAAAAACTAAATAATTTTCTGGTTAGAAATATGTATAAAAATGTATTTTTTTTCCTTCCAGATTTTGGCTTAAGCAAAGAATCTATTGATCATGAGAAAAAGGCGTACTCCTTTTGTGGAACAGTGGAATACATGGCCCCAGAAGTAGTTAATCGGCGAGGTCATACACAGAGTGCAGACTGGTGGTCATTTGGTGTGTTAATGGTATGTTTGCATGGGATGATTACCTTAGTAAGCTCGGTAATAATAAACGAAGAGAAGGAACTTCATTTAACCATATGTGAATGTCAAATACAAACCCACCTAGTTAATTTATTCTGAATATACGTATATATATCAGGGATATAAATTGGTAGTGTAAATAATTGAGTTCTTTATTTCACTTGTTAACAGTTTGCAGGGCACTATAAATTTGGCACTATTTTAATTATTTCGTAAGTACCTCTAGGATGAATTACTGTAAATCCTGTCAATATACATCTATGGGGTTGAATTAAGACAAATGGAAATGATTTATATCTAAACAGAATTATAGTAATAGTATTATCAAAATAATATTTTTCAAATTTGTCCATAATCAAATCTAAACAAATATACTTTTGGATTTTCATTTGCTTGATCATTAAAAATTGCAACTAAATTTTTTTGAGATTTTTAAAATGTGCTAGTGCAATATTTTTCACCGTAAATTGGCTTAAATAACAAATATACATAGATGTTGAACTTCTGTGTTTAAATTACAAGCTGTTAACATGGTCAACATTACTTATGTATTACAAAAAAATAAATAAAGAAGTGTTAACTTTTACAAGAAAAATAATTATGCAGTTTTTGAAAGAAAAGGGATTTTAACATTTTTTTTTAAAGTTTTTTATTTTGAATACATTAAAACAAGACACAAACACACAACATTTATATACCGTATTTTTCGGAGTATAAGACGCACCTTCCCCCCCCCCAAAAGGGGGTGAAAATTTAGGTGCGTCTTATACACCAAATGTAGCCCTGCCCACCCACTTGCCCCCAACCTTTGGCCTGTGCCTCGCAGCAGTTACCTCCTTGCAAGCAAACAGCAAGAAAAAACAGCTCCTTTCAGCTTCAGCATAGACTAATTAGCACAAATTGATTAGATCGGCCTCCCGACTCTCAGCTGATTTGCTCTCAGCTGTTTTACGCAGGGCTTTGCTGCTTGCTTCAAGGAAGAAAATTGCTGAAGCAGATTTTTTTCCCCCTTGTGCTAATCAAGCTATGCTGAAAACAAAACTGAAAGTAAAGCAGGCTGTTTGCTGTTTGGTGCAACGAGGCAAAATTAGGCAGAGACAGAGGGAGATTACTTTTTGTTCTTTTTCCTCACCAAAAAAGGTAGGTGCAAACAATGAGAAATTTAGGGCAAAAGACGAGAGTTCAAGATTTTAAACACAAAAGAAAAAAGGAGAAAGAAAAAAGGCAAAAATAAAAATGGGAAGGGAGAAAAAGAAATGAAAGAGAAAAATGTTATACATATTTAGAATTGAAATATGAATAGTAATAAGAAATAAATGGGAAATCATGATTGTAAAAATGAAATGAATAATAATTGGAATATTTGTCTTTGTATTTTTGAAATCTAGACAATAAGTTTTTATTTTTTTATTTTTTTTAGAAATATGAATAAGTATAAACTCTAACAATTGAAATACCTTTAATTGTATATGGTGGTGAAAAAGGATTAAATTATAGCTTGGATAACAGCTAGAACATTTTTAAATTTAATTAGGGAAATTGTAATGATTGAAATATTTTTAATTATATATTGTGATGAAAGTAGAAATGATTAAGTTGTGATTTGGAGGATTATATGGGCAAAACTGGGTTATTGGGAGAGTTTAAGATGTGAAAATGAGTAACATAAGAGGGGGAAATTATTTGGTTTATTATTATTGGTAAATATAATTAATTGATTTGTAAGAAATTGGATTGCATGGAAATAATTGGAATATTCATGTTTATATTGATTAATATACAAAAAGATAGTTATATAACTAATTGATTTATATTAAAATGTTGAATTTGTATTAAACAATTGTAATATTACATAATTAACCAATGTGAGGATGGATATAAAAATAGATGAAAATGGGAAGGGGTATAATATAGAATAGAAGGGAAAAATTGAATTTGATTAAGATTAGAGATGAGGATGAAGGGTAATATTGGTTTTTTAAAAAAATAGATGAGGAATAAATATGGCAAAAAGGAAATATAGAAATTGTAAATTTAAGTGAAATGACTAAACGCTGTTTAAATTTGTGAACCGGCCAAATACTCTGTTCAAAGAAAATACATGGTATGTTTGTATGTGTGTTTGTCTAAAATATTTAAAAAATATATTAAAAAAAACCCAAAAAAGGTAGGTGCATCTTATACTCCAGTGCGTCTTATACTCCAAAAAATACGGTACACATCACTTTTTCCTACAGCTATTTCGAAGTTATCCTTTCTTGCTATTTACATCTATTTACACATATTTTTAACTTTGTCTTATTCAACAATTATTTTCCATCTTTCTTTATTTCGTCTACATTGTACCTTGATCTTCAATATTTTTCCCCCCTCTCTCCTTTATTCCTCTTTCTCATTTTTCCTATTCTCCAACCATTCATACCATCTACACCACACTTTGTAATATTCTGTATCCTCTTTCTCCTTGAGTTTTTTTATTAATTTGTCCATCTCTGTGTATTCTAAAATTTTTCTAATTAAATCTTCTTCTGATGGTAGATATTCCTTCTTCCAATTTTGTACATAAACTATATTGACAGGCTGCTGTCAATATACGTAATATTAAATATTGTATTTCCTTGGTATAGTTTTCTATGGAAATCCCTAGTAGAAACTGCTCAGGTTCTCCCTTTATTGAATTCTGAATTATTTCCTCTATCCATTTTTTAACTTTAGCCCAGAATTTCTTTGCCACTGGGCAGGTCCACTAGAGGTGATAATATGTTCCATAGTTACTCTTACATTTCCAGCATTTGAATTTGAATGACTAGGGAACATTTTCGCTATTCTAGCTGGTTTTCCTTGTATGCTGTTGATGTTGTCAATTTCATACTTGTTCTCCACATCTTTTCCCACTTCTCTAAGTCTATTACATGATTGAAATTCCTTGCCATTTGATCATAGTATCTTTCACTATTTCCTCTTCCATTTTATACTGTAATAAAAATTTATATATTTTACTAATTAATTTTTGTTCCCTCCCATATACAATTTTATCCAGTTCATTTTGCTCTAATTGTACCTGATCTATCTTTATATCTTCTATGTATTTTGATCTTATTTGTAAGTACGTCCACCATTCAACTTCCCTATTCAAATCCTGTTCCAGTTCTTGTTTTGTTTTTAACTTTCCCAAATCATTTAATATATCCCTGTATCTAATTATTTTGGTCCAGGCTACTAAATTTGGGTGCGTTAATGTTTCGTTGGGAGAAATCCAAAGCAGTATTCTTGTATAGTGCTGCTTTTTGATTTTATTTCAAATTAATAATAATGAATTTCTAATTATATGCCTTCTAAAATATCCTTGGGTTTTTTGCTTTTCACCCCATAGGAATGCATGCCATCCTGTTTGTAAATCATGTCCTTCTGTTAAGATTCTTTTATTTCCCAACTCCATCCATTCCTTTAACCATGTCAGGCATGCTGCTTGGTAATAAATCTCCCAATCCGGTAATGCTACTCCACCTCTATTCTGGTATCTTGTAATATTTTTAATCTAATTCTAGGTTTTCTCCCTTGAGATATAAATTTTGAGGTCAATCAGTTTAATAAATCAAAAAAAACTTTTTTCTATTTTTTTTGGTATAACCTGGAAGAGGAATAAAATTTTGGGTAGGATATTCATTTTTATTGCCGCCACTCTTCCCATCCATGAAATTTGAAGATTTTTCCAATTTTCCAAATCTTTTCCAATTTGCAGTATTAATTTGTCATAATTTTCCTTTTTGATTGAGGAGCCTCTTGCTGTTAGCCAAATCCCTAAATATTTTATTTTTTTTGTTATCTGAATATTCATACTATTTTCTAATTCTATCTCTATCTCTAATTTTTTTAAGAGTGGCTCCAATGATAATATAAAGAGAAGTGGGGAAAGTGGGCATCCTTGTCTTACTCCTTTTTTTATCTTAAATCCATCTGTCATATCTTGATTCATAATTACTCTTGCAGTTTGTTTTGAATATATTTTTTCAATCATTTTTTCAAATTTTGAGCCAAATTCCATTTTTTAAATTTGTTGTATCATAAATCTCCAATTCAAATTGTCGAAAGCTTTTTGGGCATCAAGGAAAACCAGTGAAACTTGTTTCTCTGGGTGTGCGTCATAAAACTCTAATATATCGATTATGGTGCGTTTGTTATTTTTAATTTGTCGTCCTGGCAAAACACCATTTTGATCCGAATGTATATGTTTTAACATGTTTTTAATCTAACTAGAATGTTATACTTTAGTGTATTTCTGTCACAAGTATATTAAAAGATACGATTAGTGTGGAGTAAGTATTTCGTAACAAAATAAAATGGTTCAAGTACAGGATTTTTTAAACTTCTCAAAGAAATAATTTCAAATATCCAACTATACTGAATTTTAGTTTTCAGTTTTTGGTAGCCAGTATACAAATACCTCCTAAATTTAAAATAATTTGAGATATCACTTAGTAATCATATGAAATTATAAGCATTGTTTTAAAAAAACTTTCTAGAGGAGAAAAAAAAAGAATAATTTCAATTTCCAAAAAATTAATAGCCAAATTAATTTTGATTCTTTTGATATGTATATGTTTATTCATAAAGCACTGTATTAAATATTTAAATGTCTTAAAGTGTAAAAGCAGAAAAGAAAATATAAATATGTTTTGGAACTGTTTCATTAAAATAGAAATATGCCAAATAATTTTGAATTACAAATATCTCAACTCTCAAAGCACATTTTAGTCTCACCATATGCGTTCTTATATTAGAACAGCCTGTTATCAAAAATTGTCCAACCTTACTTTCAAGGTTGGTCAACTTCCAATGAAATTTGAATATAATTTTTGAACTCAGAATATTTTGCTCTTAAAATGTGTTGCTATGTTATCTGTTTTTATTTTGCAATTTTAAAGGCAGAGTGGAATTGAAAATCTATACTTTAAAAAGGGAAATAAAATTTTGTATTTGAGGAATAGCAATAGCAATAGCACTTAGAGTTATATACCACTTTACAGTGCTTTACAGCCCTCTCTAAGCAGTTTACAGAGTCAGTATATTGCCCCCAACAATTTGGGTCCTCATTTTATCCAACTCGGAAGGATGGAAGGCTGAGTCAACCTTGAGCCTTGTGAGATTCGATCTGCCAAACTGCTGGCAGCCAGCAGTCAGCAGAAGTAGCCTGCAGTACTGCATTCTAATCACTGCACCATCATGGCTCTTAATATAAACATATTGGAGGCATTAAATATAGAGTTATGTTTTTGGGAACTTAAGCTGTTATTAGAGAAAATTGCATATGAAGTTCCTAATTTACATTTATAGAAAAAAAATTAAAAATATGTACTAAATAATCTTGTCAAAGGTTTTCTTCATATCTTTTAGTATAATTGATGAAAGTTTTATTCTTTCAGTTTGAAATGCTCACTGGTACTCTACCTTTTCAAGGGAAAGACAGAAAAGAAACCATGACTATGATTCTCAAGTAAGTACACTCTTATTTATATGTCTCAGATATTCTACTGGGTTTGTTCTCTGGATTCTAGTATCTACCCTGTTTCACCCAAAATAAGACATCCCCTGATAATAAGCCCAATTGGGCTTTTGAGCGCATGGCAATAAGGCCAACTGCTTATTTCAGGGTTCAAAAAAATATAAGACAGGGCCTTATTTTCGGGGAAACACGGTAATGACTATTCTTCCCCTCATTTTGAAAGGCACTAATATACCATAAATGCATATTCCAGATGTCCTGTGTTCTCCACCAGAAGTGTAAAGACATTCAACCCAATGCTTTATAATTTGACATACAGTAACTATTAGTACTTTTAACTCACCAAATATCTCATAAATCATATTTCTTGGTCATGTTATCTTCAAAACAATATTGCTGTAATCCATGTTCATGTTAACATGTAATCATGTTAACACTAAATAAGTGAGAAATGTTTTTTCAGTGCTTATTCCTACAATCCTACAATTTCTCCTCATTCTTGCATACCAACCTAATTCTAATATATACCTTGGTCATTTGAAAATCTGTATTTGACTGATATTTGTTCATACACACACACACACACACACACACACAGACACCCCCCCCCCCATCTTGTCAGACTTTGACTCTTGGTGAATGCCTGAATAAATCATACAGTTTTCTTGACATTTTTTTTCAAAGTACCATGTTTCCCTGAAAATATGACCTACCCGAAAGTAAATCCTAGCTTGATTTTTACATGTGTGCCCAATGTAAGTACTACCACAAAATAAGCCCTAATTAAGACCCTGCCCACTCTAGGGTGCACAGGTAAAAATTGTGCTAGGGTGGGGATGGGGGTGGAGCTGCCCTACATATTTACCTTTGGACAGTTGCAAGCCAGGCCTCGCAGCCCCCGACACCTTCCTTGCCGAGCCATTTATTTTGCAGCTGGCAAGACCTGCAAGTCTTTCCTAAAGGCCTCTACAGCTGATAACAGAGCTCCGAATCGATCCGGAACTCTGTTATCGGCTGCAGAGGCCTTCAGGAAAGCCTTACCAACCTCAGAAGAAGTTCCTGAAGGCCTCTGACGCCAAAAAGGAGACGGGGCGAGACGGGTACAAGCGAAGTGAATCCATTGACAACAACCCCCATGAAAATAAGACCTGGTGTCTTTTTTATGGCAAACAAAAGACAGGGTCTTGTTTTTTGGGAAACATGGTACTTGCATGGTGTGCAAAATATAGTTCATACTATGCTCATAAGATATTCCTTGTCATACTTCATGCCATATATACAATAATAACTCTTAATTTTTGAGATACTAACCCTGTATTCAGAAACATAGTAGAAACTGACAGAGTATGAAGAACTGCAGAACAGAGAAATCAGGCTCTGTATAGTACATATTTCCACTCCAGAGTATAGGAGTGAAATATAGGTTCTTTCCTCCTAGCCCAGGTGTCAGCAACCTGCGGCTCCAGAGCCACGTGTGGCTCTTTGAGCCCTCTGCGGTGGCTCCCTGTCCCATCACTGGTTGGCCCCACCCCTCGCCCCTTTTATTTTTTTGGATATTTTTGGAAATCCAGGCTGGCTGAGGAACAATTGCCAGCCGCGGTGGAGGCTTGCCTTCGGATGACCCTCCTCCCCCTCCTCCTCTTGTGACCCCCTGGCAGGCTGTGGCTGAGCCGGGAGTGTGCGCACACGTGGGGAGACCCTCCTCAAGTGAGTGGCAAAGCGCAGGAAAGGTGCACACGGGCCAGCTAGCCGCTCGCTTAAGGAGGGTCTCCCCACGTGTGCGCATGTTCCTGGCTCAGCCACAGCCGGCCAGGGGGTCACAAGAGGAAGAGGGGAAGGAGGGTTGCCAGAGAGTGCAGGACCAAAGTGGCCCTGTACCTGCCTTCGCCCCACATTTGCATGTAAGGCAGCCGTTTTCTGCTGCTTCGGGCTGGAGTTCGTGCCCTTCACATTCAGCTGAAGAGCTGCTGGGGGTGGGGGACGACACGGCAAGGTGATGGCCGGAGCCTCAGTGCAGGAGAGAAGCCATGTCCTGTTGCGTTCTGTTAAGACCCTCCTTAAGCGTTTGTGCCTTGGCTGCGCTTTGGTGTTCGGTTGTGGAGGGTCTCTCTACGCATGCACACACTTTCGGCTCAGCCACAGCAGGCCAGGGGGTCGCGATAGGAGAAGGGGGGGGGAAGGAGGAGGATGGCTGCCTGAAGAGAAGCCTCCACCCCTGCTGGTGATCGTTCCTCAGCCAGCCTAGATTTCCAAAAAGAAGAAATAGAAGGAGTAGCGAAGTACCCCAAGAAGAGCTTGGTGGCTTGGCCCAGCCGTGGCTTTCGGAGAGAGAGAGAGAGAGAAACAGACACACACACACACACACACACACACACAAACATACAGAGAGAAGGGGGTGAGAGAGAGACAGAAAAACACAGAGTGATACACAGAGGGTGCGAGAGAGAGACACACACAGGGTGATGCACAGAGAGGAGGCGAGAGAGACAAAGAGAGACACACAGAGTGATACACAGAGGGTGTATGAGAGAGAGAGAGATAGACACGCACACAGTAATACACATACAAATCTTGCCTTATTATTATTATTATTATTATTATTATTATTATTATTATTATTATTAGAATTTTTATACCACCCTTCTCCTTTCGGACTCAGGGCGGTGAACAGCCAGAATAAAACATTTGTGTACAAAAGTTAAAATAATTTTAAGATAATTAAATAAAATTTGGCCCATAATTTTAAAAATTCAATTAAAATCAGTATCAATTTTAAAACCAACGTAAAACGTAAAATCAGGCCAGCCCAGTTAATTGAAAGAAATAGGTTTTAAGGGCCCGACGAAAAGTCCAGAGGTCTGGAATCACTCGTATCTCTGGGGGTAGATCATTCCAGAGGGTGGGTGCCACCACAGAGAAGGCTCTCCCCCTGGGGGTCGCCAGCCGACATTGGCTGATGGCACCCTGAGGAGGTCCTCTCTATGGGAGCGAACTGGCCGGTGGGAGGCAATTGGTGGCAGAAGACAGTCCCGTAAGTACCCCAGCCCTAAGCCATGGAGCGTTTTAAAGATGATCATCAACACCTTGAAGCACACCGGGAAGTCCACTGGAAGCTAGTCCAGCTTACGTAGGAGAGGAGTGACATGGGAGCGCCCCGTCGCTCCCATAATCCCCCACGTGGCCGCATTCTGCACCAGTTGGAGCCTCCGGGTGCACCCCAAGGGGAGCCCCATGGAGAGAGCGTTACAATAGTCCAGACGAGAAGATGGAAGATTAAGTTATTCCAAATAACTTAGTTTTAAAATGGAAATTCCCACCAAGATGTTCAAAATAATATATAGGGCTTTTCCATTTTCTATTTCATCCTCATAACTAAGTCATGAATGAGATTTAAGAGAGGCCTTATTTCTCTTAATCTGAAATGTTAATAACTACTAGATAATGATTCCCTTTAATAACTATGTTATATTTCTTTGGATGAACATAATATATAGAACATTGGTATGAGCTAAAGGAGCTGGCAGATGTGACTTTAGAACCACTGAACCGTATCTTTCAAAGCCCCTGGAGCACCAGAGGACTAGAAGAGAGCTGATGTGGTCCCAATATTCAAAAAGGAGAAAAAATAGATCTAGGAAACCTCAGACTACTCAGCCTGACATCAATACCTGGGAAGATTTTGGAAAAAATGAGCATTGGTCCACATAGAAACAAGCCAACATAGGTTATCAAAAACAGACCATGCCAGACAAATTTTATTGCATTCTTAGTGACTTAGAGAAATACTGTGGACATAGTTTACTTGTTGTGGTCCGCCAGCAGCCTGCAGAGCTGGCAGTGGAGTCAGATAGTGAGGAGGCTGGGGAGGAACATAGGCCAGTCCTGGAGTCTGGGGAAGGCTCAGATGAGTGCTCTGCATCAGAGGCAGAGATGGGGCTAGGGCCATCTGGGAGTTATGCACGGACTCCAGAGCCTCCAGTCAGACATCAGAGTGGCAGAGGAACAGGAGGAGCCTGTTCCTAGTGCATGCATGCACAGAGCTGCCAGAAAGCAAGAACAGTTAAAACCAAAGGGACGACTCGGGAGTAAGGCCTGGAGATGATTGGCCCCTCCCATAAGGCTTAAAAGAGGAGCAAAGGCACGTGGGACCTTTGCAGGAAAGCAATGTTGTTAATTCTGTTTCCAGTGGGGGGCCTCCACCTTGCTCGGCTCCATGGCAATGCCTTTATGAGAGATGCAATGCCCCAGGAACATGATGGTGGACTGGAAAAACTGGCATTTCTCCAGTTTAGCATACAGGTGATGTTCCCGGAGCCGTTGCAAGACCTGGCGTAGGTGGTGTTGATGGGTCTCTCAGGAGGGAGGGAGAGTTTATCAAAATGTTGTCCAAATACTGGTTCTAGAGGTCCTAGAAAATGTCGTTCATAAAATGTTGGAAGACGGTAGTAGCATCGGTCAACCCAAATGACATGACCGTATATTTGAAATGTCCGTACCTGGTGCCGAACGCTATCTTTCATTCATCCCCAGGATGGATCTGAACAAGATTATAAGCCTCCCGAAGCCGTTCCAACAGTTCGGGAATAAGGGGCAGAGGATACCAGTTGCACACTGTGATGGCATTTAACTTGCGATAGTCGCAACAAAGCCACAAGTCTCCGGTCCTCTTTTTCACGAACAGGACCGGGGTGGACAGTGGCAATGATAAGGGCTGGAAAAAACCCTGAGCCAGATTTTTATCCACTAAGTCCCATAACGCGGTCAACTCAGGGTCCGACATAGAATACAAATGCCCCACTGGGATGGCGTATCTGGAATCAAATCAATGGGGCAATCATATGGCTGGTGCGGGGGCATTTGGTCCGCCTGCTGCTCACTGAAATCATACGCAAAGTCCGCAAGGTCGGAAGGCAAGGACACCCCGGTTGGAGCTTCTTCAGTGAAAGCCCTCTGCAAGGACTGCATGGTGGAGAGATGCCAGGTCCTGCGGCTGAAGAGCCGGATTAGCGAATACTACAAAGCCATCTGCAACCTCCTCAAAACAGTGGTCAAGGGGTAAGCGGCTCCTGCCAGTCACATGCCCCATTTTTTGATTCAGGGAGGGGGAAGGCCGGCCTCATCCAGGATGGTGCCCCCCCCACCTGTCAACCTGGGTCCTGCCCCGTATGTCTTGCAGAAGTAGTCGACTACGTCCTCCGAGACGCGTTTGATGGTGGTGATGTTATCTGGGGCAGCCTGTGAGTGGGGGGGGCAGAGGGCCAGAGCATCACCATCCCCGCTCTTCTGCCTCTCCTCCTCCAACACCGACCATAGCGCGTGCAAAGTTAAGAGTGTACAACTTTCCCCTCCCCTTCAAATGACCGATCAACCCCCCAACCCCCATTCCCTGCTATGCAATCGCTTTCCTCCCAAATCCAAAAACACGGTGTGCGGCTGGCACTGCTTCCTGAAAATGCTTTCCTCCCTGGTTCCCCGAAGCACATTTTAGGGGAACCAGCCACCGCCTAAAACAAGGCTCTGCGAATTGCATCGGGCCAATGGGCGGCAGTAGCTGGAAAGGAGGGATGTTTCACTTTAGGGACTCCCAGGCGCAGAGAGGGCTTAGGCAGCGGCAGAGGCTGCTCCTCACATTGCTGGGGAGTGAAGTCATTGTGGCCGTTGTCTGCCCTGAGCTGTCTGCTGGACAGCCAGAGGGGGGACTAGCCGCAAACCGTGGGGCCCGCCTTGTTCACTGAAGCCACAGGGCAGATCTCCCCCAGACCATCCCAAAGAGGCTCGTTTCTCAGGCTGTGCCCTGACTCTCCCCCCAGAGCATGTGAGGGGTTTCTTCAGGGAAAGCGAGTAGTCCCTGCGGATCTCAGGAGCACCCTGATAAGTTTTCCAGAAAAGAACTTCTCAGTAATCGACACCCTCTTTCCCAGCTGAGTCTCTGAGGCACCTCTCACTTGCAGCAGGAGGAGGAGGGCGGCGTAAAGCAGCGCCACATTAAATGCTGGTAGATAGAGGTAGAATTCTTTTTTTCTTGTTTTCCTCCCCAAAAATTAAGATGCGTCTTATACTCCGGTGCGTCTTATACTCCAAAGCATACGGTAAAATAAAACTGAATAGCCTCCTCATTAGAACCGATGGTCAGGCGCAAGGGTTGCGTGGCCCAGACAGAAGCACCTGGCCATCAGTGGTCTCCACTAGCATGGGAGGATCCACTGGACACTGAAGGACTGCATATTTGACTGCAAACGCCATGTCTATAAAGTTAGTTGTAGCTCCGGAGTCAACCAGGGCGTGAACCGGAATCCTCTGCAGACTATTGGACAAGAATACTCTTGCTGCCAGGATCAAGTGTCAGTGGGGTCTGGGCTCCACGGCCTCTGGGCTTGACTTGGTTTTGGTGCGCTCCTGACCCAGGGTCTCCCCTAGATCGGGCTCTGGGCGTTTCCCAACAGGGTTTTCTATGGCTTTGGGGCAGGCCCAAGAGTTGACTCTCCTCGTCACTGTTGTGACCAAGGCCCAAGTAATGATTACTAAACACAATTCAGTCCTGAACACTTATTTTATTAAAACAGCTGAGAATTAATTCATTCTCAGCTTAGTCCAAAACAAAATTCTTAATAACCAGTCTTATCACCAACCTTTGATGTCTTTGGCAACGTGCCAAAGGCTTTTCTTGGCAAAACCCCCGCAAAGTTCAAGAGACACTGACAAGAAGCAATGTTGCTTTTCTACAAAGAACCCAACAGCTCGTTGCTGCTCTTTTAAGCCTTATGGGAGTGGCCAATCATCTTCTGGCCTTACTCCCAAGTTGTCCTTTTTTTCTTCAGCTGCTCTTGCCTTCTGTCAGCTCTTCGCATGTTACCACTAGGAACAGGCTCCTCCTGGTTCCTCTGCCTCTCTGCTGTCTGCCTCTGGAGGCTCCAGAGTCCGTGCATTGCTCCCAGATGGCCCAAGCCCCATCTCTGCCTCCGATGCAGAGCCCTCATCCGAGCCTTCCCCTGACTCCAGGACTGGCCCATTGTCCTCCCCAGCCTCCTCACTCTCCGACTGGTCTGAAGGCTGCTGGCGAACCACAACAGTCGCTTCTTGGGGCAAGAGGCAGCCATGTGCCCAGGTTTCCCGCAATACAAGCACAACCCCCCTGATCGTCTATTTTTCTCAGTCACCAACAGATGGGGTCTGGCTGCACCTATTTCCATGGGCTCCTCCCATGGAGCCAGGGTCTCACACACGACTTGTACCACCCAGTTCTCCTGGCAGGCACGGCGACTGGTCCGTATCTGCAACTGGGCATCAATCCTAAGGCACAGATGGACCAGCACGTTGAGGGTCGGAGAGATATCAATCCGGACCAGTTTGTCCTACAACTCTTCCAATAACCCATCCTGGAACGCGTCCATGAGGGCAGTCTCATTCCAGGCTGAATCCTGGCTAAGCAGCTGAAACTCACTGACATATTCCTGCAGTGGGTTCCGGCCCTGCTTCAGGGTCTTCAGACGTTTTAATGGGGTCCTCATACAACAAGTCTGAGATGCTCACAAAACCCCCTGAAATCGTCCAACGGACGTCTAGCCTGGACCAGCAGGGGTGTGGCCCAGTGAGCCGCAGAGCTGGAGAGCAGGCTGATCATAAACCCCACTTTATTCCGGTCAGTGGGGAAGTCCTCAGTTCTTTTTTTTTTAACAATTTTTTTTAAGACACACAAACATACAATACATTTTTTCTGAATAGAGTATTGACCAAGTCAAAATTCATACAGCTTATTTTCTCCAAATTTACTATATATATTTCAATTTCTGCCAATGTATTCTACTTTCCCCTTTTCTCTAATTTTTATTTACTATATAATATATAATCAATATTACCATCCGCCCTAACCTCCTTATCTTAGCCTATTTCATCTTATTTCTCCCTTTATCACATCTATTTTCCAAAGTTTTTTATTCTATTGAAACCCTTTACTTTAAACAGTCATTTAATCATTTAATTTTTCACAATTATTTTCCTAAGGTGGACCAGTTTATCATATCATAGTTCCTTATTAATCATTTTACCATTTTAACCATATATTTCTTTGAATTTATTTTACATCACCTTTTTCTAATAGTTAGTCATTTTACCATTTTAGCAAAAACAATACACTTCTTCACATTTGTTATTCTAATTTCATTTAACTTTCCATCCTTTAACCCCTCCTAAATATATCATTTAATATAATCACCAATATTACTTCTAATACCATTATTAAGACTATTATTATATTTGTATATCATATTATCCTTCTTCCAGACCTCTCTTCCATTTCAATTTCATTCAAAATTTCTTTTCTAAATAAATCCTTTTCTATCAAACCATTTGTATTGTCATAAATTCAATTTTATAATCCCAATAACCATTTTCTCCTGTCTTACTACCTTATCTGTTATTTTACCCTTTTAAGCATACATTTCTTTATATTTGCTTTACATCATTTTTATCTAAAAGTTAATTATTTTACCATTTTACCAGAAACAATACAATTCTTCACATTTGTTTTTATAACACCCTTTTTGAGTAAACCTAACTTCCATTTCACATTCATTCCAACTTTTCCCTTCAAATAATTCATTTTGTATAATTGAATTTTTACTGTCCCGATATTAATACAATTCCTTTGCACTTTCAGGGTTAGAAAATATATTTCATCTTATTCATATAATATCACCAATATTACTTCTAACACAATTATTAATAAAACTATTATACTTATATATAATTTACCCTTCTAAATAAATCATTTTATACCAAACCAATTATATTGTCATTTGAATTCAATTTTAACAATCCCAATATTTTTAATTTTATTCATTTCAATTTCATTTAAGTTTCACTCTTTTAATCCCTTCTAAATGTATCATTTTATACCAAATATATTCCATCTTATTCAAATCATATAATCACCAATATTAATCCTGATACCATTGTTAATACAATTGTTACTTTACATATATATCGTATTATCCTTCCTCCTATCCAATAATTACTCCCTTTAACCATTTTCTCCTGGTCCATCTAGTATACCACCCATTTTCTTTTTCTTCTTCTTTTTATAAATATCCTCTTTTATCCTTTTCTACTCTCAGCTTCCTTGTTTCCCCATTGTTAATCCCAATGTAATCATTCAATTTTTCCCCTCTGAATTTTCTATTTTTAACATCATTAATCCCAATGTAATCGTTAAAAAAAATTGCTCGCCTAGATTGCTCTCTATTCTCCACTGATCTATTCCCCTTTTTTCCTCTCACTTTACTCATTTCCCCTTTGTTAGTCTGTCTCTTTTGTTTCTTTCTGACCTCTCTATTTCTAGCACTGTCAATCCCAGTGTAATCATTGAAACTGTTATTCACTCTTTTTTCATTGCTATTCCCAATGTAATCATTAGTTTTTCATCAGTGTCTTTGTCATCAGTGTTATTTTCTTGCTTCTCATTAATAGCTTGTTCATCCCGTTGAATATGCTCCAGAAAAATTCTTGATTTTTTTCTGTCCGAATCAAATGATAAACGTACTATTTTAACCATCTCAATTAGTTCTTGCCACATTTTAACGTTCTAGTTGCTTTTTAACTCCAATTTAAAGTTTGTTATTTTCCACCTCTTGTATTATCAATGTCCAGTTACTGAGAAGACAAACAAATCCTCCTTACAAACTCTCACAGCCCGTTCCTTAAGGACGTACTAAATTTCCTGTCTTTAAAGTCTTCACTATAGTGCTTTTTTTTTCTGCCAGTAGATGGCTCTCTAGAATCCACCATTCCAAATCATGTTTGGAACTGGTGAACCATGCTTCAAATGCTACGCTAATATTGTAAAATGATACAAAGTGTAAATTAAAAGGTAAAATTACTATTACTAAAATTACTATTAGCCGCTCAGATTTAAGACAATATAACATGGCTGACAGACGGGTCACTAAAAAGGTGGAGGTAACCCAAAATAAAAGGTTAATTTGGGCCAAAGTTGATACTAAGGCAATATCAGATTGCCTTAAAACAGAGAATGCCACCAAGTGGGCTAGAACAATCCAGTCATCTAATACTGACTGACTGTCAGCCTTCAATGCATTCTCTAATCTCTGTAATATTCTGAAGAAACACCTAACAACTAAACCTGCTACAAAAAGAGCCCGAGTGGGTAGACCCCGTTGGTTTGATCCTGAATGCCAGCAACTGAAAAAGAAAGTACAGATACTTCTACAGATTGCTGGCTATTGGGGGCGAGTCATTGACCCCCACAGAGGGGGCTCGCAATTTGGGTGTCCTCCTGGATACACGGCTGTCTTTAGAAGAGCATATGACGGCCGTGGCCAGGGGGGCTTTTTATCAGGTTCGCCTGATATGCCATTTGCACCCCTTTCTGGATTGGGACTCCTTATGCACGGTCACCCACGCCCTCGTTACATCTTGCCTGGACTACTGCAATGCTCTCTACGTGGGGCTCCCCTTGAGGAGCACCCAGAGGCTCCAACTGGTTCAGAATGCAGCCGCGCGGGTGATTATGGGAGCGACGTGGCGCTCCCATGTAACACCCCTCCTGCGCGAGCTGCATTGACTCCCATTGGTCTTCCAGGTGCGCTTCAAGGTATTGGTTCTCACCTTCAAAGCGCTCCATGGCTTAAGGCCAGGCTATTTATGGGACCGCCTGCTGCTACCGATAACCTCCCACCTGCCAATACACTCTCACAGAGAGGGCCTCCTCAGGGTGCCGTTGGTCAAGCAATGTCGGCTGGTGGCCCCCAGGGGGCACCCGCCCTGTGCAATGAGCTACCTCCTGGAATACGACTGATCCCAGACCTCCGGACCTTCCATAAGGCCCTGAAGACATATCTATTCCATCAAGCTAGCCTAGCCTAAATAGTTTTTTATGGGATTTTAACTTTATAAGATTCGGGGTTTTAAATTGGGAGGCCGATTGATTTAATGTATTTTTAATTACCTTAACTTCTGTATTGTATGTATTTTTAATTCTGGCTGTTCACCGCCCTGAGACCCTTCTGGGAAAAGGGCAGTATACAAATTATAATAATAATAATAATAATAATAATAATAATAATAATAATAATAATAATAATACAATGAACCAGAGACCAAAGTAGTTGTATTTCACAAGGAAAATGAAGTGAGCAATTGGAAGTTATACATAAATAAACAATAAAGAGCCTTGGTAGTACAGTGGTCTAAAGCACCCTGTTATTAACACCATCTGCCTGCAAATATTGCAGGTTCGAATCTCACCAGGCTCAAAGTTGACTCAGCCTTCCATCCTTTCTAAGGTAGGTAAATTGAGGATCCAGTTTGTGGGGGCAATAAGCTGACTTTGTATAAATATACAAAAGTATGAAGGCTATTGCTTAGCGCATTGTAAGCCGCCCTGAGTCTCCGGAGAAGGGCGGCATATAAATCAAATTTTAAAAATAAATAAATAAATAAAGAGAGTGTTATTTTTAACACGCTTTCTACCAAGTATAGTCCAACCACAAATTAAACCAAAAAGGCAGTTAAAATTAAGCAAAAGCAATAAAATCAATATACTTTATGGAATATTTCAAACCACAATAAACCACAATAGCACTTACACCACTATAAAATTCCATGCATACCATCCATCTTACTTCATAAGATGTACAGAAAAACGAGCCATGGTGATGCAGTGGTTAGAATATAGTACTGCAAGCTACTTCTGCTGACTGCAGTTTGGCAGTTCAATTCTCACCGGCTCAAGATTAACTCAGCCTTCCATCCTTCCGAGGTCGTTAAAATGAGGACCTAGATTGTTGGGGGGAATATGCTGACTCTGTAAACCACTTAGAGAGGGCTGTGAAGCAGTATATAAGTCAAAGGGCTATTGCTATTCTCGGCATTGGCTCACAATCACTTGCACCAGTTGGTTTTATTATATAAAAAGATTTTCAAATATTTCTTAAATGCATCTAAAAACGCATAAAGTGGAATAGGTAGGAAGGATTTTTTTACTCAAGGTCAAATTTATTTTTCTACCATTCTCCCATCTTTAACTCATAAGGTGAATCAGAAACACTCTTACATATAGCACTTTCATTCTTTACCTCATACTATCCATTTCCCTTGAGTTTATTTCTCTACCATTATCCCACCTTTACTAAATATGTAGCATAGTACATATTAATAAAGTACATATAATTTGAACTTCACCTACTCACTTTAGTTTCTTCCCATTTGATGATAATATGCTCTCTCTTTGGTCATTTTAGCATCAATTGTGAGAGTGAGCCTTTTTAAATTATTGAACATCAGCCAAATTTAACATGTATAAATAAACAACAAAGATGATCAGAGGTCTGGAGACTAAAACATATGAAGAATGGCTGCAGGATCTGGGTTTGGCTAGTCTAAAGAAAAGAAGAATTAGGGATGACATAATAGTATTCCAGTACTTGAGGGGCTGCCAGAAAGAAGAGGGGAGCAAATTATTCTCCAAAGCACCAGGACAAGAAGCAATAATTGGAAACTAATCAAAATAAGAAGCAAACTGGAATTAAGGAGAAACTTTCTAACAGAGGACAATTAACCAGTGGAACAGCTTGCCTTCAGAAATCATGGGTGCTCCAGCACTGGAGTTTTTTAAGAAGAGACTAGACAGTCACTTATCTGAAATGGTATAAGTTCTCCTGCTTGAGCATGGGGCTGGACTAGAAGACCTCCAAGGTCCCTTAAAGCTCTATTCTATTCTAAGGTGCAATAACATGCAGAAGGGTAATAAAAAAGGCTTCTGTACCACTGACTGTATTATTTAAACAGGAGCTGGTACAGTTAGTGAGAAGGCTAGCTGCAGAGCTTTAACAATTACTACAAAGAGTTTAAATTGTGCTCCCTTCTTAACCCTGTGGCAAGTGAAAATATAGGAAAAATTAGTTCCAAAATAATATATACTGCAACTCTGGAGTTAGATTGAGAGATAATAAAAGAGCCTGCCCATTGACTATTTTAGTCTGGACAACATACCACCAGAGCCTGAACTTAAAAATGTCAGTAGATGGAAACTGTTGAATTTGGCTGATGTTCAATAATTTAAAAAGACCCACTCTCATAGTTGCTGCTAAAATGGCCAAAGAGAGAGCATATTATCATCAAATGGGCAGAAACTAAAGTGAGTAGATAAAGTACAAATCATATGTACTTTATTAATATGTTTCTGATTCACCTTATAAGTTAGATCAGGAGAAACAAAAAGTAAGTCAAATGCAATGTAAACAGTATATTTGATATATGTGGGAAGAAGAAGAGACGGGGTCAAGAATGAATAGGTGCTGAATGAATACAAAATTTAGGAATAAGTTTTTATTTAAAATACAAAAACATTGCTAAAAGAAATGTATGGAATTGTTTATGAATGTAGTAGAAACAAGCATAGAAAAGCATGAAGTAGCAAGCGATGTACTGCAAACTTGATGTAGCTGTATTTCTCATTTTCTTATCTCATGCCTTTAATTTCTTACTATTTCTTACTCCCATTCTGTGCTCTATATGATGTTGCTTAGTCATGTTTACAAGATTGGCAGCCAAATAAATTGATTAAAATAAAGAAAGGATTAATGCTGCCATTTTATGACATACTATGACCGTGATGGCGAACCTATGGCACGGGTGCCACAGGTGGCACGCGGAGCCATATTGGTGGGCATGCGAGTGTTGCCCTAGCTCAGCTCCAGCGCGCATGCGTGCACTGGCCAACTGATTTTCAGGCCTTCTGGTCCCACTGGAAGTCGGGAAACTGGCTGTTTCCGGCCTCCGGAAGGCCTCCAGGGGGATGGGGAAGGCTGTTTTGCCCTCCCCAGGCTCCTAGAAAGCCTCTGGAGCCTGGAGAGGGTGGAAAATGGGCATACCAGGCCCACCGTGCCATCGCATGCCAAAACAGGGGGAAGTATGTGGGGGTCACGTGCGCATGTGCGGGAAGGTGGGGCGCATTGAATGATGGATGTGGGCACCCATACCCATGACCCGCTTTTGGCACACGACAGCAAAAAGGTTAGCCATCACTGTACTATGACATACTGTTAAACTATTAACAATTTATTTCCAGACAAGAGACAGCATTCAATATCATAAGAACAGATTTTTTTCGTCATGTTCTACTTTTCACTCTTCAGCCTCTCTTTTCCAGCTAAGAACTCGAGACTCCAGGCATGGGGTATCACTCTGTCTTCTGGCTCTATGAACTGAGTTCAATCTTAAAGAGACGCCCTCCTTTGCACACACTCCCAGATTCATCTCAGTCCTGAGCTCGGTTGGACGGATTTAGAGTTCTCTCTTGTTAAATTTAGTCAGATAGTTCTGGTTTAAATTTTTTTTTGGTTTTGTTTTCTTTCCCCTTGTGGGGGTTCCTTACATTTTTAAAAGGTTTTGAAGAATCAAAGAAAGATCTTCGTGGGGGGGGGGGGTTCCTCGGCTGAGGACCCTTGGCTGCATCCGTGCCCAGCTTTAAATTTATTTTTGTCGCCTTTGCTGGCAGAGCGCTGGGCAAGAGGATCTCAGCTGTTTGGTGGCTAGAAGAAACGGCCGCCATTTTGTGAAGTGCCGAGCCGCGTGTGGGCTCTGATCAGGCAGTGGACATTGGGATTCAGCCATTCCTGCCTTGTGCCCTGACCACCTATCCTCCGAGGTTGCAAGTAGTAAGCAGCTGCCTTAGGGTTCATGTTCTCGGCCCTCCAGTGCAGCTTAAGCCCTCAGGGATGCACAAAGGAGCCTGGACCCGGGTCCTATTCCCCTGAGGTGAAGAGGAGGCCTGCTCACAGTTTGTTGACCAGGGAGGGGAAGGTCATAGTGCAGTGGTATGTAGTCTGCACAGGTCTTTTTCCCCCTCTTTTGAACTGGAGAACTAGACTAATTTCTTACTTCAGCTCCATTTCTGATCTGCCACTTCAAGGGCATCATTGGGGTGGTCCAGGGTGGAGATGTACAGCTGAGTATAATCAGCGTACTGATGGTACTTCACCCCGAAACCACGGATGATCTCACCCAGTGGCTTCACATAAATGTTGAACAGAAGGGGCAAGAGGACCGACCCCTGTGGCACCCCACATAGAAGGCCCCTTGGAATCGACCTCTGCCCCCCTACCAACATAGACTGCGACCGGTCAGAGAGAACCACCACAACACGGTGCCCCCCACCCCCAACTCTTCCAACTGGTGCAGCATGATGCCATGGTCGATGATATCAAAAGCCGCTGAGAGGTCTAATAGGACCAGAACAGAGGAACAACCTCTGTTCCGAGCTCTCCAGAGATCATCAACCAACGCAACCAATGCTGTTTCCATGCTGTACCCAGGCCTGAAGCCTGACTGGAACGGATCTAGATAAACCGTTTCATCCAGGTACTGGGGAAGCTGTGGCGCCACCACACTCTCAACAACCTTCGCCAGAAAGCGAAGGTTGGAGACTGGACAATAATTTGCTAATACTGCCGGGTCCAGGGAAGGCTTCTTGAGGAGAGGCCTCACCACCGCCTCTTTCAAAGCAGCGGGAAAGTCACCATCACTCAATGAAGCATTAATAATCCCCTGGAGCCAGCCTCGTGTAACCTCCCGAGAAGCCAGCACCAACCAGGAGGGACACGGGTCCAATAAACATGTGGCCGCACTCAGTCTAGCCAGAATCTTGTCCACGTCTTCGGGAGTCACCAGGTCAAACTCTTCCCAGATAATATTCTCAAGACCTGCCTCCATCATCTCTCCTGAATCTACCCAGTCAGAGTCCAATTCTTCCTGAATCTGAGCGATTTTGTCATACAGATACTGCACAAAGTCCTTGGCCCTGCCCTCCAAGGGTCCTCCCACGCTCCCTGGTGGAGCAGGGAGTGGGTCACTCTAAACAGGGCGGCTGGGCGATTATCTGATGATGCAATAAGAGTGGAAAAATAATTACATTTTGCCGCTTTTATCGCCACTAGGTAGGTCTTAATATGAGACCTTACCAGTGTTCAGTCGGATTCAGAAAGGCTGGCCCTCCAACTCCTCTCCAGGCGTCTTTTCCGGTGTTTCATCTCCCTCAGCTCCTCAGTGGACCAAGGAGCCAGGTGAGACCAGCACCAGGTCAGAGGCCACAAAGGAACGACTCGGTCCAAAGCTCCAGTGGCCGCCCTATCCCAGGCGGCCACTAGGTCTTCAGTCGAGTCGAGTTGTGAGCCCGATCCTCAGGGAATGGCCCAAACTCCGTCTGGAACCTATCCGGATCCATCAGGCGCCTGGGGCGGAACCACCATCTGTTCCACCTCCCTGCGGCAGGGTGTGGCGGTTCGAAGGTCAAAGCGAAGGAGGGATTGATCTGACCATGACAAGGGCTCAATCACTATATCCCCTATCTCAAGATCACTCAACCACTGACCAGAGATAAAAACCAGGTCCAGCGCTTTTCCCCCCATGTGAGTAGGGCCATGAACTAACTGGGTCTAGTTGAGGATTATTCCTTGTAACACTGGTGGAATAGAAATTTAAGATGTTTTTCTGGACACAGTAGGCAGAGCAGTCTCACAGAAGATCTACCCGCAGCACTAATAGTGGCCATGGGTCTAAGTCTGGCCGTCAGACTGCAGCAGCAAAGATCAAGGCCAAGGCTGTGGCTGTCACGTGCCCATCAAGAGCGCAGGAAAGGGCAGAGAAGAGATTACATGATGCCTTAGAACAGCAAGTGGCAAAGAGTCAAAAGGCAACAGCAAAGCGTAGACATTTAGATAGTCCACAGCCTGCTCAAGATTCTAATTTAGCAGAACCAGGGCCTTCTACCAGTTTGTTAGTGTCTAGAGAATTATCTCCTCCACCTTTGGAAAGAGAGCAGGTAGAGGAACAGGAGCAGAGTTGATCTCCTTCACCCCGGTGGCACCTCAATCAGAGGGTCAGGCCGCTGGATAGGAAGTTGAGATGCCTGCGATTGT
This sequence comes from Ptyas mucosa, assembly GCA_012654045.1. Classification (NCBI taxonomy): domain Eukaryota; kingdom Metazoa; phylum Chordata; class Lepidosauria; order Squamata; family Colubridae; genus Ptyas; species Ptyas mucosa. Next base: position 26,362,816 of record WNWU01013815.1, on the reverse strand, counting down.
GCAGCAATGGATTGCTGAGGCAGTGCAGCAGGGCTTTGCAGCTGGCCAGGCTAAGTCCAAAATATCACAGTGGAAGAATGTGGAGATGGTTAAGCCACAAAGTTCTGCTGAACAGAGACCAGCTAGGTCACAGCCAGAATTGGAATCTGAGGTCTCAGTTTCCTCTTCAGAGTCAGAGGGCTCATTAGCAGGTGCTTCTGAGCAGTGGGATCAGGAATTATCTGAGGAAGAAGGTCTGTTACTGGAACAGCCTGTATTCAAGGGGTTGTTTAGACCACATCTTTTTAAGGCTTTGCTCATGAAGTCTAAGGTTACCACGAAGCAGGGTACTTTGGAAGAGACGGGGGTTAGATCAGAACAGGATCCAGGAGATTTACTGTTTTCAGAACCGGTTGCAGAAACTGATATACCAGCTCCCCAGATGTTTCTAGATATGATTAAGAAACAGTGGGATTCGCCAGGAACTCATACCAGCTCCTCTTCTTATGAAAGGAAATTTTATAACACCCCACCCATTCTCACGGAGCTCCTGAATATCCCGGATGTGGATGAACCGATGCTAGCATTGTCCTCTTCCTCAGCTACCTTAGCCAAACCAGAGGAGGTGCTAAAGCTGGATGACCGTAAGTTAGAGCAGGCTCTTAAGAAGGCTCACCAGGCAGCAGCCTGGGGGATCAAAGTAGCCACGGCAGCGTCCTTCTTCACCAGGGCATCGCTGTTGTGGCTTAAACAGATGCAGGACAGGGTACCAGTTTCAGATCTCAGAGCTCATCAGGATTTCAATAAGATAGTGGCGGCAGCGGAGTATACAGCTGATGCCACACTACATTCAGCAAAATTTGGAGCGTGAGCCATCGCTTCTACGGTGACAGCTAGGAGGCTCTTATGGTTAAAGAATTGGCAGGCAGATTCCAAGCGTAGATGGCGCTTGGCCTCTGTTCCCTTTAAAGGGTCCAAGTTATTTAGGTCAGCTTTAGATCCCCTTTTATCTCAACAAAAGGACAGGAAGAAGGTTCTTCCAGCTTTATCACGAAAGGCGGACACCCGATCTACTTCGCAGGATCGGAGGTCTTATTTTCGTCCCTATAGGGGAGCAGGTTTCTATAAAGGTCAGAGACGGTTTTACCAAGGCCAGGGCAGTCAAGCGGGGCAGTTCCATCAGTCGGGGATGGGGAAATCAGATAGGAACAGAGCAGGCCAGCCCAAGTGTTCCTTTTGTGGAGGGAATTCACATTCCTTTCGCAGGTCCCGTTGACTGGAGGCTCGAAGCTCCCATTGATGGCCGGTTAGGCCTTTTTGCAGACCAGTGGGAGAAATCCACCACAGATGCATGGGTAAGGGAGACATCACTTCAGGTCTAGCTCGAGAATTTCTTGCGGTTCCCCCAAGGATGTTTATCTGTTGCCCAAAGTCAAGAGATGTAACAAAGAGAAGGTGTATGGAAACAGCCATTCAGCATCTGATAGACATAGCAGCAGTGGAGCCCGTCCCCTTATCAGAACAGGAGAAGGGTTATTACTCAATGCTGTTTGTCATACAAAAACCCTCGGGGGGACTTTGACCAATTCTAAACCTGAAGGGCCTAAACAAATTCTTGAGGTATCGGAGGTTCAAGATGCACTCCCTCCGGTCAATTTTAGCAAATGTTCAGAGGGGGGATTTCTTGACCTCCATCGACCTCACAGATGCATATCTGCACATTCTGATTCATCAAGAGTACAGACAGTACCTGAGGTTTTATTATGATAGCAGACATCTCCAATACTGAGCGCTTCCATTCGGCCTAGCCTCTGCTCCCAGGGTCTTCACAAAGATCCTGGCGGCATTGGGGGAGGTACTCAGGTCCAAGCCGATTCATCTCCAGACTTACCTGGATGACATTTTGGTGCAGTCAACATCTCTAGCTCAGGCGGAGATCTGAATACCACGGTCCAATATCTGCAGGCTCACGGTTTCTCTATAAATATAGAGAAGAGCCATTTTCTCCCGATAAATTGCCTCATTCATCTAGGGGCGGTTATAGACACCATTCAGTGCCAGGTGTTCCTGTCTCTGGACAGGTTGGAGGATATCAAGAGTTTGACCAGACGGGTGATGGCTGCACCCAGGGTGACTTTAGCACAGCTCTCCACCCTGTTAGGCAAAATGATTTCATGCATAGAGATTGTGCCTTGGCCGAGGTTTCACACCAGGCCTTTGCAATTGTTCATGTTACTGTTTCAGAAGTCAGGAAGGGCAACGTCACGGACCAAGGTCAGGATTCCGGAGCTGGTCAGAGCATCCCTGAGCTGGTGGATGTCCAGACGGCTGTCACAGGGATGTTACTTCCTAGTACAGGAGAGAGTCACAGTGACCACAGATGCCAGGATGGGGGGCTCATTGCCAGCATCAGATGGTGCAGGGTGTTTGGTCACAGGCAGAGGCACGGAAGTGCATCAATTGGCTAGAGCTGAGAGCGGCACGCTTGGCACTCAGGCACTTCAGGCCCTACCTCTTGAACTGCCATGTACTCCTTATGACAGACAACATTACAGTAAAAGCCCATGTAAACAGGCAGGGGGGTACATGATCCCAGACTCTCATGAAGGAGGCAGAGAGGCTCTGTCGTTGGGCGGAGCAAAATTTGAGGTCCATCAAAGCAGAACATTTGGCCGGACAGGACAACATGTGGGCAGATTGGCTAAGCAGGGAGGCCTTAGAGCAGTCGGAATGGCGGCTGGACCCGACATTATTCCAGGAGATTGTGACACGTTTCGGTCAGCCGACCATCAATCTCTTCGCCTCATGGACAAATACCCAGCTACCCCGGTTTTTCGCTTGGTTCCCGTGTCAGGGAGCAGAAGGAGTAGACGCTCTTCATTGCCCTTGGCCCGAGGGCCTGTTATATGCCTTCCCCCCGCTGGCACTGCTTCCAAAGGTCATCAGTCGGATTCTTCACTTCAGGGCAGACCTCATCCTGGTAGCTCCTCATTGGGCACGGCAACCGTGGTTTGTGGATCTGGTGAGTCTATCGGTTGGACTGCCCTGGAAGATCCTGCCCGACAGGATCTGCAATGGCTTCACTTAACCGTGTGGAGGTTGAACAGCGATTGCTTGAAGGGAGAAATTTCACCGCAAGCATGATAGAGACTATGCAGGCTGCCAGGCGCCCATCAATGGCACGCATTTATAACTCCACCTGGAAAATACTGTTTGTGGTGCTTGGGGCGGAGGATTCAGGCGACCAAGGCAACAGTGCAGCAGCTTCTGGAGTTTCTGCAAGCTGGGTTGGAGAAAGGGTTATCACCAGTAACCCTTCGTAGGCAAGTGGGTGCTTTAGCTTCAATGTTATCGTGTGGGAGGAGAATTTCTGTTGCTCAACATCCTGATGTAAGGATTTTCCTCAGGGGGGCAACTAACTTGAGATCAGTGGTGGTACACCGTTATCCCACCTGGGATCTCCAGAAGGTGTTACAGGCCTTGTCTACTACACCTTTTGAACCGCTTAGGCAGGTCCACCTCAGTTTCAAATCCATCTCACCCGAGGGAAAAGCTCTGGCATAAGCTGGATGTGAGATGAGCATTAAAGATTTACATTAAGAGGACAAGGTCATTTAGCGAATCGGAGGCCTTATTTGTATCCTTCTTGCCAGCTACGATGGGGCTGAAGCTTACCAATGGTAGGCAGATTGATCAGGGCTACCATCGCCATAGCTTATGAAGCTCAGTCACTGCCTCGTCCCAGGGGGATAACCGCTAATTCGACTCGCAGGGCGGCTACCAGCGCAGCCTGGGCGACTAGAGCATCAGTGCAAGAGATCTGCAGAGCGACGATGTGGTCATCTCCCTCTCCGTTCATCCGACATTACCGGATTGATGCTTATGCCTCAGCAGAGGCTGCATTTGGACGAGGGATTCTGCAACATGTGTTGGAGATGCCCAGATTGGAGGACCAGATTTCTTCCCACCCTTGAGGACTGTTGGCTTTGATAAGTCCCATGCCTGGAGTCTCGAGTTCCTAGCTGGAAAATGGGTGTTGGTCCTACTGATACACCCTTTTCCGGCAGGAACGAGAAACTCCAGCCCCACCCTGATTTGGGGGTGTGGTCTTGGAGGCGTCCTTGGGGTGTCATTGCAGGTGCAGTATCCTGGAAAACTCGTGGGACATCATTGAATCTGGGAGCATGTGCAAAGAAGGGCGTCTCTTTAAGATTGAACTCAGTCCATAGAGCCAGAAGACAGAGTGATGCCCCATGCTGGAGTCTCTCGTTCCTGCCGAAAAAGGATGTATCAGGTAGGACTAACTTCCATTTCCCCTGTCTCAGTCTGTATGGAAGCTATTTGAATCATCCCCACCTGACCTGAAGCTCATATGATGACAGGCAGCAGAATAGTGAAAAATCATTCCAGTCAGTGGTAAAAACAGTGGCTATTAATATCAATTATTTAATGTATAGTTAAAATACAGTATCCTACAGTAATAAACTAAAATCAGTGAATATAGATTAATATCATTTATGTTTGTAAATTATTAATTTATTTTCTTTTACAGAGCCAAACTTGGAATGCCCCAGTTTTTAAGTCCAGAAGCTCAGAGTCTTCTTCGAATGCTTTTCAAAAGAAATCCTGCAAATAGATTAGGTATAATATTGAAGTTATCTAATTACGATTTCAACAATAAATCAAATGATCATCTAAGGAGTTTTTGGTATTGTTTTTGTTAATAATGTCTAATAGGAGCAGGTCCCGATGGAGTTGAGGAAATTAAGAGGCATCCATTTTTCACCACAATAGACTGGAATGTAAGTACACAAATCAATAAAAGCATTCACTATTATAAGAAATACAGTATATCATGTTTACTGAGTGTTCCAAGTTATGATGGATACGCCCCCCCAAAACAAGCTAATTATCATTCAGTTCCGAAGTTCCCATGCCCCCCCCCCCCAATATTTTGAGCACTTGGAAACCAGTGCACATTTACCGTTGTTTGTACCATTTGTGGTCACATAACTGCAATTCGAGCCATTTTTGTCAGAAATCGGTGTTTATTTCCAGCAAAATCCACTCCATAAAGAATAATGGGTTTGCTTAGCAACCACGATGTTCGCTTAGGGACTCTTGCAAAAGTCTTAAATCAGATTTGGTTATGTGGTAACCCACTTTATGACCATCACTACTTAAAACTGTAATATGCAGGCTCAATTACAGTTGTAACTCAAGGACTAACTATATATATTTGTAATATATTAAAATTTTGTTTACCTTAGAAATTGTACAGAAGAGAAATTAATCCACCATTTAAACCTGCAACTGGCAGACCTGAGGACACTTTTTATTTTGATCCTGAATTTACAGCAAAAACGCCAAAAGGTAAAATATATACTATAGCAATAGCAATAGTACTTAGATTTATATACCACTTTACAGTGCTTTACAGCCCTCTAAGCGGTTTCACAGAGTCAAGATATTGCCCCCAACAATTTGGGTTCTCATTTTATCCACCTCGGAAGGATGGAAGGCTAAGTCAACCTATATAAAGGACATTTTAGTATATACCGTATTTTTTGGTGTATAAGATGCAGTTTTTCGCCCCCAAAAAGTGGGTGGAAATGTCTGTGCGTCTTACACAGTGAATAAGCCCCGCCCACCCACCAGCCCCCACTCTTCGGCCTCTGATTCCCAGCAATTTACCTCCTTACAGCAAACAGCCTGGTCAGCTTCAGCACAGCCTGATTTAGCACAAGCAGCTGATTGGCAGTTGGATCGGCCTCCTGGTATACTGCCTATCAGCTGTTCCAGACTGTGGAGATCACTACCACCCGTTGCTGCCCATTGCTGCTGCCACCTATCGCTGCCTCCACGTGCCCCATTTTTGGCCCGTTCCAGGAGGTAGGAATAGACGGCGATAGCAGTGATCCCCACCTCCTGGAATTGGCCAAAAATGGGATGCGCAGAGGCTGAAAATGGGGTGCGCAGAGGCAGTGATAGGCGGCAGCGGCGACGAGCAATGGCGATCCCCGCAGCTTGGAACAGCTGATAGGTAGTATTCCGGGAGGCCAATCCAACCGCCAGTCAGCTGCTTGTGCTAAATCAGGGTGTGCTGAAGCTGACCAGGCTGTTTGCTGCAAGGAGGTAAATTGCTGGGAGGCAGATTCCCCCCCCCCCCCCCTTTCCCCCCCCCCCAAAAAGCTAGGTGCATCTTATATTTTGGAGCATAGTCCGAAAAATACGGTATATTATTTTAATTTTTTTCTGGTACAGATATATTAAATTTTATTTAAAAATCCCTTTGCCATAGTGTTCATGCTATCATATGCAGTCCTTATATATTGAAAGAAACCCCTTCCATGATTTTGCGTTTAATGTGAGATCGCTCTCCTTGTACTTTAACTTAAATATATCATGAGTCATCAGGCTATCCTTTGTACACTACAATTTGCCCAAATTTTGGAATTTATTTTCTTGGAAGTCTCATCTCTCTCTCTTGCACCTTCTACTCGAGATATTAATTTTATATTGGAGACGTGTATGTGTGAGTGTGTTGGGATGGATTGGATAGAAGGAGTGGGTTGGGAGCGGCTGAATTTGGGGGGAATGAGGGACCCAGGGGCAAGAAATGGAGCCCCCTCTACTGAGTGTGCAAACAGAAGCAGATGGGGGCTCAGATACGACCCCCGGCTCAGTGTGAGTGGGGTGCCTCGCCTGCCGGAGAGGAGGGGGGCTGTTGAGGTGGGGGGATCTCTGGGTTATTAGAGAGCCGGAGTATTGCAGTTATGACTGGGAGAGGTAGATATGGCAGGAGCCAAGGGGTAGACCGCTCTCGGGGAACTAGGACTCGCTGTCTCAAAGCGATTACTTGTTCCGGCCCCTCTGGTTCTGGTTCACCAGGCTCACCTTGTATACCTGGTGACTTGGGGTGTCAGGGCCCTGGCCTCAGGCTGCTGCTATTTAATGCCAGGTCTGTTGTCAACAAGGCCCCCCTCGTTCGGGATTTAATCCCGGAGGAGGGGGCTGACCTGACATGCATAACTGACACCTGGCTGGGCCAGGAGGGGGGTGTTCCCCTCTCAGAAATGTGCCCAGACGGGTTTCAGGTATTGCATCAGCTGCAACTCCAGGGAAGGGTGGAGGAGTGGCAGTTATTGTCCGTAAGAGTCTTTGTCCTCACAGGATCCCTGCCCCGGAGATTGTTGGGTGTGAGTCTCTCCTCTTGAGGTTGGACTCAGGGGTTCAGTTGGGCTTGCTGTTGACGTACCTGCCTCCCAGCTGCGTTACAAAAGCCCTGCCTGTGCTGCTAAAGGCAGTAGCCAGGCTGGCGGTGGAGTTCCCCAGGCTTATGGCACTGGGGGACTTCAATTTGCTGTCACTTGGCGAATCCTCAGATGCGACTCAAGAGTTCATGGCTTCCATGACAACCATGGACCTGACCCAAGTAGTTCAGGTCCGACTCATAGGGGGGGACACACGCTTGACCTGGTATTTCTCTTGGGGCAATGGAGACATGATCTGGAATTAAGGGGTATAGATGTTTCTCCCTTGTCGTGGTCAGATCATTTCCTGCTGAGGTTGGACTTCAGGATGCCACTCCTCCAGTGTAGGGAGGCAGAGCCGATTAAGTGGTTCCGCCCCAGATGCCTAATGGACCCTGAAGGGTTCCAGAAGGAGCTTGGCGAGATACCTGACTCCCTTGTCCACAGTCCGGCCGAGACCCTGGTGGCTGCGTGGAATAGGGTGGCATCCGGGGCACTGGACCGGATTGCGCCTTTGCGACTCTCCATGGCAGTGGATCCAGGAAAGCTCCCTGGTTTACCGAGGAGCTCCGGGAGATGAAGCGCCAGAAGAGACGTCTAGAGCGACGCTGGAGGACCAGTAACTCCAAATCTGACCGAACACTCTTAAGAGCCTTTATTAGGACTTATTTAGTGGTGATACAGGTGGCAAAATGTTCGCATTTTTCCGCACTTATTGCATCCGCTGATTTGCGCCCAGCCGCCCTATTTAGGGTGACATGCTCCCTCCTTGATATAGGGGGTGTGGAGGAGCCCTTGCAGCGTAGAGCTGAGGAGTTTGTGCAGTTTCTGTAGAATAAAGTCGCTCAGATTCAGATGGACCTGGACTCTGATTGGGCAATTCCAACCGAGATGACGGGGGCTGGTCTTAGTCCTATTGTGTGGGATGAGTTTGAGCCTGTGACTCCTGAGGAAGTGGACAAGGCTACAGGGGCGATTAGTTCCTCCACTTGTTTGTTGGACCCGTGCCCCTCCTGGCTGGTCTCGGTCAGCAGGGAGGTGACACAAGGCTGGCTCCAGGCTTTAGTTAATGTGTCCTTGAGGGAGGGGTCCTTCTTGCAACCATTGAAGGAAGCGGTCGTAAGGCCCCTCCTCAAGAAGCCTTCCCTGGATCCAGCAGAATTAAAGAACTTTCGTCCAGTCTCCAACCTACCCTTTGTGGGAAAGATTGTAGAGAAAGTGGTGGCACTTCAGCTCCTACGGTCATTGGATGAAACGGATTATCTGGACCCTTTTCAGTCTGGCTTCAGGCCTAGCTACAGCACGGAAACTGCTTTGGTCACACTGATGGATGATTTCTGGCGAGCCCAAGATGGGGGTCATTCCTCCATCTTGGTGCTACTTGACCTCTCAGTGGCTTTCAATACCATTGGCCATGGTATCCTTCTGGGACGACTAAGGGAGTTGGGAGTGGGTGGCACTGTGTTACGGTGGTTCTCCTCCTATCTCTCTGGTCAGTCACAGTCGGTGTTGGTAGGAGGACAGAGGTCGCCCCTAGGCCCCTTGTTTGCGGGGTGCCTCAGGGCTCGGTCCTCTCTCCCCTCCTATTTAACATCTACATGAAGCCGCTGGGTGAGATCATCCGATGATACGGGGTGAGATATCAGCAATATGCTGATGATACCCAGCTGTATATCTCTACCCCGCGTCAATTCAGTGATGCAATGGATGTGATGTGCCGGTGCCTGGAGGCTGTGAGGGTCTGGATGGGAGTCAACAGGCTCAGACTTAACCCAGACAAGACCAAGTGGCTGTGGGTATTGCCTCCTAAAGACTATGTTGATCGTCCAACCTTGGTTCTGTGGGGGGAGAAATTGTCCCCCTCGGAATGGACTCGCAATTTGGGTGTCCTCCTAGACTCACAGCTAAGATTAGAGCACTTTTGCACAGGGGGACTTTTGCACAGGTTTGGCTGGTGCACCAATTGCGACCCTACTTGGATCAAGAGGCTCTCCTCATAGTCACTCATGCCCTTGTCACCTCACGGTTAGATTATTGCAACATGCTCTACATGGGGCTACCCTTGAAAAGTGTTCAGAGACTACAGTTGGTCCAGAATGCAGCCGGGCGAGCTATCGTGGGTGCACCTAGATACACCCACATTACACCAATTCTCTGCGAGCTGCATTGGCTCCCTATTGGTCTCCGGGCACAATTCAAGGTGTTGGTTATTACCTTTAAAGCCCTATATGGCTCAGGGACAGGTTACCTTCGAGACCGCCTTCTACCACATAGCTTCCAGCGACCGGTAAGATCCCACAGAGTTGGTCTCCTCTGGGTCCCGTCAGCTAAACAATTTTTCTTGGCGGGCCCGTGGGGGAGGGCCTTCTCTGTGGCTGCTCCCGCTCTCTGGAACCAGTTACCTCCTGAGGTCCGGACCACCCCCCACCCTATTGGCCTTCCAAAAAGCGGTGAATACTTGGCTTTTCCAGCAGGCGTGGGGCCGTTGATCTCGCTGCTACGATCTTGTGAGATCCGGCCATGAATGGTGTGAATGGGTTTTAATGTTTTAATTTTTAAATATTTTTATAATGTTTTTTTTTAAATGCATTGTAAACCGCCCTGAGTCTCTGGAGAAAGGCAGCATATAAATTGAACTAATTAAATTAAATTAATTAAATTAAATTAGATATTCTGTCAGATATCTGACCTATCAGCCAACTAAAATTTTAATGTTTGAAATGTTTTGCAATTTAGTTAATTTTTTTACATTTTTATTGCTGTTATAGTTTATTTTTTATTATGAACTTTCTTACATACTTATAAAACTTATTAAACATACTTACCAATGTATTCTTTGCAGATTCACCTGGTATTCCACCAAGTGCTAATGCTCATCAGCTTTTCCGGGGTTTCAGTTTTGTAGCTATTGCATCAGATGATGAAAATCAAGCTATGCAGACATCTGGTGGGCATTCAATAGTTCAGGTGAATGTTCTTAATGAAGAATTTTTAGATTGACTGTTATCTAAGCCAACACTCATAGAAGAAACATCATTTGCATAGTTTTGAATGCAAATGGCTACATGTAAAATGCTTATAGAAAGATGTTTTACATGTATAAAAATTGCTTTGGAAGTTATTTGTATAGCTGACTTGAACAATATAAACTATGCAGCAATCTAATTTGATACAGTATTTGTAGATACAGGTTTTTTTAGTGATTACAGTTTACAAAATCTGAAATGCTAAAGAACGTAAAAATCCTAAACATTGCTATATAGTTAATGACTTTTAGCATATTTTTGAGTTATCCAACCATTCTTGTGCCTAAATAATAGCAGTGAGGTGATGCTTAGCATCATTTCCACAATGGGTAAGGGATGCTATGAAATTGCTCCTAAGTCACTAGTGGGGAATTGCTTTTAGCATGTAAGTCATTCCCTTGCAAAATGAACAAAGAATCACTACTTGTAACTTTCTTACTCTGTGCATACATTTTATTTAAATTCATTTAAACAATTTATAAATGTTCATCATAGATGTGTTTTGCCTTGCTGTTTTTTATTAAAACTTATAGCCACTTTTTTGTTATGGTTAAGATCAGATACTTTAACATTTAACTGTTCATTATAAAATTATCATTTATCTCCCGCAGTGCATTTAAACACTATTTAGTATGTGTGAACACGAGCGTTCTGGCAACAAAATAAAAAGTAGATTCATTTTATTTTAAATTTAGTACAAATTTTCCTGTGAATATACTGTACATTTAAGATATTTTAATACAAGGAGCTAAGAGAACTCATTAATTAATAATGTTATTTTGGTAGCAGTTGCACAGGAACAGCATTCAGTTTACTGATGGATATGAAGTGAAACAAGATATAGGAGTTGGATCCTATTCCATTTGCAAGAGATGTATACATAAAACCACAAATATGGAATATGCTGTAAAGGTAATCACTGCTCAATTGTATCAAAAATATAGCTATTAGTTGTGTTGCTGTTTGGATAGCTACTGGCTGGATTATGGAGGCTGAAAATGTATTTGAAGTTCTGACTCTAAGAAAAATGTTAGGCACTTACTAACTTCAGTAGATGAAAGATTTTGAGAGTCAGAAGTAAAAATCTATAGGAATGAAATGAAGTTCTTTAATCTGTTTGTCTGTCTTCAAGTCAGTTTTTTGATCCTGGCACTGAGCCACGGTGGCGCAGTGGTTAGAGTGCAATACTGCAGGCTACTTCTGCTGACTGCCGGCTGCCTGCAATTTGGCAGTTCAAATCTCATCAGGTTCAAAGTTGTCTCAGCCTTCCATCCTTCCAAGGTGGGTAAAATGAGGACCCAAATTGTTGGGGGCAATATGCTAACTCTGTAAAACTGCTTAGAGAGGGCTGTAAAGCACTGTAAAGCGGTATATAAGTCTAAGTGCTATTGCTAAACTGGGTGTCAGCAACCTGCGCATGCACCTCCCTTTGGGCCCTTTGCTGTGGCTCCCTGTCAGGTGACCCCCACCATTGGCTGGCCCCGCCTCTTGCCCTGCCCTCCCAGTCACTCCTCGCCTAACCTGAGAAGGTAAGGGCGACAGCGGGGTATAAAGAAGTGGCCGGGACTGGTTCTCTGTTGCCTCATCTCTTGCTGGTGCTTTTTCCGGCCCTTGTTGGGCATGCCTTGGTCGCTTGGGGAGATATGCAACCTGCTCTCCACCCCGAGACATTGGCCTGATCCGGCTGTGACTGATGCCAGCCTCACTAACACAAGGGCTGGCAGGGTGGGAATGGGATCCGGGAGGAGGGGACGACGAAAAGGGGGATGGGCCCAAAGCTGAGGCTTTAAAACTTGCACAGGGTAGTTTTTGCCACCTAGAAGACACTTTTCAATCAAAGCTGGTGGTGGCAATGCTTTGCTGGAGGAGTAAAGAAGCTCAGGGCAGCGGGAAAAGGGGGCTGGTTCTGCCAAACCTCGCACACCCACCCTGGGGGTCAGGCTTGGAGAAAGCCAAAGCGCCCTCGCCAAAGATGGCCGCCCATCAGTTAGACAACCCGCCTGCCCCGCATGCCTTTGTTGTGCTTTGGCCGAGCCCAGACGCTTGCTTGAGGAGGGTCTCCCCACTTGTGTGTGCCTCCCAGCCCCACCACAGCCAGCCAGGGGGTCACAAGAGGAGGAGGAGGGTCGTCTTCAGGGAAGCCACCACCGCGGCTCACACTCATTCCTCAGCCAGCCCGGATTTCCAACATGTTGCAAAGAAGAAAAGGAGTAACAAAGAGCCCCAAGGAGAGCTCGTTGGGTTGGCCCAGCCTCAGCTTTCAGAGAGAGAGAGAGAGAGAGAGAGAAGGAGAGGGAGAGACAGAGAGATTCAGAGAGGGGGGAGTGAGAAGTGGAGAAAGAGACACAGAGAAAGAGATACAGAGAGAGGGAGGAGAGACATAGAAACACACAGAGAGGGGGAGAGACAAGCTAGGGAAAGAGAGAGATACAGAGAGAGAGAGAGAGAAATACAGAGGGGGAGAGAGAAGAAGATAGAAAGAAGGGGAGGGAGAGAGATAGAGAGGGGGAGAAAGATACAGAGAGGGGGGAGAGATACAGAAAGACAGAGTGGTGGGGGGGAGACAGAAAGAGACAGTGAGAGAGAGATACAGAGGGGGAGAGAGATACAGAGATAGGGGGAGAGAGAGATGTTTTTTTGTTTTTTTTAAATTTGATTTATATGCCGCCCTTCTCCGGAGACTCAGGGCAGCTTACAGTGTGTTAAGCAATAGCCTTCATACTTTTGTATATTTTATACAAAGTCAGCTTATTGCCCCCACAATCTGGGTCCTCATTTTACCTACCTTAGAAAGGATGGAAGGCTGAGTCAACTTTGAGCCTGGTGGGATTTGAACTTGCAGTAATTGCAGGCATCTGATCTTAATAACAGTTAATGACACTGCTTTAGTCTGCTGAGCCAACAGAGCTCAGTTAAAAGGGTTATGTGATTTCCGGTGTTTTTTAAGAACTGGTTCTCTCCCATAATGATGGGCTGGGTAGGCATGACTAGGGGGTCATGTGACTGGGTGGGAGTGAATGACGTCGAGTTGGCCACACCCACCCAGGTTTTGTGGCTCCTGGTGTTTTCTGTGGGAAACGGGTCCAAATGGCTCTTTTGAGTGTTTAAGATTGCAGACCCCTGGCCTAAACAAATCCCTGCAATTTTCTTGGCAAGATTTCAGAAGTAGTTTGCCATTCCTTGCTTCCTATAGTTGAGAGAGAGTGACCCAAGGTTATTCACCTATCTTCAAGCCTAAGGCAAGACTAGAACTTGCAGTTGTCAATGGTCCCATTTGGCATATTCAACAAAAGAAACTCCCAGCTCTTTAAATTCACCAAGAGTGTAGCTTTATTGAAAATCCATCTAGGCCCAGCAGAAGCAAAGTCAGTTCTGGGGTTTTTCTTGTGAAAATGCCACATAGGAAAAAGGAAACTCCTTTTTCCCCTCGGGGCTACCCACAATTCATAGTTCACCAGTTGAGTTCAGGTCTTTTGCTTAGGAAAAACTGTCTGCTTCGGTCAAAACATCCATTATCATTTGGCATTGTACATAATGTCTCCTCGGTAACAGACAGTTCACTTGCATTCCACAGTCTCTTTAAGAATTCACCACCACCCTCTCGTCACTGTTTGGCAAAACTGTGAAAGAAAGCAGGTACAGGCAACTATGGAGTCAAGTCAGGTCTGACATGCTTACCCTCCAGAAGAACGATAGCCCTGGGGAAACAAACAACAGTGGACACAACATTAGATATTACTGTCCACTTTGAAGACCACTCTCACTTGGGCTGGCCTTGATTTTCAGCAAGTAATCTGCACACTACCCTATTGCCACCCATTCTGCATCGGCTAGAGGGTAGCCTCTCCATAATATTAAATACTGCAGTTCCTTCTTTGGTACCAGGAGTTAAGAATCTCCTTAATTTCATAGTGCTAAGGCCCTATGAGGAGCCAATCAGCTTAAGGAATTCCCACCAAAATTTTGCAGTGAATTGCACCCCATGGTCTGAGATGATGCGCTTTGGGACTCCATGCAGTTGGTAGATATGTTGTATGAATAGCTTTACCAGGGTTCAGGTGGAGAGAATCTTTGGGCACGCCAGGAAATGTGCCAGCTTGGAGAATAAGTCCATAATGGTCCAAATTACAGTGTTCCTCGCACTGTCCGGCAAGTCCACAATAAAGTCCTTGGAGATTTCCTCCCAGTGAAACTAACTACTTAACTGAGATGAACAAAGACATAGCAGAAAACAATACAATGTAACCATCTAATTGACTAAAGTAAAGTTATATCATCAAACAATGCAAACTTAACTATCTAATTGACTAAAATAAGCAAGTTGTATCATCAAACAATGCAAGCAGTGAGGTAGATACAAGGCATGCACAGCTTGAGGTTCAATCTTGAAATTCTTGAAATTCTTCCTTCGCAGCAGTTCCAGGTTGATGACTGGCCTGGAGTGGAGCTGCTTGGTAGAAGTCGGGGGGGTCCCGTAGCCGGTCGATACAAACTGATCCTATGATGGTCCATCCAAGTTCTGTCTTGAGGGAACATGGAGAGCTTGCTGGGCCTTTAACCACTGCCTGGTGAGGGAAAGCTTCAGGGGTGTCCACTCCCAACAGGAGCAGGATTTCGGCTTTGGGATCTAGGGCAGGAAAGTGATTAGCAATGTGTCTCAGGTGAGGTATATTGTTTGCTACCTCTGGCGTCGCAATCTGAACGCAATTATTTGGTAAAGCGTCCTATTTTAGCAGTGGTGGCAATGTGAATTTAGCACTCCCATCTATCGATTCTATGCAGAATCCGGTGGCTTTTCTCCCTGCTATGCGCTGTAACCCAGTACATGTTGAAATCATGAAGTGCATTTCTTTGGTTTGAATGTCAAAGCGGTCGAAGAAAGCTGATTTGGCTAACGATTGATTGCTCTGCATGTCCACTATCACATACATTTTCACCGCTTCTTCTGGGCGTCCAGCTGGATAGACTTTAGTTAGGCAGATCTGGTGGCATGAGCAAGGGGATGGTGAGTCACCGCATACCAACATGCAGTTGACACTTGTTGTCGTATCTGGATGTGTTTCGTTGTCGTGCTGAGACCCATTAGTCAGAGGAGGGGTAGAAGTCGACTGTGGAGTAGGAGTCGGCCGTGGTGTCATCTCATGGTCTGGATGCAGGGCAGTTGGGTGCTGGTTGCCTTGGCACAGGTAACAACTCACCTTTGCCGTGCAGTCTTTGGCTATGTGCTCCTTAGATTCACAGCACTTGAAGCAAACTCTTCCGTTCAGGGGTTTCTGGTGGAATCTTCTGCATCTATTCAGAGTGTGTGAGGTCTTGTGGAGTAGACAGATAGGATCTTCCTTTGCTTTCTGAGGTCGATGTAGAGCTTTCATAGAGAGCTTTATATCTGAGTTCCTCATAGGCAGGGTGACAACCTCCATGTTAAGCACTGACACGGAGGTTTTTCCTCTTGCGGCCTGGACTGGGCTCTTTGTCGGACCGGGGTTATGGCTGGTTCCTTTGGTAGATGGGAACCATTTTTCCAGAGAAGGGCGGCATATAAATCAAATTAAAAAAAATAAATCCCCTGGAGCCAACCTCGTGTAACCTCCCGAGAAGCTAGCATCAACCAGGAGGGACACAGGTCCAATAAACATGTGGCTGCGCTCAGTCTACCCAGAATCCTGTCCACGTCTTCGGGAGTCACAGGGTCAAACTCTTCCCAGATAATATTCTCAAGACCTGCCTCCATCACCCCTCTTGAATATACCCAGTCAGAGTCCAAGTCTTCCCAAATCTGAGCGATTTTGTCATACAGTTACTGCACAAAGTCCTCAGCCCTACCCTCCAAGGGGTCCTCCTGCACTCCCAGATGGAGCAGGGAGTGGGTCACCCTACTTGCGTCAAGTACTGGTCTAGGCAGGTAAGTCCCGGCAGTTTGGGGTCCTCTTGTGCTGTCCTCAATTGTGTGAGGAGGACAGAGAATTTCCACAGCATGTGGGGATCTCTGCTACTGATGTCCGGGAAGTTGTTGATGCGAGCCAAGAGCAAGGACTCTGTTAGTGTAGATATGCCATGCTTTTATTTATTTTATTTTATTTTTTTATTATTTATTTATATTTATATGCCGCCCTTCTCCGGAGACTCAGGGCGGCTTACAATGCGTTAAGCAATACTGTCGGTCAAGCAGTTTCCAAGCTCGCTTAAGGATGGTGACCGGGTTCTCTAGCTGGGCTGTGTAGACGTCACTTACTAATTCTGCTGAGTTTGGTCCCAGCCATGCCAACGTGCTTGAGTTCCTCGGCCGGTCGCAACTCTTCATTGCGGATGGTACTCGTGAAAATCCGCTTCCATAGCAAGTAGTTTCTTCCCAGGTTGTCCGTGAATTTCCGCACACCACTAGCTGCCAAATCCAACTTTCCCTGTCGGGGTGACCGATTTACCTTTCTTCTCGTAGAATCCCTCTGGGTTTCAGAATCGTTGTATTCTGGAGGTGATGACCTACGTCCCAGGGAGGTGACAGGGCCATGTGCCATAAACAGCTGGTGTTTTCCTGTTGAGTATTTTAGGAGGTATTCTTTCCATGATATGGAGAAGGGTCGTGTACCTTGCTGACAGGCAGGCTGATTGTGTTCATTGAAGCGTGCGTCCTCACTCAAGAGGCCTTGAGGATTTGGCAGGAACTCCTTAGCCTCCATGTTGAGATTGTGTATCGCGGCTGCTTGTGTGCTTGCCTGCTGAGGAGCCTTCACTGCTGCTGATGGAGTACTCTGGTTGCCCCGTATGTCGGTTAGGTTGTTTATTTTCAAGGGAGGAGTCTCATGGTCGGGATCGTACGATATCAGCTGTGTGAGTTATTTGTAGACCTGGTGGTTGAGGTTCTCTTCGTTCACTCGGTTTTGGGGTTCCTTCAATTGACCGCATCGCTCCTTCCTGCTTGTGCCATGACATGTTGTGGTCATCCACGTAGGCTTTGACACGGCTGTATGAGCTTTCACCTTCTGGCTTTCCAGTGTCATAGTTAGAAATGGAAGCTCTAGTCTCCACCTGTAAAGCTGTGACCTGTGCTGCCCTTACCGCAGCCTCCCGTTCTTGCTGAAGAAACGTGAGATGGTCTGAGTTTTGGCTTTTCATAGAGCTGCAGCGGCCACTTCTTCCCTTTGCAGTTGTTCTGCTTTTTCAACACGTAGAGCTGCAGCAGCCGCCTCGGCTGCCATCTCTTCTTTTTGCAGTTGCTCTGCTTTCGCAATACGTAGAGCTGCGGTAGCTTCTGCAGTTTTGGCTCGTGCTTTGGCGGCCCAGGCAGTGAGACTCCTTGCTGTGGAGGCTCTGGATGACTGGCTGTGACAAGAAGAACCAATTCTGGGTTTGTATCGAGGTTAGGGGAGGGGAGGATCATCATTCCTTATGAGTCAGTTGCTTCTGCCATGATTGGACAAGACTCCACGACGTCCGATATTCCATATGTGTCAAGATTGGCTGGGAGGACCAACTCTGCTGACACATTAGAGGCCTCAGACATGACTGGGGAAACTCAAGGGTTTTCCTGGATACTTTAGGATCACTAGAGTGCGTTGCAAACTTTCGGAGATGTCATTGTAGTTCACCTTCTGACCATTGGGGTGCGTTGCAAACATTAGGAGATGTCGTTGTAGTTTGCCTCTGACCACTGGGGTGTGTTGCAAAGCTTAGGAAACATCATTGCAGTTTGCCTTTTGGCCACTGGGGTGCATTGCAAACGTTAGGAGACGTCGTTGTAGTTTGCCTTCTGACCACTGGGGTGATGTGGTTGATGCAGTACACCTTTTGGCCACTAGGGTGCATTGCTTGCGTAGCGGCGTGGTTGGTGCAGTACACCTTTTGACCATTAGGGTGTGCTGCTTACGTAGTAGTGTGGTTGGTGCAGTACACTTTTTGGCCACTAGGGTGTGTTGCTTGCGTAGAAGAGTGGTTGGTGCAGTATACCTTTTGGCCACTAGGGTACTGTAACCTAACTAATGCTTGGGTTAAACTGGTTTTAGCGTGTTCCTTTGTATAGAACTGCAAAGCAACTGTCTGATTTGGGGACCCTAAGAGGCTTTCTTCGAACTTGGGTTCCTTTGGAATTTAATTGCTTGCCCTATAAAGGAGATTTAGTTTTCCAGTATTTTCTTCAAGCAAGATTCAAAGTAACAGCATGCACTGTAGCGGATAGTTTCTCTGCATCAGATCTTTCCCTTACAAAATGCCTTTGCGACTTGCTCTTCAAATGCAGATTGAGCTGGCTAGGCTGGGAGAAGCAGAGTGTATCATGCAAATTCAATCTCCTTGGAGACCATGTGGCTCAGCTTGCTTTGTGCTAAAATAAGGCTTTTTTCTTTTACTGCCGAGGTAAGCTTCTAAAGCAACACACACACAAAAACTTTGCAAAGGTGATTCGAATATAGAAAGGTCTTTCCTCTTTGTTCCAAGAAGAGAGGGGGGGGGGGCTAACCATTCTCTGACCTTTTACTGCCAGGCAGAATACTTCAGTTAAATCCAAACGGAATTTGGGATGTAAAGAGAAGGAAAACAGGTTTTGTCACTTCCGTGGCTAAGCAAAAGTCTCAATTAGGTGCAAACAAAATATTTTTTTAAAAAGTTGTGCGTAGAGAAGAGATGCACTTTTTTTCTTCACTCAAACATAACGTCCATCATTGTTCCAAGAGAAAGAAAAGGAGGGGGTCAGGCAGTCTACGTCATTTTACTGTTCTGTTCCCCAGGCATCTGGCTCCACTGGGAACAGGCAGCTAAACTCTAGCAAACAGGTTTTCATACAGATCATTTATTTGGCTATCCTCAAATATAGACTTACAATCATGGTGAGTCATGGTGAGATTCATCCTTATTTCATAATCTGTCCCATTTCCTAGTGTAAAATGACGGTAGATCTGTCCCCCTGTTCAGAAAGCATGCTTCTCTCCTCCATAGCAATTCATAATGGCCGGGCTTTGTTCTACACCGTCAGGCAGAGAGCCTCAGTGGCCAACAAGACACACAGATGTGGTCACACGTCATGGACTACATTTCCCATAATGTAATCTCTATCTACATCTCCCACAATGCAATCTCTTAAGGAGACAGCTCTTAATTCTTAGGCTAACTAATTCACTATAATTCACCATCTGAACAGCACATTACGGGTGCGCCCCCTGGCCTCTTACAGCTGCTACCCATGCCGGAAAAACCCTGGGAGCGGTCTCATTGGACTTCATAGCTGAGTTGCCCCCATCAAAGGGCACCACAACCATCTTGGTGGTGGTGGACATGCTCACCAAAACGGCTCATTTTATTCCGTGTGCGGGTCTTCCTACCTCACAGGCGGCGACCTAGTTATTCATTGCCCATGTGTTTTGGCTGCATGGGTTACCGGATCGAGTAGTGTCTGACTAGTGGGTACAATTTACAGCAGACTTTTGGCAGATGTTACGGAACTGCAGATACAGGCATGTCTGTCATCCGTCCATCACCCCAAGACTGACGGAGGAATAGAGAGGACGAACGCCATCTTGGAACAGTACCTCCACTGTTTCAGCAACACCCAACAGGACAATTGGGCGGAGGTGCTGGCTGTGGAAGAGTTTGCCTAGAACAATGCTCAGCATGCATCCACCCACGTGTCCCTGTTCTTCAACAGTTACGGCTTCCATCCATGGCTCTTCCCGTTGGCTCTGTCTGACTCCCCAGTTCCAGCCGTGGATACATTCCTTCAAGAGCTGAAAGCCGTGCATCAAGTGGTTCGGAACCAACTGGAGAAATCCAAGGAGGACTACAAACACTTCACAGACTGGCATCGTTGAGACGTCCCTCCATTAGATGTGGGTGATCAGGTTTGGCTTTCTACACGATACCTGCCGACGGTGTGGCCATCAAAAAAACGTGATCACCACTACTTGGGCCTGTTTCCAGTCGAAGCAGTGATCAATCCTGTGGCATTTCACTTATCCCTGCCATGGACCACGCGGATTCACCTGGTCTTCCACAGGTCATTGCTTGTACCAGTATTGGCCGACAATCCACATCGGCTGACTCTACCACCACCAGGACTGGTAGCATCTCAGAGAGAGGCGGAGTATGAAGTGAACAGCATTCGAGATTTGAACTTGCCAAGAGCCTTTGCATTCCTTGTTGGCATTCTGGACTAATTATCTGGATCTTTTGCTCCCTGAACTCCTTGCTTTGCTCTTGTTTTGCCATATAGATTTGGGATTTATTGCTGTGCAGCCTTGGTGCAGATAGCGCTGGGCTGGACTAATTGCAGCCAGAAGCTGCTTGAGGTTTGTGTGGGGGTTTGTTATCATTCTGCTCTGGAACTTGCCAAAAACGGAGCATTTGGGGAGATTTGGAGCAATAAAGGGGCGGTTTGAACTGCCAGCTGTTTGTGTTATCGCTGTGCTGTGCCCTGGTTCATCACAAGTGGCTTGGCAATCAAGGGACCTGTCCAGGGGCTCACTGGGTTTTGGTTTTACCCCTCCTCCTGACTTTAGCAAATTTGTGATTGTTAGGGCTACCTGGGCAAAGGTAGGGATGAATTGGCAGTAAAAGTTCGTGAAGCTCAGGAAAGTCTGTAGTTGCCTCCTGCTCCAAGGGGGTTCCCACTTTAGTATTGCCTTCGCCTTACTGGGATCCATCTCCACTCCTTCATGGGAGATCCAGTATCTCAAGTAATCTAAGCGGGTCTTGTGGAATTTGTACTTAGACAGTTTCGCGTAGAGTTGAGGTTCCTGCAGTTTCCTGAGTATGGCTCTGACTAGCTTTGTGTGTTCTTCAGGGCTCTTGGTGTATATAAATTTATCAGTCAAGTACACCAAGGTGCTTGTGCAGGACCTCATTTATCAGTTGCACGAATACTTCCAGATGCAGGATACCCTGCAGATGTTCTCTTAAACTCACTGAGTGCATCTCTGGCTTTTCAGCCCTGAATTTGGGACATGTGCCCACTGGCTGCACCCCTGGTTTGTAGTATCATAAGGCCTCTTTACCCATTGGCTCCTCTGGCTTATTCCTCTCCTCCGATTCCTTGCCTGTTGTTGACATCTCAGGTCTTTGGCCTCCTGGTGAGATCCAGGTAGGCACTACTATGAAAACTGACTCCCATTTGTCACATTCAACAAAACTCCCAGCTCTTTAGATTAACCAAGAGTGTAGCTTTATGAAAAATCCATCTAGACATGGCAGAAGCAAAGTCAGTTCTGGGATTTTTCCCACAAAAAGCCACATAGGTAACTCCCTTTTCTGGGCCACCCACAATTCATAGTTCACCAGTTGAATTCTGTTTTGTTTGTTTTTTTTGCTTTGGGAAAAGGTGTCTGCTTTGGTCAAAATATTCTTCATCACTTGGTTTGTAGATAACGTCTACCTGGCAACAGATGGTTCACTTGCATTCCACAGTCTCCCTCTACCCTTAGGAATTCACCACCCCCTTCCCGACCCTCTCTGGCAAAACTACAAGAGAAAGCAGGCACAGACAACTATGGAGTCAAGTCAGGTTTGATAGGAGTCCCCTGATTTTTAGCTCAGCGCCTTAGCTAGTACAACAACCTAACTTTCTCTTTAATCAAGGGGAAAATACTGTTTTGAGCTGATTGTTGTTATAAAAAATAATTTAATTAGTTGTTAGCAGGGGTGAAATGCTCCCGGTTTGGACCGGATCGCCTGATCCGGTAGCGATGGAGGTGGGTAGTTCGGAGAACCGGTAGCAAAAATTCCTCCCCCCCCCCCCCCCGCCCCATGCCCAGCTGAGCCACACAATCATCAGAGGCTTTTTTTTTTTTTACTTTTAAAAGCATTTTTTCTACAGCCTCTTCCATCAAAAAATGCTTTTAAAAGTAAAAAAAAAAAGCCTCTGATGATTGCGCGGCTCAGCTAGGATCACCAAAGGCTTTTAAAAGAAAAAAACCCTGAGTTGCCTGATCGGCAGAGGCTTTTTAAAAAACCTCTGCTGATCAGGCAACTCAGCTTGGATCGTCAGAGACATTTAAAAGAAAAATACCCTTTTTTTCTTTTAAATGCCTCTGACAGTCCCAGCTGAGTTGCCTGATCGCCGAGGCCTTTGAAAGCATTTTTTTACAACCTCTTCACCAAAGAGATAGAAAAAATTGTTTTAAAAGTTTAAAAAAATGGCCACGCCCACTCAGTCACATCCCCACCACCACCACCACCAAGCTACGCCCAGAGAACCGGTAGTAACAAATTTTAGATTTCACAACTGGTTGTTAGTATTGTATAAAATTATTGATTTATATATATTTGCTCCTCTAGATTATAGACAAGAGTAAGAGAGACCCTACAGAGGAAATTGAAATATTGCTACGATATGGACAGCACCCAAATATTATTACTCTGAAAGATGTAAGTAGATAATGTAAGCATCTTATGGTAATTAAGTGATTAATATCAATGTGTTATTTGCCTTCTATTACCTATTAGGTTAGAAAACTTATTTAATTTTGTCCAGCATTTGTAATGCATATATCCTGGGTTTTCTCTGGAGAAATTGTCCCCCTCAGAACGGGCTCGCAATTTGGGTGTCCTCCTAGACTCACAGCTGAGATTAGAGCAACATCTAACAGCTGTGGCTAGGGGGACCTTTGCACAGGTTCGGCTGGTGCACCAGTTGCGACCCTACTTGGATCAGGAGGCTCTCCTCACAGTCACTCATGCCCTTGTCACTTCACGGTTAGATTATTGTAACATGCTCTGCATGGGGCTACCCTTGAAAAGTGTTCGGAGACTACAGTTGGTCCAGAATGCAGCCGGGCGAGCTATCATGGGTGCACCTAGATACACCCACATTACACCAATTCTCCGCGAGCTGCACTGGCTCCCTATTGGTCTCCGGGCATAGTTCAAGGTGTTGATTATTACCTTTAAAGCCCTACATGGCTCAGGGCCAGGTTATCTTTGAGACCGCCTTCTACCACATAGCTCCCAGCAACCGGTAAGATCCCACAGAGTTGGTCTCCTCCGGGTCCATCAGCTAAACAATGCTGGCTGGCGGACCCACGGGGGAGGGCCTTCTCTGTGGCTGCCCCAGCTCTCTGGAACCAGTTACCTCCTTAGGTCCGGACCATCCCCACCCTATTGGCCTTCCGAAAAGCTGTGAAGACCTGGCTTTTCTGGCAGGCCTGGAGCTGTTGATCTCGCTGTTGTGATCTTGTGAGATCCGGCCATGAATGGTGTGAATGGGTTTTAATGTTTTAATTTTCTAATGTTTTTATAATGGTTTTTCTTAAATGCATTGTAAGCCACCCTGAGTCTCTGGAGAAAGGCGTCATATATAAATTGAACTAATTAAATTAAATTAAATTAAATCTTTTTTAACCCCAAATATTTGGCAGGCTGTTTATTTAGGTTGAAAGAGGTGGAATTCTTCCTTGGTTGACAGAAGCACAGATCAGAGAAATGATCGATCTTAGTAAATAGGCTCACAGCTTCAGTGTAGAAACACGATCTTAGAATATTGATAGATTTATAATAAAATCATTGAGGATGGCTTTCTAAGGACCTGAGGTAGTGAGTAGTGGCATTGATAGACCGGCAGATTTGGCAAGCATATTCTTGCTTCTTACACAAGTGCTGCTACGCAGAGTTCCCCACAAATAGGATGTATAATCTTGTACAAAGTATAAACAAACCTCTAAAAATATTACAGGTAGTAAAGAATAGTTACCTGTTCTTTTATTTTTCATTCATTAGATAGTGGGAGATTCTTTTTCCACTCAACTATCATTTTGGAAATCAATTAAAATAACTTTTCACATTGCCAATTGAACCATCAAACTCTGTTATTTATTATTCTTTTCCTTTCTGTGATTGTCATGCAATTTTAGATTTTTTAAATCTTATTTAAGTTGCAAGTGATTTTTTTAACTGAGTTATCCTTTATCTTGTGATATTTTCTGGGTTCTTCAGATATCACACACTATTTCAGGAGGTGATAACCAGTATTTTAAGCAGGTCCATTTCTTTTGTGAAATCATTTTGTATGTCACTTTCAGGTACATGATATGATTGGATATTTAATGTTATTTTCAGGTATATGATGATGGAAAATATGTATTTCTGGTAACAGAACTCATGAAAGGTGGAGAACTGCTGGATAAAATCCTTAGGCAAAAATTTTTTTCTGAAAGAGAAGCTAGTGCTGTGTTATTGACAATTACAAAAACTGTTGAATATCTTCATGCACAAGGGGTAAGTCTGTTTTTGTCAGCTATCTATTTTTAAAATCATTATCAGGTTTTTCTGAAAAGAAACCTCAGTCTCTTTAACAACTTTTATTGAGAAGAAAGAGATGGGTTTACAAGAACTCCTGCAACTGAACTGTTTCCCATGTAAAACCAATGTGTACCAAGGAACAGCAGAGACTTCTTTATTTTTCTGGCAGCTTTTCTGCAAAGCTGCAGAAAAACTGGCAGGTCTTTTCAGAATCATGAAGGAACTTGTAGATGATTTTGCATAAAGTCACAGTAATTTTTTTCTTTGTTTTTCTTAAGGTTGTACATAGAGATTTGAAGCCTAGTAATATCTTATATGTTGATGAATCAGGTAATCCAGAATCTATTCGAATTTGTGATTTTGGCTTTGCAAAGCAGCTGAGAGCAGAAAATGGCCTCTTAATGACACCCTGTTACACAGCAAATTTTGTTGCTCCAGAGGTAAACTATTTGTTATTTGTCTGCATTTCCTGTGTAGGAAAAAAATGTAATCTGGAAATTCCTGTTTTTTCTTCAAATAAATGTATTAATTTACATTTATTTAATGTAAATTAAATAAATGTTTATTTAATAATAGTTTTATTAGAAAACTATAGGCAAATATATTAAAAACAAAAAAAATTCTTAAATTTAAAAAAGATAGAAATCAGAAAAAGAAGAGAGAAGTGGGAAAGCCAAACTAAAAACATCAAATTTTCGAATATGACTATTTATTATATAATTGCATGGAGGGGATAAAAGAATCATACTGTGAATTTGAAAAAAAATGTTATTCTAGGCTAGGCATGTCAAACTCAAGGCCGGAGGTCTGGATCTGGCCAGCAGCGTGCTTAGATCTGGCCCATGGGGCCACTCTGGAAACAGTGAAGGACTGCCCCACAGTGCCTCTACCAGTGAAAATGGAGTTTTGCCCTAGCTCTGTTTTCCCTGGTAGAGGGTTTCAGGAGGCCGTCACAGCCAAAAACGGAGCTTGGGAACTGGTTTTCTCTGGCAGAGTGCTTGGGCCACCACAGGTGCCCCTCACACAAGTGATGTTGAGCTGGCGACGCCCACTCCCCCCCACTCCAAGGTCAAACACAACCCTGATGCGGCCCTCAATGAAATCAAGTTTGACCCTGTTCTAGATGTTAAGGAATGGCTTTTGGAAATAGATAACTTAGCAAAGGCTTTTTCTGGGTCTAAAGATACCAGTAGATTCCATCCTGTACTTGGCTATATCCAGTATATCAACTAATAAACATATTGTCTGATGCCTGGTGACTTTTTGTAAACCCTAATGTAAATTATATGTGGTAAAACATTTTGCAGCTATGCAGTGTGTAACCAGCATAATAAATACCTTAGTACAGTGTTGGCCATCCTTTTCGGCAACGAGTGCCAAAACGGGAGTGCGCACAGTGCGGGGGGAGCACCGGAAACCAAAAGAACAACTTCCCAGCATGCATGCTCTTCTGGTTTTCAGCCCTCTCGTGCACGCAAAGACCAGCTGGTCAGCGCACATGTGCACGCTGGAACCCAGAAGAGCGATGGGGGATGACTGGCATGCCTGGAGAGATGACCCTGCGTGCCACTTCCAGCACGCATGCAGTAGGTTCGCCATCACAACCTTAGTATAATCCATAGTGTAAAACAATGCTGGCAGTTTAACATCCCGAAAAAGATTCATTATTTATATCCAAAAGATTTATGATGACTCAGCAAAAGCCTTGTACCAGTCCTTTGAAAAGCCATCCAGGCCAGGAGTATTACATTTTGCAACAGCTGTTTAGAAACCAATAGTTCCTGGAGCAACAGGAGAGCTTTCCAGAAATCTGATTATTAAAAACTGAATATCCACCAAACTCAAGTTGATTGCTTCATATTGGTCCCCCTTATACAAAGTACTGTATATATTGGCTTATAGAAAAAAGGGGGGAAATGATTATTAATAACTTCAGAAGCAAAAGGCAATCTGACCATCCTTAGTGACAATTTCAGAATCTTACAATCTATTTAACCAAAATTTCTAACTGTTTGTGCAGAACACTTTTTCTCACTTCCTTATAAAAACATAAGTTATATACTGTAGATAGTTCTCACTTAGTGGTTACTTGATCAGTGACTGTTTAAAGTTGGATGGTGCTGAACAATTGATACTTATAACCAATTCTCAAACTTCCAGCCATCGCACCATCCCTGCAGTAACATGATGTTGATCTGGTAACTTGGCAACTGGATTGCACTTATGATGGTTGCAGTGGTCCACAATCACATGATTGCCATTTGCAGCCTTCACTGACAGCTTCCTACAAACAATGGGGACGCCAGCAGGAAAGTTGCAATTATTCTGGCAAGTCTCCCTTTCCCAGGAGCAGCCACCTCTGAGCCTTGAATCATTCACATATGCCACTGCAGCCACCTGCACACCCTCCGACACCTGATAGCAGTCACCCCCTGTGCTTAAAATTGCTTGTGGGTTCTGTTGCAGCCATCTGTGCCCCACCCGCCATCAGCCACCTCTCCACCCCGGGCGTGAAATAACTTGCATGCACCACTGCAGCTAACTGCATATCCCCCACCCACCCAGCATCAGCCACCTCTGAGCCTGAAATTGTTCACATATGCCACAGCAGTCACCTTCATACCCTCCCTCAGCTGACAGCCACTTAAGTTCCTGCTGATCTGCAAGCCACTTGGTACTTCAACTTTCCTCACTGACTTTGATTGTTCTTAATCCTATATATGGGACTATATATGCATTGGCCAAGCCTCAAGGTTTATGGAACATTCCTATCTTTTCCATATTTTTAAAGAATTTGAGGCTGATGGTCATACATAAAGGAAACCAAGAAATTGGATTTGTGGCTTTCTACTTATCTTTGAATTACATGAGATGTAATTATTTGAACTAAAAGGATTCCATGAGATGGAGAAACAACTGTGCAAATGAATTTATCTAAACTATTGTTTTATTTTAATAGTACTATATTGATTACCCATAATTTATGTTAATTATTTATTTCAGTTGTGGTTTTCTTTCTTTTATAGTTCAGTGATTTTTACTGCAATGATAGAGTTTAAATTAATTTAATAATTCAAATATTGTTTATTAAAATATTCAATTATTAAATTAAATTATCCAATTTTTAATCGGTAATTTATAATGGATACAGCAATTTCAGTTTCTCAGTGATTCTGTAGTAAAAGTAGCATTTACAAAAGTAATATTTACAATTAAGAATAATTGCTTTTTCTTTATGATTTAATTAATAATATGATTCCCATAGGTGTTAAAAAGGCAAGGGTATGATGTAGCATGTGACATATGGAGCCTTGGTGTCCTTCTATATACAATGTTGACTGGGTATGTTTGTATCAATTTACTTTGTCCTGTATCTATTTATTGCTAAAAGTTTCATGTCTGCAACCTTTAACTGGGCTAAACCATGTATCACAGGGCAAACCTTTTTGAGCCAATCAGCTAACACAGGGGTTCCCAAGCTTGGCAGCTTTAAGACTTGTGGACTTCGACTCCCAGAATTCTCCAGCCAGCTATGCTGGCTGGA
>WNWU01013815.1:26295515-26334397 GCA_012654045.1 Ptyas mucosa | reverse complement strand
TTGGGAACCGCCGAGCTAACATATAGAATACATGGACCCAAAATCCAGGATGCACAGCTTTAGTGGAAAGGAAATTTGGCAAATTTCATAAAATATTTTATAATAAAAAATTATCATAAAGCATTTTATGATATAATGCAAAATATCATGAAACATTTGTTGTGGTCATTTCCTAATGTTCAACAAGGATTACTTTCAAGGCAGATATAGCTCTGAATAACTTTGAATTTTTAAGAACTTTTCAAGTTCATGAAATATATACCCATTATTAATCATTTTCAAAGAGTTCACTTGTCATAGTTCAAATTGTACTACTTCTAAATCTGTTCCAGTACTGAACAATTTTAGTACTGCTATATGTAATACATTACTTTTGTTTCCTAATTCTTTTTGAAAAGCTTTTAGTTCACATTAGTAATTGGTAAGCAGTTACATATCTCATGAATAATTATTCTTACAATATATATTAATTACAGGTAGTCCTTGACTTACAACAATTCATTTAGTAACTGTTCAAAGTTACAACAGCATTGAAAAAAGTGACTTATGACCATTTTTCACACTTAACGACCATTGCAGCAGTCACATGATCAAAATTCAGCCATTTGGCAACTGTCTCACATTTATGACAGTTGCAGTGTCCCATGGTCATGTGATCACCTCCTGAGACCTTCTGACAAGCAAAGTCAATGGGGAAACCAGATTCACTTAATAACTCTGCTATTAACTTAACAACGGCAGTGATTCACTTAAAAACTGTGGCAAGAAAGATCATAAAATGGCAAAACTCACTTAACAAATGTTTGAGCAACAGATATTTTGGGCTCAATTATGGTTGTAAGTCGAGGACTACCTATAATTAGTATGTCAATTCTGATACTTTTAAAAAAATATATGTTAAAACTATTTTCTTTATTTAGTTATACTCCCTTTGCAAATGGTCCTGATGATACCCCAGAAGAAATTTTGGCACGAATAGGTAGTGGGAAGTTTTCTCTTAGTGGTGGATACTGGAATTCTGTCTCAGAAACAGCAAAGGTATGTCAATCATTGTTCTTGAGAGCTCATTAGGTAATACATAAATCAATAAGTATTAACAATAGCAAGTTGCATCATGTTTTATGAGTATGGTTTTGGGGGGTTTTTTGTTTTGCTTTTTGTGCCTTCAAGTCATTGGGGTTTTTTAAAAAATATTTTTTATTTATATCATATTAAAAGAGAAATTGGACATGGTGCAACCATCCTGGCATTATCTCCGCCATACACATTAAAGTATAACACAAGTATCTTATATGCTAAGCATGCTAATTATATACACATATTTGACCCCTTATATACCCTTATATTTACATATATTACATCATCTTTTGATCTATACATCTTAGTTATTTCTTGTTCCGACTTCCATTTCTCAAATCCAACCATTGGTAAAATCTATTCCAAATCTCATAGTATTCTGTCTCTCCTTTGTTTTTTACTTCTAGTGTCAATCTAGCACATTCTGCACAGTCTAATATTTTCTTTATTATCTCCCTTTCTAAAGGTATATTCTCATTCTTCCACTGTTGGGCGTATATCATTCTCACTGCCGTTATGATATGCAATATTAAGTATGTTAACCCTTTACTGTAATCTTCTGTTATGATTCCTAATAAAAATATTTCTGGTTTGAATTCCAATCTTTGTCCAGTCATTTTTTCCAGCCACTTCTGAATCTTTCGCCAATACTCTTTTGCTTTTCTACATGTCCACCACATATGGTAGTAGGTACCCTATGATTAGTCACATTTCCAGCATATCGGTGATAAATTTCTATATATTTTGACCAATCTTGCTAGTGGTAAATGCCACCTATAGAACATTTTATATAAGTTTTCCTTCTATGATGTGGCCAGGGTTAATTTCCTATTACTTTCCCACAATTTTTCCCACTTTTCCAGTTCAATATAATACCCTAAAATTTTTGCCCATACCACCATTGTCTCTTTAACTCGCTCTTCCTCCATTTTATAGTCTAATAAGTATTTATACATTGCTTTAATCATTTTCTCATCTGTCCCCAATAGAAGTTTGTCTAATATCATTAAATCTCTATTAATACTCCACGCTTTCACATCTTTCATATAGAATTTGTAAATATGCCACCATTCCAATTCTACCCCTTGTTTTTTTTAATTGTAGTCTCATTTTTAGTCTCCCTTTTTCATCTAGAATATCCTTGTATGTAACAATTTCCCCCCAATTGTTAAGATTCAGATGAACCAATGCCTCTAGAGTGGAAAGCCAGATCGGTATTTTCATATAGTTCTGTTTTTTTTATTTTATTCCATATTCCCAATAGGGACTGTCGTATATAGTGTCTTTGGAAGTATTGCTGTGCCACTTGTCTTCCATACCAGAGGAATGCATGCACCCTGCTTGAATATCATGACCTTCTAGTATTAATAATCTCTTGTTCCTTAAAGTTATCCATTCTTTCACCCAGGTGATCGTTGCCACTTGATAATATAATTCCAAGTCAGGCAAACCAAACCCTCCTCTTTCTTTGGACTCTTGGAATAATTTCAATTTAATTCTTGACTTCTTCCCTTGCCATATAAATTTTGACACTATTTTATTCAAATGTTCAAAATATTTTTTCTCTAATTTTATCGGCATGTTTTAAAATAGGAAGAGTAGTTTGGGCAGGACATTCATTTTTATTGCTGCTATTCTGGCCATAAGGGAGAGTTGAATGGTCTTCCATCTCTCCAGATCTGCCTTTATTTGATTTATTAATTTAATATAATTGTCCTCCTTAATCGATGTACACCTTGCCATCAAGTAAATCCCTAGGTACTTCACCTTCTTCGCTAATTGAATATTTATTCCCTTAGTCAAATCATCTTTGTGTTTATTTGTCATGTTCTTGGCTATCATTTTAATTTTTGCCTTATTTACTTTTAGTCCGGCTACTTCTCCGTATTCCCCCAATACCTCCATAAGTCTCAGGCCTGGTTTTAGTGGCTCCTCTAAAATGAAAACTAAGACATCTGCAAAAACTTGCAATTTATAACTCTCTTTTAATTTCCAATCCTTTGATCTGCATATCTTTTCAAATTATTCTCATTAATACTTCCAAAGTCAATATAAACAACAACGGTGATAGCGGACACTCTTGTCTTGTGCCTTTCTGAATCCTAAAGTTTTGTGTTGCCTCTCCATTCACAATTACTCTGGCCTCCTGTTTAAAATATATTGGCATAAACATGTTTATAAATTTATTACCATAATCCATGTGTCTTAGTTGTTGTAACATAAAATTCCACTTAACATTATCAAAGGCTTTTTGGGCATCTAGAAACATCAATACCACCTGTATCTCACTATGACTTTCATAATATTCTAATGTGTCTTAATATTATTCTCATGTTGTTCCTTATTTGTCTTTTTGGCAGAAAACCATTTTGGTCCACATGTATAAAAACCTCGTTTAGAAACCTTTTCAATCTTTCCGCTATTATTGACATAAATATTTTATAATCTGTGTTCAACAGCGAGATAGACCTATAGTTTTTAATTAATGTTAAATCAGCATCTTCTTTCGGGATCAATGTAATATTCGCTTCTATCTATGATGGTGGTATTTTCGCTTCATTTAGAACTGCATTATATACCTCCAGTAATATTTGCCCCAACGCATCTTGTAGTTCTTTGTACATTTCTGTTGGCAACCCATCTGGGCCTGGTGTTTTGTTGTTCTTTTGTTTTTGTTTTTATTGCCTCTAATAATTTTGGCATCCTTATTTCTTCATTTAACATGTTTCTTGTTTCTTCTGGAACTTTAGGCAGCAAGGCTTTCTTTAGACATTGTATTGCTTTGTCTTCTGAATAGCTTTCTTTATCCTCATACAGTTTCTTATAGAACTCCTGAACTATATTTTTCCCCTCATTCTGATAACATATCTCTCCTTCATTTTGCAATTTACTAATCCACCTTTTCTCCTTCTGCTTCTTCAATTTATAAGATAACCACCTCACTGTTTTATTTGCATTCTCAAAGAAATTTGGATTGATTTTCTTTATATGTCGTACCAACTCCTCCTTCTCAAGAATATTCAGTTTATGTTTAATTAAGTCCATTTGTTGTTTTAGCTCTCTTTTTTGAGGTTCCCTTTGCAACTCTGCCTCCTCTCTTCTATGTTGTTCTTCTAGGTGTTTCTGTCGCTGTTTCTTTTCTTAGTTTTTGTATGATATAGCAACTCCCCTCATGTATGCCTTCGACGTGCCCCGTAGGTTTTGTAAGGATGTATTTTCTTTCTTTCTTTCTTTTTTTGCAAAAAGTTTTTTAAAATTTTTTTTTCAAACATACAAGTTACATCTTTTCGGAACAAAGCTTTGATCCAGACATCAATTTGTTCATTTTTTTGTCATCTTTAACAAAATTTTATATATTCTATTTTGCCATAACACTTATTTCTTAATCTTAAACACATATTTCAACTAATACCATCTTAAAAAAAGTTTACTCATACTTAATCAATATAATTACCCTTCTATTAACCCACCTTAAATCTTAATTCAATTAATACCTCATAATACATTTCACAATTCTTACCCTAAATCCTCACTATTAACAATACAGTTCAAGCATGTTTATATTCCAAAATAATTTCCATTTCTAAAACTTCCTTACATTTATTTATTACTTCATATAATGATCACTAAATCTTTATTCCATTATTACTTTATCAAATTTAAATCTTAACACTAATCTTAAAAATATAGCATTAACATTTAAACATAGTTCTTAATTCAAATAGTGCTATTTAATACAGTTTCCCAATTATTTCCCTAAATTCTATCTATTTAACCATAGCATTTATATAAACACCAATTAAGTAATTTTTGTTTGTAAATCATAATCATATATTATTTCAATTTTCTTTTTTGCTTAAGTGAAAAATATTCAAATTATTACAATTGTTATACATATTTAAACAATATCCCAATTATTATAGCTATCAATTTTCTCAAATAATATTCTCCAACATCTTAATAAAAATTGCTTCATCATATCCATTAATATATTTTCTTTTAACATAGTCTATTTCTCATATATTTTAACTTCAATCCATGTTTCATTTCTAAGTATCTGTAACATATTTCTTCTCACATTTATTAATCTCAATATAGTTTTATAAATCCAAGTCCTGGACTTTTTTATTTTCCTTAATATTTTCCAATCTTTTATTCTTTTATCATTCACTGTTAATCCCAGTGTAATCATCATTGTGTTATTATTAATCTCAATATAATCTCTAGATTATATTTTTATTATTACTATTCACATGTTCAGTTACTTATTCATATTTAATCACATTATCTTTATCTTCTTTATTCCTCCGTCTTTATTTTCTTGTGCACTTGTATGTACTCCATTTCAACTTCTGTATCCTCAAATTTTTGTCCTCTGTGCAACATTATAATTATTTCTCTTATTTCCATTGTCCAAGTCTAGATCAATTTTTTCCTTCTCTAATTCCTGCGCCATTTTTCTTTTTAAGTTAATATTATTCCAATTATAAGAGTTCCGTTGTGTTCCCTTCTTTTTATTTTTTTTCTCCAAAAGTCAAACCGCTTGTAGACAAGAAAATCCTCCCCCACAAGTTCTCACGGATGTTATCTGTGAAGTCCACAATTTTCCAAAACAGAAACCAAGTTGCAATATTCCTTTTTACTCCAGAGGGTGTCTCTCTGCAATCCACAATTTCTGGTTGTTAAAAAAGTATCCATTTTGTTTCAATTACATAACAATCTTAATTAGCTTCTCTTTTTCTTTTAGGTTTAAAAGTACCAAATCATATTTAAAGTCCAGTCCAAATTTAAATAACTCTTCTCACTTCTTCCCCCCCGCTTTTCCCCCTTTTATTTGTACATCACTTCTTTTTTAAAGCTTATTGTCCATTCTTTTTATTATTTTTTTTGAAATTTAAAAAGAGAGAGAGAAAAAAAAGGATCTCTTTATTTCTTTCCAATCCTTTGACCATTCTCAAATTGTTTAAGATTTCCAAATAGTTTGTTTAAAAATCTATTTTCTATCGGGTATTTGTCTCTTTAAAGTTACATTTCAAAATCTTCTTTGCCCCCATGCTCCTTAGCCGCTATTTATCATTAGGGGTCTTATAATTAAAAGATGTATTCCTCATTACAAGATACCAGGAATAGAGGAGGAGTAGCATTTCCAGATTGGGAGATTTATTATCAAACAGCATGCCTAACATGGTTAAAGGAATGGATGGAGTTGGGAAATAAAAGAATCTTAACAATAGAAGGACACAATTTACAGACAGGATGGCATGCTTTCTTATGGAGTGAAAAGCAAAAAACTCATGGATATTTTAGAAGGCATATAATTAGAAATTCATTATTATTAATTTGGAATAAAATCAAAAAGCAGCACTATACAAGAATACCGCTTTGGATTTCTCCCAACGAAACATTAACGCACCCAAATTTAGTAGCCTGGACCAAAATAATTAGATACAGGGATATATTAAATGATTTGGGAAACTTAAAAACAAAACAAGAATTGGAACAGGATTTGAATAGGGAAGTTGAATGGTGGACATACTTACAAATAAGATCAAAATACACAGAAGATACTTTTGTAATCTAATTTTTTGTCTATTATGGCGTTGAAGTCTCCTAATATATAAAGATTTTCACACTCTATGCCTCAAATAATATTGTGTAATTTATTGTAAAATTGTTCCTGTCCGCCATTCGTAGCATAGATTTTTACTAATAAAACCCGTTTCTAATTTAATATTACTTCTACAATCAAAATTCTTCCCTCTTCATCTTTATAAATTTGTTTAACCAAAATTATCTCCTTAATCTATAATACTACCCCTCACTTCTTTTGTTGTGACAGTGATACATATATTTTCCCCAATTTGGGGTATTCCAGTAACTGTGTTCTTTCATGTGCTATTATATCCAAATCATATCTATGTAATTTATTGAAAGTGTTTTTCCTTTTCGCGGGAGCATTTAGTCCATTAATTTTCAATGATAAGATCTTAAACTCTTCTTGCATTCCTCTACTTGGGTCTTAATAGTTCTTCTTGTTCTGATCTCTTTTAGTTCCTTAGGTCTTTCCCCCTTATTTTCCAGTCTTTCTCCTTTTTCAGTTGTACTTCACTTTCTTCTATGGCTGGTATTCTTTGGTCTTTTTCTACTATTACTTCCCTCTCTTCTGTTTCTTCCTCATTACCAAAATATTGGTTATAGAATTCCTCCGCTTTGTCCAAAGTATCCACTCTGTATCTCTTTTCTCACCAGGATACCTTCTGGTGTCAGCCATCGAAAATTGATGTTGTATTTGATGTTGTATTTCGCAATTCTCTAACTCTTCTTGGGACCTGCTTAAGGACTGTCAGTAGTTTCCCTCTGTATTCTATTGGTTCATCTCTTGTCCTGGGAAGCACTTCGTCCCAGATCGATTTCTTCATGAATCTGACATGTACTTCCTTTGGAAGATTGTATCTTCTTGCGTAATTCCTGTGGATTCTATAGGTCTCGTCTATTTCCGTCGACATCTCTTTTTTTGTTCCTAATGCTTTCGCTATTATTTCTGCCATAATATCTGGTAGGTCTTCTCCTTTCTACCCTCTTATATTCTGAAAACGTTATGTAGTGCGCTGCTTTTTCTGATTCCAGAAAAATAACTGTAGATTCTAATTCCTTATTTGCCTGGAATAATTTTTCACTAATTTTGTCCACTCTTTTTTCTTCCCTCTCCATCCTCTCTTCCATCTACAGTTTTGTTCATTTTTGATAATCTGTTGCTGAAAAAATTCAAATCTACCATCCATCTTTTGCATTTTTTCTTTAAATTCTCCCATATCATTTCTTACCTCTCCTATCTCTTTTTTCATTTCATCGTGGTTCTTTGTCATCGTTTCCTACATTGATTACAGCATAGCCTGCAGAGCTTTAAAAGAGTTGGACCTCTCCCTTTGAATCATGTCTTCTATTGATCTCTGTGTTGACAGACTCAATGTAGCCGATGCTGTCTGGGCAGCTGATCTCCTCCCCATCCCTACCTTAGTTCATAGTGCTTGTCATCTTTAAGAATTTTTCCACAAAATTAGACTTTATCCAACACTCCCACCTCCTTTTCACACCAGTATAACCCTCCACTGCTCTGAGGGTGGTTTAGGCTATCAATGTTAACCACTACCATTTCCCTGAAAATACGACATGTCCTGAAAATAAGGCCAAGCCTGATTTTTGGGGTGGACGTAAATATATGCCCTCCCCCCAAAATAAGCCCTAGTGAAGGGGTAGATGTGGGCAGCACAGGAGGCAGCCCTTCCCTTCCCTGGTTACCTTATGGAAGCTTGGCACCTAAATTGCGGCCCACGGATCAGCTGAGCCAGCACGGGCCAGGAGCTGCCTCTCATTCTGTTTCTCGGCAGAGGCTTCCCAGTGCAATGCTCTGCTACAACTTCAGGGCAAACCTCCACCTTCCCTGCGCAGGAATGCAAGGCTGAAGGCTTCAGAGGGAACATTTTTGGAATGTGTGTCTGTGCAAAGCTCCCCAAGGATAGAACGATTGTCAGGGAAATGGGGGGGGGGGGGTGTTTCCTGCTGATCAGAGCAAGGCAAAGCCTCCAGCCTTGCAATCCTCCACAGAGAGACAGAATGAGAGGCAACTCCCAGCCCGTGCTGGCTTAGCTGATGGAGGTTTAGGTTTAGGTTTATTTAATTTGTATACCACCCTTCTCCCAGAGGGACTCAGGGCAGTGAACAGCCATCAATAAAACATATAAAACATATAAATACAACAATTAAAACATTTAAGAACATATTAAAATCCCAATTAGATAAATTTGGCCGTAGAAAATATAAAACCCAAAAATTTAAAACAAATTAAAATTAAAATTTTGTTTTAAAAGGAGAATCAGGCCAGGCCTCGTGGGGTGCAATCAAACTTCCAACCCCAACGGACCCGGTGGGCGCGAGCTACCCCAACCCAGAAAGGGGAAAGAGTTGATGGGGGGGATGTGGGAAGTTCTGAGTTGAAATTCATAAGTCTTTAAATGGCCAAGCGGCTGCCCATGCTGCTGCTGGCCTCTTCACCCTCCTGGCAGTGCTGCACTCAGCAGCGCTGCGGGACTGCTCCTGCCTGGCCGGCTTGAATCACCCCAGATTGAAAACCTCTGAAAAGGTTCTGAGTGCCATCAGCCTGCCAGGGCCCCTTTCGGAGCGGCTGCCTGTATGCCTATTCTTCCCTCCCCCCATCTCTTTCCTTTCCATTGATGCTTCTGGGATCGCTTCTTCCCCCCCCCCCCACCCCCGGTGTTCTCTTTTCTTTGCATTGCTGCTTCTGGGGAGCAGACAGCATGATGGAGCGGTAGCACTTTAAAAAAGTAAGATCTCCCCGAAAATAAGCCCAAGTGCTTATTTTGAAGCCCAAAAGAAAATAAGACCCTGTCTTATTTTCAGGGAAACATGATAGATATCAAAATATCAAACTTATTCTAAATCTATTAGCCTACCTGTAATTAATTAATTATGCTAGTAGTGAAGCTAATGATATTAATACAGGTGAGAATGGTAGCATTAATATTAATAAATATAATCTTAACATAAATGATAATAATACTTATAATAGTTACAATAATCACAATAATAGTGATGGTGATAACAGTGATATTGATAGTAACACCCAAGGTTCCAGTGGTTTCCAGCAAGCTAGCAATCTATTATAGTTCAGTTCACTTCAGCTACTTTTCAACCTTGCCCTTCTGTTGGGTTTAAATCTTCACCAAATTTCATCATGTATCTTTATTCACTAGAACCTCAAGTATATCTCTTGCTGTTGTATATAACCCCTATTCGCCACTACTAAAAGTTTATAAGATGTCACATCTCCAGGCTCCGAGATATCCACAATACAGCAAACCTAAGTTAGTGTCACTCAGAGGAACTTTCTCTATTCAATCTGCCCAATTTACATGTGTCTATCTTCTTTTGTCCAGTAGATGTCTCCCTTGAGCCTTGTTTCAGTTCCAAAACAAAAAGTGCCTTGTCAGGGGAGAGTAGCACAGCCATTTTATCTCCCATAAATCTTGTCAAATCTTCTTCAGCTTTCAAACTATCCAACTTTTCCTGTACAGTCCCACGAAAATCTCCCAATCCAGATCCACTCTAATTAGCAACCGCTATCCCTCTCCTTCTATCTTCTATCCTTGTGAGTCTTAGAAAAAAGCTTCACAATCTCCTTTGCCACTGCTATCATGGGGGGGGGGGGGGCATCCCCCCCTCCTTCTAATAAGAGCCCCTTCTTTTCCTCAATCAGCTAAGGGATTGAGCTAAGTCGGAATTGATTTCAGCTAGTTCTGGTCCACCGACGTTCCACTTCACCACTGCTTTCCTCGTCTGGCTGTCAGCCCTGTGGTTCGGCCATTACAGGCCGTCTTCTTCCCCGTCCACTCTCATTGAAGATTCCACTGCCAAGTCACCCCTCCTGGGCAACTCCGGCTTCGAAAAGCACGCAGGATGGCTGGAAATCAGTTGTGCTTCACGGAGCACCCGTTCACACACTCTTTTGGGCTGCCAGCTAGTCCCGCCTCTGCTTTCAAGTCATTGTTGATTGCCTGGCAACCAGTCCATGGAAAGATTTTGGAAATGGTTTGCCATTGTTTTCTTCCTAGAGTCTCGGAATTTCTATATAGAATTCTTCATTGGCCAAGTGGGATTGGACACACAAGGATTTTGTCTCCAGTGCCTAAGTTCTCAGTGTACATACAAACAACAAAGTAATAGGTCATAGATAAAAAAAATCATAGTTAAAATCATTAATCCTAAAATACAATAAATGATAAATCGTAAGATACCAATAGGAGAAGGTAGTAGGAAAGATGAGAAATGAGAAGATGAGAAAATGAGAAGGATAATAGCAATTACAGCCTACTAGATGGATAAATATTGTTAAGCCTAAAACAGTGCTGTGGGAATTAGGTGTTCAGCAGTGATGGCATGGGGGGGAAAACTATATTTGCTTGTTGTTTTTGCTTGCAGTGGTATATAGAGGCGTCCTGAGGGGAGAAGTTGAATCAGTTTATGTCCAGGATGTGAGGGATCAGTAGATACTTTAGATACCTACATTTTGGTAGATATGTGATGGGTCTGTAGATAGATATACCAGTGCTTTAGTCACTACACCAAACTGGCTCTACAGTATAATGAAATAATTAGGCTATTTATTAGGAATAAAACTCAACAGTTTATAAAGCCTTCTCCTGATATTAGTGATTGAAGTAATTTGCTTTTAGTTTTTTGTATGTGTAGGGGAAGGGATGCCACAAAATTGGCCATTTTTAATTCCCATGCTCAGTATTTGGTTCTTTTATTTCCTGTTTCCTTTTTTATATCCCTTATCTCCCCTTGCAAATATAAGTACATTACAAAATTCCCTCATACTATGATTACAAAAAATCCCTTCATCTAAGGTCTGAAGAGTCCTTTCTAATCTGAAAAGTTGTTTAATATATCTGAATCAAATCCATTATTTTATTATTTTATAAAACTTGTGCAATTTAACTAATTGTTTACAGGACTTAGTTTCGAAAATGCTCCATGTTGACCCTCATCAGAGACTGACTGCTGCTCAAGTTCTAAGGCACCCATGGATAGTTCACTGCGATCAGTTGCCTCAGTACCAACTCAACAGGCAAGATGCTCCACATCTTGTGAAGGTAAAAAAAACCAAACCTCTAAGCATACTATTCCTTAGAGTAGGCCTTTATGGCACACCAATGACATATCAGACAACATTTTATCAGTACTGATAAGCCCTTCTGGTCATCTAGAGAATGCCTGCTAAGAATGTACATGGAACTGGATATGATGGCAGGCTTCTCTGCAGTAACCCCCATTCTGTGGAATTTTTCTCCAAAGGAAGACAGACACTGTTGTGTTAGTTTTCTGGAAACAAAACTGCTTTATTTCAGTAAGTTTTTGGTCTTGGTGAATAACTACATGGTAGCACCAATTAGGGAATTCATTTGCAATTTGCAAACATTTCTTTTGTATAATCCTTTGTGATTGGAGTGAGCTATAAAAATAGTTAAAATGAATAAACATTCTGTTTGCTATATTTTAATCTGCAGTTTGCCCCCTTATTTTTTCCATTATAGGAGGTCTTCATTTAACAACCATTTGTTCAGTGACTATTTGAACTAGCAACAGTGTTGAATGAGTTGCACTTATAATTGGTCCTCGAAATTCTGACCTTTGCAGCACCCCTTGACTATGTGATTGTGATCTGAGCACTCAGCAACCAGCCTGTATCTCTGAACATTGTGGTGTCCCATGGTCACTTGATTGCAATTCGTAACCTGCAGCACTGGTTCCCCATAAGCAAAGTCAATAGGGAAGCTGATAGGAAGTAGGAAATTACGATCATGTTAGGTTCTCACTTCAAAACCCGCGCTGCCCTCACTTAACAGTAACTGGGGATTGCTAGAATTGCCATCAGTAAGCAGCACAATCATGTGACATCATGATGGCATTGCTTAGCCACTGCAATTCCAGTCCCAATTATCATTGTTAAACAAGGACTACCTGTATTGCTGCCATTTCCATTTCTAGCAATGCTTTGAAATTTGAACATTTAAGATTTTCTTAGTCAATGATCCATTGAGGGCATTTGCCCTATAATAAATCTTTCATCATTAAGGAACAAAATCAGTAATTATTTACTTCTGTCAAGCAAGTCATCCTACCCTATTGGCTTAAAAGGAAGGCCATTAAAACTTGGCTACACCAGCATGCCATGGAGGTTTGGACATTTTAATATAGTTTGTTTTGGCTTTGGAGTATTTATCTAATATCATTGAATAAATCTTTTTATTCCTAGGGTGCCATGGCAGCTACATACTCAGCATTGAATCGCAATCAGTCCCCAGTTCTGGAGCCAGTTGGTCGCTCTACGCTTGCTCAAAGAAGAGGAGTAAAAAAAATTACCTCAACTGCTCTGTGAAATAACCTCATGTAAAAAAAATATGGTACCACAATGAGTTGATAGCACAAATTATGACAACACATAGCACATACCCCAATTACCTGAAAGCACACTCTTCCAGCTGGTACTGTTATGCTGCTGCTCCTGCTTTCATCTTTTGAAAACTGTTAAAGACAAAACATTTTCCTTCAAGTGGAGAAAAAAGTGGAATCAGTAGGGGAAAAAAACTATTAATGGAAATAATTATGAACACCTCTTGTTACAATAGATACACTGAAAAAAGCACTCTGCACCATATAGCATTATTTTTATAGGGAATCTTTTTCCTCCCTTTAAAATAATTATTTGATACATGTAAGGATGGACAATTTATGTTAAGCACTTACCTTAAAATATGTTTATATTAGCACTGTAATTTGTGCCATCCAGTGTTTTATATGTTTTGTATATTTTTCCTAACAATACACTTACGTACTGTTTCCTTCTCTTTAGACTAATTGATTTGACAATTAAATCTGATTAAAATGTTAATCAGTATGATTGGACATCTCTAAAACAGCTTGACTGTTAAACAGCTATTGAATGTAATTCTGTGAATGTGTATTTCCTTGCTTGGATTTTCCCATGGACATATTATTAGAAATCTTGGGAATTGTTAAAGCATTTAATGGTATAAATGGCATCTTATAATCACATATGTGGTTTGCTATTTATGGAAGCAAAAAGGGTCTGCATATTGTCATGATGAGTGTCTTTTTGTGAACCTCAGAAACTATGGCTAAATAGTTTAACTTTGGTTCAGCTGATGTTAATTGTAATTGGTTTTTCTTTGTTGCTTAAGCAGCAATAGTATTTATTGCACAGTGCTGATCAGAAAATGGAGAGGGCAGAAATGTAATGTTTAAGCTGAAATAGTGCATTCTCCAATAATAATGTTACAGTAGTGGCCAAAAGTGTGGAAACCTTTTGGGGAAAATGTATTTTTGAGATTTGATGGCTAATAACACCACTTTTTTTGGAGTTTCAGAATAATCATTCCACTGCTTGAATGGCCTGGGAATAGCTCAGACCTTAATCCAATTGAAAATCTATGGAGCCGACTAAAGAAACTTGTTAGTCAGAAGCAACCCAGCAATAAAACCCAGTTAATAGAAGCAATCATTCAATCTTGGTTTCACATTATAACAGCTGCAGAACTAAAAGACTTGGTTCACTCCATGGGAAGATGTTGTAAGGCTGTAATAAAGGTTACCTAACTAAGTATTAACTGACATAGTGATAATTTTTGTATACAGTGTATCTCATTTTTTCTATGGTGATAATTTTTGTGTATCATTTTTTCACGTTTCTTCTTTATAACTGCTATTCTACAGTAATAGCAAATCCTTCATGAAAGTTATAGCATTACATTCATGATTAAATTATCTTTCCATTGATATATAATTTTATGGTACTGCTCCAAAAAAAAGTGGTGTTATTAGCTAGTTTTAGAAAATACACCTTCCCCAAAAGGTTTCCACAATTTTGGCAACAACTGTAGATCATTTTTGTGGCTAAAAATTAACAGCAGGTCTGTTATACTTGGGCCACTATAGACAAAAGCAGCATTGAGTACAAATTGAATGGAATGTGTCCCAGTGTCTTCAACTATTTCTAGTGGCTCTGCCTTCAAAGTTTGGCATCTTCGTAGATTACAATCTTGAAGAATGCTGTATAATCAGATGCTAAAGTTGCAATCCTAAATACACATACTAAACATAATGGCACTACTTCTGAGGTTGTTTTTATCATTTTCATGGGGACTGGGGAAAACTTCCACCTCTTCCAATTGTTTTGCGATCAGATATGTGAGATATCGAACTTTTATGTATTGCAATATATTGTATGCTGAAGAAATGAAGAATTTTGGGTGGCTCATCAGAATTCTGCCAAAGAAATTACTCTTTATACAGTAGTAATATTTCTTTATTGTCTTGCATTTTGCCAATGTTAGTCTCAGATCATTGTGGTAGATAAGCAAAATAGGAAATGAAATATATCTTTTTTTTCTATCAAATGTTCATGATCTCTTTAATCACTGGGTCCAATAGTTTGTCTGTCTTCCTTTTAGT
This sequence comes from Ptyas mucosa, assembly GCA_012654045.1. NCBI lineage: Eukaryota > Metazoa > Chordata > Lepidosauria > Squamata > Colubridae > Ptyas > Ptyas mucosa. The sequence goes on along the minus strand of WNWU01013815.1, from coordinate 26,319,268 downwards.
TAATATTAATTTGTAGTACTTTCCAGGGTTTCATCTCATGTTTCTGCCTTACAGACTCATGCAGCTGTTTCAGGTTACCACCGTTTTATTTGTACTGTAATTTAGAATTCTTTTCACACACCAGTTCTTAAATGAGTCTTTGCTTGTATAGATGCTGCTAATTAGCCACCAAGGGGCCTTTATTTCTTACTGTTGGTTAAATGTTGATGTTTTAAAATGCTATTTTCTTCTGTCATGCTTGAAAATATTTTTTAATTTTGCTAAATGTTGCCTCAAGATTTAATTGCAATGACAGATCCTAAATTGATGATATTTTATAATTAAAGACAGCTTTTCATGACAGGGTCTAGTAACATGGGGAGTATACAAATGATTTGGTTTTCCAGACAAAGTACACGGGCATGGACTGTTTCCTAGATGGATGGAAATACAGGTAGTCCTCAACTTATGATCACAGTTGAGCCCAAAATTTCTGTTGTTAAGTGAGACATTTGTTAAGTGAGTTTTGTCTCATTTTATAATCTTTCTTGCCACAGTTAAGTGAATCACTACAGTTGATAAGTTAGTAACTTGGTTACCATATTTTTTGGAGTATAAGATGCACCTTTTTCCCCCCTAAAAGGGGGTAAAAATTTAGGTGCGTCTTATACACCGTATGTAGCCCCGCCCACCCACTGACCCCCACCCTTTGGCCTCTGCCTCCCAGCAGTTTACCTCCTTGCAGCAAGCAGCAAGAAGAAACAGCGTTTCAGTTCAGCACAGCCTAATTAGCACAAGTTGATTGGATCGGCCTCCCGACTCTCAGCTGTTTTGCTCTGGCCTCTGCTGCTTGCTATAAGGAAGTAAATTGCTGGGAGCAGATTTTTTTTTTCTTGTGCTAATCAAGCTATGCTGAAAACGAAAATGAAAGTAAAGCAGACTATTTGCTGTTTGCTGCAACGAGGCAAAATTGCTGGGAGGCAGAGGCAGATTTCTTTTTCTTCTTTTCTCACCAAAAAAGATAGGTGCATCTTATAGTCCGGAGCGTCTTATACCCCGAAAAAGTGAATCTGGCTTCCCCATTGACTTTGCTTGTCAAAGAGTTGCAAAAGGTGATCACATGACCTTGGGACACAGGAATGGTCATAAGTATGAACCAGTTGCCAAGCATCTGAATTTTGATCACATGACCATGGGGGTGCTGCAACGGTCATAGTCATGTCACTTTTTTCGGTGTTGTAATTTTGAATGGTGAATAAATGAACAATTGTAAGTCGAGGACTACCTGTATATGGTTTTATCTGCTGAAATTTTCTAATACGTCTATTTTTAACATTTTGAACATGGTTTTCAACCCTAATGTGTTTATTGCATTTACTTTGCCATGATTTCCCTAAAGCATCTATGATGCAATTCACAACTACATAAACATAAGTTCTGGGGTACTTTTGGAATTGGAAAGAAAATATAATGTTGAGCTTTTTCAAATGGATGCCTTATTTTGATGTATATAAACATATGCACTAGTTGTTTTTGGTCATGGGTTAAATCTAACAAAGATGCTGAAATGCTAAATATTGTTGCTGAGGCTCTAGAAATTTCACAGAATGCTTATTCCATTTTGAGAGAAGATACAAATCTTTTGCTTCTTTCTTAATAAGCAAAGAGCAGACATGTAAGCCATGTTTATATCTTAAACCTTGGGAACATGAATCCATTATTTGTATTAGTCTGCTGTTCCAGTTATTTTATTTCACTTTGCTGCTACCGATATATTTTTTTGTCTTGCAGGAAAAATATTCTATCTCTGTGTGCATGAACATTTTAATAACCATCTTCCAAATGGAGGGATTTTATTAGATGTTTTAAAGATGCTATTCACATATTAACAATATATGCTTCTTAGAAGATTCTTATCTTATTTAATATTCTGCAGGAAATAAATGTGTGTGTGTATGTATATACACACACACACACACTCTCATAAATATGTCTTCTCTACAAAATAATTTTAAGCAGTTGGATTCAAGCATATGTAGTCATATTCAGTATGTAATCCATTTATAATCCTAGGTTATTTTATAATTTTAAATGTAATGGTTAGAGAACATGAAGGTGAGCACATTGGAATTTACCTATAAATAAATAAGCAGATTTTTTCCCCAATTGGATTGCACTGGAAATTTTAGATTTCATCTTAACAATAACATTTCACCTACCCCTAAGAAAAATTAAATGATTTACTTTTCCTAGACAGAAAACAAATATTTTTACTTTATTATAAAGCAATCATTTATGCATATTATATTTAAGAAAAAGAACAGTTTACTTAAACATTGATATATTTACAACAGCTCAGTTGTATTTTCCAAGTTACTTAAGAAAAATAGGAAATGTATTTTGTTCCTTTTTAAAGTATTTTAAAACTGGTAAAAATTATTCCATTACTCATTATTCCTCAGAAATAATTTATTTAAGCCTTTCTATAAATTTTAAATCACATCAGAAAATATATAATTTATAAGTTTGAAGTTAAAAGAAAACTATTATTTCAATGTACTGTGACTTTTGTCATCCCTGGCTGGAATATTAGTATCAACCAAATTTTATTTATAAATTGGAGGTGACTTCACTATTGGAGGTGATTAACTATTATTTAGTTAATCCTAAATAATATGTTGAGTGTTTAAGCCTGTCATGATTCGTGTTTTCTAAAATATTATTTAATAACTGAGTAGAAAAAGTGTTTCTTCTTTTAATTCTTGCCTTTAGATAATATATACTCCCTGTGTTTTTATAACAAAAAAGAGGGAAAAATATTATAAACCTCAAAATTAATTGATAGCTACTTTTAATTTTTAGATTCTTTCGGGATTTCATATAAAAATATTAAAATTGCCTTATCACTAACTACAAATGTGGTTTAGAACTTAAATGGCTATTTAATATATGTGCAGTGAGAATTTCATCAGGAACATAATATCTTTACCCATAAGAAGCAGTTGTCTAAATGAGCAATCCATGATAAAAGATTCACCAAGCATTAATGATTTGGCACAAATAGTATGCTAATGACTGATAGAGGTATCTTGAAATGATTTTCAAAATTTGTATATTTAGTGTCATGAAGTTAGTGTCAAGTCTTAGCAACTATATAGATAGACCTTGAATTGTTCTCAACCTGGTCCTTTTGGTGTCTTGATCGTACATTCATCGTTGTTGCAACTGAGTCCATCCACCTTGCTATGGTACTAATCTCCTGCTCTTTTTTCTTTCACTTTTCCCAACATTATGAACTCTAAAAGGAACTGGGTCTTCAGTTACATAATGTGTCCAAAACATTGGTTTGAGCCCGATCATTTGTGCCTTGAGTGAAAACTCTGAATTTATTTGTTCTATGATCCATTTTGTTTTCCTGGCTATCCATATTATTCTGAAGAGTCTTTTGAGCATCAAATTTCAAAAGCACTATTTTTTCTATTCTTCTAATCTAATTTTCTTATCCATAGAACATCACAGGAAAAGCCATTGCTTGTCTAATTCTAATCTTCATGCCTACAAATACTTCACAGCACCGGAATATATTTTCCAAGACCTTGAATTGCTGTACTGTATTTCTTGACTGCTGATTTATTATTCATAGTCAAACCTAAAGACATTTCATAGCTTGACATGAGAGCATTATCAAAGACCTTTTTATAACCACTGAAGCATAAATTGATTTTTTGGCTTTCTCAATTATCCAGTATGAATGTAGTAATGTCTCTTGTTCCATGTCTTTTTAAAAGATGAGCTTGAACATTTCCTTTTCTATGTAAAAGTCTAATCTACATTGGATGATTCTAAACCACGGGTGTCAAACTTGTGGCATCACGTTGCTGTCACATGAGGTTTCCCAATGTTTTTCCCCTTTGCAGAGCTGGAGTGGGCATGGCCTGCGTGTGACGCATCCGACCTGTGGCCCACCAGTTTGACACCCCCGATCTAAACATTATTTTACCAGCATGTGAAATCAAGGAAGTTGTGCAATAGTTTGCACACTCTAAATCTCCTTAATATTGATAAGTATGCAGTTTGCCATATTTCTGTAGATACTCCATCAATACCAGTCACCTTCTAACTTGGTAATGATCTAACTATCTTCTAGAACTGGAAGTTCTTGTAAACAGTGTATCTCTTCTAAGATATTTTTCATGTTGATAACCCTTATTTATACACTTCTTTTTGATCTTCATTTAATCAATTACTGCCTGTCGATTGGTAACCTTTAGTATAAGAAATGGATACAATATCCTGACATTGGAGGTGGGAGATCTTTTTGGAAAAATGTTCATTTTCTCTGTTTCCATTTTGTATGTCTTATGAAATACTGATCTTCTCTTTTAACAGTTCTATGAAATTCTTGTTATGTTCCTCTCAGGTATTTATCTTTCTTTTTTTTCTTTTATATATTTTTGGCCAAATATGATTGGACACACAAGAAAAGATACATTTGTCAAGAATCATAAGATACAACACTTAATGATAGTCACAGGGTACAAATAAGCAATCAAATTTGCTTTTATTAGATTTTTAATTGTCTAATGGGTTTTAGTTGTGAGGTTTTTTAAATTTTCGGCCAAAGTTTATAATTCTTTTAAATTTTTAAAATTTGTATTGGAATGTTTTTTATTTCTGGCTGCGCACTGCCCTGAGTCCAGTAGGAGAAGGGCAGTATATAAATTTAAAAAATAAAATAAATAAATAATAAATCATATTAGGAAACAGTCAATATAAATTACCTTATGGTTCTTGACTAATGTATCTTTTCTTTTATGTGTTCTTTTATGTGTTCTTTTATGTGTTCTTTTGTGTTCCTTGTGTGTCCAATCACACTTGGCCAATTTTTTAAAAAATTCTTTCTTGGTTTTGCCGTCTCTTCTCTTCTTGGGAATACCCACCACCTGCAATGACATCATTCCAATTTGATTTCTTATGTGCAGGTCTTTGACAGTCCCTTTCCATATTCCTTCAAACATCAGCTTCTTTTATATCATTCCACAGTTGCTCTGATTTTCTATTAAGGTGCAGGCTTTCAGAGCAATTTCTAATGTTGCTCCTTGAAAACAATGAGTATATACTCAAAATCATATCAGGGAAACTGGTTAACTTTGTTCTTCCACTTTAGCTTGATTTGAAATTTACATACTGTTTGTGACCTGTTCCACAATCAGGTCTTGGCCGCATTTTTGCATTCTATAACTGATCTCTTCCACTTCCTTATACCAATAATATACTCAATTTGTTTTCAGTGTGCTCATATATATGTATATAGTCCTTATTGTAGTTGTTTGAAGAATGTGTCAGCAATGAAGAAATTATTAGATTGGCAGAAATGCGTAAGTAGTTCACCTGCTTCATTTCTGTTCCCTAGGCCATGTAGTCCAACTACATTTTCTTCCTTACTGTTTCCAGCTTTGGCATTCCAGTCAGCAACACATCTTGTTTGAAAATTATATCGATTTTGGATTGAACTTGGCTGTAGAACTCAACTTCCTCCTCTTCTGCATCAATGGAACTTGAATAACCATGATATATTGTCTGCAGGATCTAATTGATATTCAGTCATCAAGTACTGTCTTTGCTACATCCTTCCTGACTATGAAAGCAACACTTAGGATTTCATGTTCAGAATAATAAACAATATGGTTTTCATACTGAAAATGCCCAACGTCCAGTCCATTTCAATTTCCTGATGCCCAAGATGTTAATGCAGTTTATTCTTTGTATCTTTTATTGTTTAAATTTTCCATAATCATGTTTTTAAGTTCCATGTTCCCTCTCTAATTTTGTCTTCGCAACCTTTGAATTTTTTTTCTTGCATGGCAATATCAGCACTAAATTTTCAGAAACTTTAATCTAATTGCACCATAAATATTAGTACTCCAAACGGTCCTCAGCTTTTCTTCAGTAGCATGTTGTGTGCCATCCAACTTGATGGGATCATCTTCTGGCATATCAACAATCATATCCAGGTGTTTTTCTTGGTAAAATATAGTAGTTTACTACTGTCTTCTCCCACAGTTTGAAATGTTACTGAAGTAATCATTTCTAGCAGGCAGAAGAAAATGTGAGATTTTTTAGCCAGGGCTGGGTCAGGCCATAGAGATAAACGCTGAGAAATTTTATTTAGATACCTTATAAATATAGATACAGATCAACTAAATCACTGTTTTTATGATAATGGAAGGTTTAATAATATAAATTATTAATTAGTAATGAATAGCTTTTAATCTTGATGCTGATGTATATGTATCTTGATACTTCTGACCTAAACAAAGGGAAAGTCCACTTACAAGGGATATAACGTATTTTTCGGAGTATAAGACGCACCTTCCCCCCCTCAAAAAGAGGGTGAAAATCTGGGTGCATCTTATACTCCAAATGTAGCCCCAAGCTTCTCAAACGGAGGTTTCAAAGGCTGAAAAAAGCATCAGAAAAGAAGCTTCAGAAAAGAAGCCCCCAAACAGAGCTTCAGAAAAGAAGCCCCCAAACTAAAAAAAGCCTCTGAACCCTGTTTCTGAGGCTTTCAGAGGCAGGAAAAAAAAGTTTTTTCTGAAAGGGAGTTTCAGAAGTTTCAGAGGCAGGGAAAAAAGCAAAAAAAAAAAAAGCAAGGCACAGAGCTCACAACCAAGGAACCTGTTGTTAAAATTCACCTCTGGGAATAGCTGATTGGGGATATTCCAGGAGGCCGATCCACCCACCAATCAGCTTTTTTCTTATTTTCCCCCAGCGTCTTCTACTCTGAAAAATACGGTACTTATTTTACCATTTTAATGACAATGGGGCAGGTAACTATTTAAGAAATTTTAAGATACATATTTAAATATTTTTATACGTTTCTGTACAATAATTATATTGATTTCATAAACATAGCATGCAAATATAAGATATAGTAACATAACAGTACTGTATCTTTCAGACAGAACATTGAAGTTGCATCAGGTGCTTTCATTAGCATTGCAACTAAAATGCTGGTAACTAGGCAAAAAGTATGGGATACTTTTGATTATTTTATTGAGAGCTCTGTTTTTAGAATATATATGTGTAATCCTGTTTCCAAACATTACCACATATGAGCCTGGAAGGATACTATTGCTTGTATTCTTGTCAAGAAAGGTTTTAGTCTTCAGAAGAAGCTCAAGTGATAATGCAAATAAATTTTGAAAATACTGCATTTATGAAGCATTTTATTTCTTCTAGGTGTCAGTTGCAAAGCAGTTGTATTCTTCATTTGTATGTCTCATAGACAATTACAAGAATTTAATAAACATATTTGTTACTATAGGGATCTCTAAGTTTGAGTTTTATGTAGTTACAGTACCAAGTAATATTGAGGGCTTTCTATGATGTCATGAAATATACATAAAAGTTAAGCAGAGGAAGAAAAAATTGAATGTGTAAGAAGACATGCTTAAGATTCAGCTGGTTTCTTCTCTAATATCAGAGGAAGGTAAAAGCTGTGTTGCTCTGTGTTACAAGAGAAAGGATCAAAATAAAGGCCCTTTGCAGAAAGCCAGAGAGATCTGTCTTTAGTGAGCAGAATTAGGGAAAGAAAGTTACATATAGAATACTATTTTCTCAGTTAATGTCTCTTACAAAACAAAAATTGTGGCTAAATTTTGGAAAGTTTTTATTCAAATATTTTGTTGTTAGTCATGAAGTCATGTCTGACCCATCAGGATCCCACGGACAACATTCCTCCAGGCCTTTCTGTCCTCTACCATCCCCCATTGTCCATTTAAGCACACACAGACTGCTTCAATGACTCCATCCAGCCACCTCATTCTGTCGTCCCCTTCTTTTGCTCTCAGTTGCTCCCAGCATGAGGCTCTTCTCCAGTGAGTCCTTCCTTCTCATTAGGTGGCCAAAATATTTGAGTTTCTTCTTCAGGATCTGGCCTTCTGAAGAGCAGTCAAGGTTGATCTGCTCTAGGATTGACTGGTTTGATCTCCTTGCAGTCCAAGGGACTCGCAGGAGACTTCTCCAGCACCATAATTCAAAAGCCTCAATTCTTTGGCGCTCAGCTTTCCTTATGGTCCAACTTTTCACAGCCATACATTGCAACTGAGAAAATCATAGCCTTGACGATACGCACTTTTGTTGGCAGAGTGATGTCTCTGCTTTTTAGAATGCTGTCTAGATTTGCCATAGCTTTCCTCTCCAGGAGCATCTTTTAATTTCTTGGCTGCAGTCCCCATCTGCAGTGATCTTGGAGCCCAGGAAAATAAAATATGCCATTATCTCCATTTCTTCCCCATCCATTTGCCAGGAATTGAGAGGGCCAGATGCCATGATCTTAGTTTTCTTAATGTTGATTATTCAAATATATACAGCACTATAGAGATATTGCTATGTGCTTCAAGGATTCAGCTGTTAGAATTGCTTTGTATTTACACAACTTAATTTTTACTTTAAAAAATAATAGTTATAGAAAGCAAATATGTTGCTAGCATCACATTCAACTTAGGCTCATACTTTAGGATATTTTCTTCCTATAAAGTGGCAATGATAATACTCATCTACAATGATGGGTCTTTGCATTCAGTTATATCTGCTGCCATAGTATAAAACTTGGTTTTATTTCAAGTAGGTATGAGGAACAAATTTCAACTCTAGGGGTTCAAATATTTTGAAAGGTTGCATATCTGATGTATGCATACCTGATTGGGGCCAGCCAATTTTAAGCATGCACTTAAGTTGCTTATGCCTTTCATGCTGTCTCTGTCACGGTTGTCCCCAATCCATAGCACTACTACATTGGGGGAAGACTTGCACAGCCTTTCGTTCCTGGTCTAGAATTAATTATCTGGTTTATATTGTCCTGTAGTTGCAGCACTCAAAGGTCAGCCTTGTTCTCTTTCACCCAACATCTACCTAATGTGTACAGGTGCAGAAAACCCCACAGAATTCAAAACAAAACAAAACAAAACAAAAAACAGCTTCATCAACACCTCCCTATACCCATACAATATTTTGCAAGCATAGCTCTTTCTTATCTCTATTGCCTTGGCATTAAAGAGTGGGCCTCTTTCTAACGGGCCTCAAACAAAAGAAGATCTATTCTAACACAACATTGTTACATATTGGTATGCTTTCAGCATGTTCTCCAACTATCTTAAAGCAGAATAATGTCCAACAAATTTAACAGAGTAGCAGAAGTGGAAGGGACCCTGCAGGTCATCCAGTCCAACCCCCTGCCTGAATTGAATCACTTATATGTATCTCTAACCTAAATACCTACATGCTATTTTATTTTTGAATTTTCTCATATCCTACACTTACAATATACTTGTGTGGAACACAAGCATCTTCAAAGACCTGCATTACTCTACTAGATCTTACTTCTTTAGAGAAAGCGGGGAGGGAGGGGATCGGGCTAACAATCTAGGCTGCGAAGCAGCAATAGCAAAGAGATATAGACATTCGAAAATTGTTTGAATTTTTGCAATCCAGGAACGGGGGCTCTGGTGGGCTGATGAGTTAGCTAAAGGATGAGTTAGTAAAATTGCAGTAATGAATCGGGCATCACTGGAAGGAGACTCACGGCTATTTCTGATGCTATTATACCAAGTAACTAGGCAGTAATATACATGTTCAATTAATTAAATGGCTCTCCAAATCGTGTAGTCACGTGGACGTATCGCGACGGTTTTCGCGGACCTGGGGTTGACATGGCCTGGGCGTGACGCATCCGGGCCGCCCGTTTGACACCCCGCTGTAGTGAAAACGTCACGCCTCGCACCGCGATCTACCAGCTCATAGGACCACCTCCCTCGGCAGTGATTCCTCCCACCGGAGGAGGGTGCTAGAAAGATTCCCGTGCTCCCGGAGGAAGTCGCGAGTGCGCGAAGCGCATTCTGGGGCCGGGATTTTCTTCCGCCTTTCCTCTCGGAAGGCTTTGGTGGAGGCCGCATCGACTTTTTTCTACTGTTGCGCGGCGTCACGCTGTCAGTGTCTCTTTCTTTTGCTCTTAGGCAGCTGTATAAAAAAGGGCTCTTTCCTTTTCGTTCGGGCTTGTCAAGGCTGTCTCCGTTGACTGGTAGCTGCCACCATGCCGAAGAACAAAGGTGAGGCTTTCTGACCCTTCCCCCCCTCCCGATTTGGCTTCCACACGACTCCTCTCCATCCCTCCCTCCGCCCGTTGTCTGTAGATGAATCCGCCCGAGGGGAAGGCGCCGATCGCACCGTCGACCTGGCTCTTTCTGTGCTTTCTTGGATCCAAAGGCTTTAGTTTTGTGCCAGGACTTCGGTTCTGCACGTGTTTCCTCCCGCGCCTTCTCCCTTGTTTCTGGTTGAAGCCTTTTCCTAAGATAGTTGACGGAGAAATAAGCCTGCTTGAACTAATAGACGTCCTTCCAATTACGTGCTGCTACATAATTTTCAGACAAAAGTAGTCTCTATTTAATAAAGTAGAGCTTACTGCGAAAGGGTATGGTTACAGGTTGATTCGTTCTGGTTGTGACCGGATATTACACATTTAACACGAATAAGAGGCTGTTGGTTTAATTTTATGAATCATAGGTTGGCCTTGATTTTTAGACACTTAATATTCTTTTTGTTTTCCTGCTTGATAATTGATATCTGGATTTCTTTTTTTTTCCTTTTTTTTAATTTGATTTATATGCCGCCCTTCTCTGGAGACTCAGGGCGGCTTACAATGCGCTAAGCAATAGCCTTCATACTTTCGTATATTTTATACAAAGTCAGCTTATTGCCCCCACAAACTGGGTCCTCAATTTACCTACCTTAGAAAGGATGGAAGGCTGAGTCAACCTTGAGCCTTGGTGAGATTCGAACCTGCAATAATTGCAGGCAGCTGATGTTAATAACAGGGCTTTAGACCACTGTACTATCCAAGGCTCTTTTTTGACCTTGTACCTCTCATTTTTGTCACTAGAGGGGTACAAGAATGCCTTTCAAAACTGCTTAAATTATAGAATGTTCCTACTGTTTATTATCAGGATACATTTCCCTGTGATGTTTAAAAAGATCCCACATTGATGGAACACTGAATAACTGGGGTTTTTTTTAATTGTTTTAATATTGAAAATGGTATTACACTACTGTGAAAACTAAGTTGTGGTGGTTTATTTTTTAACACATTCAGATTTGAAGCTGTTCTTAATTGCATATGTGTACATCCGTATACCATGTGTGTGCATACACAGGCATGCATGCAAACATATATGCATACAAAATATTTAGAGGTTCCGCACTTGTTTGGGGGAACCTTGCCTTAAACTATTACTTTTTCATTTTTTTGCAATTTAGGAAAGGGAGGTAAAAACAGACGACGAGGTAAGAATGAGAATGAATCTGAAAAAAGAGAATTGGTTTTTAAAGAGGATGGACAAGGTAAGATATGTTGTCTTCTTTCATTTCCTAACATTAAGCAGTTCTGTAGGAGGAAGGCTTATTTGTGGTGTTCTTGCAGAAGATTGAATTGATAGATGAAAAATTAGGCCTCACACAAGGGATGTACTCTAACAAAAAGAATATTTTTTGTTGAAAAATTGGTAAAAGATGCAGAGAGTAAATCAGAATGTATATAATGAGAAATATAGTGGAAAGAACGTTTTGGGGAAAGTACTGGTACGAATCTGAGTGTCTATAGTAAAAAGAAATCTCAGTTTCTTTGTACACTTTCATTACTGGTGTCATTCGGTTATTTTGTGTTGACATATTCTTTTATAACACTAAGCTGAAATAAGGTGACTTGCAGGAAGCCATAGAATGAAAAAGCAGAACCTAAAAATACATGAATTAATGTGCTCATATCACATGATATGTGATATATCATATGTAACAGGTCATATAGCCTGTTACATGTTTTTTTTTCAAAACATGTTGATATGAAAAATGTAGAACAGATTTAATCCTAGCTTAAAATATTTTATATTAGTTTAGCATAATAAAATTTATTTTTAATTGAAGGGATGAGAATTTGCAGTCTTGTTGGTATTGGGCTGTTGTGTGTGTGAGAGTAAGTGTGTGTGTGTGAGAGAGGGGGGGAGAGGGAGGGAGGGAATATTCCTATGTGAATTGGAGAGGGGTTGTTTATTGTTTTTATGATGGCAATAGCAAATAGTGCTCTTTTACAATATTTGCTGCTGAACTGCTGTCAAGGCTTTTGATACATTGAAGCATTCCCACTCAGCAGGGCTCATCTGGACTTTTTTTTTTTTTTGAGCAAACTGAGAAACCTGTCAATTACAAAACCAAATGTCCCACTTCTAGGAGAGAAAGAACATGTCCTTGCTGTTCTGTTCATGTACTCCTATTCCTGACTCCACTACAGAAGTATCTCACCTGGAATTGGAGATAAGAATCCCAGCATTTAGAATTACAATGAGACCACATGAAAACAAAATGATAACAAGGCAAAAAAGCGACAGCTTGCTTGAGAAGGAAAGTGATTGGAGCTGAAGCTTTACAAAATCTTGACTCTAGTGAATCAGGACTGGAAAATTATGGATCCCCAGAGTTAATCTTCTGCTGGAATACTTCTCTAATAACCTTCTTGAAGTTGTATGTCACAGGGACTGCATTAATTCCTGATCTTTAGATTGGGCATGTAACTCTTGAGATATAAAATAAGTCATGGATCAGATTGAGAATATTGGAAGAATTAACTATGAATTCTTTATAGAATTAATTCTGTGTTAGAATTTAAATTAAAAAACCATTACTCCAAGCTCTCATGTGAAACACTGATGCAGGGCTTAGTGATGGAGTTTTTGCATTTCTTTTTGGAAGGACAAATGGGTACCCAATCAATTCCTAAGTAGAACAGTGTCAAAATCTTTAGCAGGAGAGAGAGGGAGCTGAACAGGACATTCTTGTGTTTAACAGAGGAAGAAAGGGCACCCCATAGAAGATAAAGTCTTTGTCTTTTGTGGTCACTCAGAATAGTTTGTATGTCACTATTTAGAAGCAAGAAAACATAGGCAAGTGAGGAAATGGAAGGCCACAAACCAGTGGAGCACTTGACCTGAGGAGTAACCAAAACTTCTCCAGTGTTTTTTAGTACATTTTCATTTTCAATCTCAGTGACTCAGTAGTTAGGTCTGCCTTATGATTACTGTTTCAGTTTTGATGGATTCAAGTAATTTCACGGGCCTAGAGTATACTTTTACTTACCCAGAATGCCATGTTCACCATATGAAATTCCAAATGCCAAAGAGCTACATTATAGTGAAGTATGAAGGAATCGTAAGCTACTTTCCAAATATTCTGAACTTTGATATGTCCTCAGTAGAAAGGAAGCAAGCTAATTATCTTCCCACAGACTATACAGCTGTATTATAAATATGTCATGTTCTCAAACACTGTTTTTATTCTCTTTCTACTTGAATAAGAAACCTAAGCACAGGAAGGCAGATATTTAGATTTTATCTTCCCAGTGACATCAGTAGAAAAGTCTAGAAAATTACATTATATAATAATTACAGAGTGACAACCTGATTAATGCTTCAGAATAAAGGACAAAGCATATTTATTTAAATTTATTAAAATGTCTTCTTTGCTACCTTCACTAAGGATTTATTGAGGCATTCAACTTAGATCAGGGGTGTCAAACTCGATTTCATTGAGGGCCGCATCAGGGTTGTGTTTGATCCAGATGGGTAGCAATAAATAAACTAAATCCAGATAAGGTAAACATGTTGTAAATCCAGATAAATCCAGATAAGGTAAACATGTCGGGGTGGTGGTGTGGCCAGCTCAACGTCACTTGTGTCAGGGGCACCTGTGGCGGCTAAGTGCTAAGGCAGGACTTCTCTCAGACCCTTATAATCAACCTTCCTTCCTTCTTTCATCCCCTCTTTCCTTATTTTTCCTTCCTTGTTCTCTTCCCATCTTTCCTTATTTTCTTTGTCTTTCCCTTTCTCCTTTCCTGTCCCTTCTTGGATGCTTGAATGCAAAAGGGGGAACATTTCTCCTTTTGTTTTATTTTGCTTTTAGTTTGTTTTGCTAGCCCTCACATAGCTCCCGGGGCCCCATTTTTGGCCGTGATGGCCTCCTACAGCCTTCTACTAGAGAAAACAGAGCTTTAGCAGTCCAAAATTTCCCACACATCTGCATTTATACCAGCTGAAGGTTCCAGAAAGTGCTTTTATATGTATGTGTAGCATTGGCACATACACAAAGCAAGGCTTGCATCAAAACACCATGTATGCCATCTTGATTTTTTTTGACATACAAGTATCCCATGAATACCACTACACAAATAGGTAAATTTGTGTACCATTATTCCAAGCAATTTAAAAAGTCAAATACAACAACTTGAATTGAGATTGAAAGAACATGGGAATAGAGCACTCATATAACATTACATTTTAAGAATAACCAACAGTTGGCTGTACCAGCCAGGTTTAGAGATTTTTTTAATTATACTTTTATTTAAAAGGTAATTTAAGACTACAAGCCTACAACATGTTTACCTTATCTGGATTTAGTTTAGTTATTGCTACCCATCTGGATCCTCATATTTGACAGAATATGGCTCAGTATTTTATTACTTTTCTTAAATGTGAGAGAGGGAAATAGTGAGTTGAACAGCTGATAGCTTGGTTGAGATCAGCCCTGGATCTTATGATGCATTTTGCTTAAGACCCTCACACCCCAAATCTGAAATATCTGCATACAAACTTTGCTTTTTCAGTATGTGAACCATGAGTCAATTCATGGATAAAGAAATTCAAATAGCTGTAGCTACTTTATAATATGAGGTTTTTAAAATCAACTGTCATATATTAAAATCTTGAGTCTGTTTCTCTCTGGTATAATAGCTATAAATGTGTTACATTATTATAAAATTATCAAATTCCTAAATCATGTGTTCCAGAATATGCCCAAGTTATCAAGATGTTGGGAAATGGCAGACTGGAGGCATTATGTTTCGATGGTGTAAAAAGGCTTTGTCATATCAGAGGAAAGTTAAGAAAAAAGGTATGTTAACGCATTCTGATATATGGATAACCTCAAATATGTTGGTATATTAAACAACTAATGTTACAGTATCTTATGTATATATCCTGCTACTGGTTCCAAGATCTTGATTTGGTGGAGTGAACTGTGCCCTTCATAGCACAATACGTCCTTTACATATATAACTAGTGACCCAAGAAAACATTTTATTATCCTGTGTTTTGACTGCTGAATTTGCTGATTTTTTTTCATTACTTTTTTTTAATTTTCTTTCTTTATTTTTCACATCTTTTAATCTTGCTGTATCTTTTTTTCTGTTCCAATTTCTGGTGCTTGTGGAGGTTCTACACTACAAACATGTAATGTCTTGTCATTGTTCTATGCACAGAACCCTGATTTTAGATCTTCCATGCCTGAACTAAAATGCCTTTCTCCAGATTTTTATTTTTTTAATCCATGCCCAGAACAAGATAGGGTTGTTTTTATCTGGGTAGAAGTGGTTAAGTGGGAGGTAGAAGAAAGCCAAGGAACTGAATCTGCAGCTGAAGGGAAAAGGCTGAACAGACAAGAGGGATGTGCTGTGCTTGAATCTAAAGGGGTGGTGAAGAGAAAAATGTACATCATTCCTGCCTTAACTGCCTGCTTGGATTTGTTTTATCTAAAACCTGAAAGGATAAAAGCACTTTTGGTTCTGCGAAATCATGGATGACTCTAAATGTTTTGATAGAACCCATGAAACTATTATTTTTCTTAAATTTGAAACAAAATATTTTCCTGTTTTGCACATACACCTTTATATTTTGTTTGCTACTTTTCACCATGTGCATTTCTAGCTGATTGTGGTTCTGGTGGTAAATACTTCACATTTTAAAAATTTCACATTATATCTCCTCCAATTTCCCATACACATTTTCTTATTCCTTAATGTTTTTTATATTGCATACTGTTTTGAGCACCGAAAACACCTCTTAGATTAAAATAAATAGTTTCTCCAGTACTGTTCCAGTTTCTGGAAATCTGACTTCCTTCTCTATGAAGAACTCTGTCATTTACCATATTTTTCAGAGTATAAGACACAGCTTAGTTTTTGGGGAGGAAAATAGGAAGGGAAAAATCTGCCTACCAAGTATTTAACTGGCTAGCGTCCTTAGTCTGGTCATCTTCAGCACATTAGTTTGCTGGTTTTTATCCCCTGCTTGGGGATAAAAATCAGCTTCTAAAGCACAACTGATCTTTGGAGAGAGAAGCAATGAGAAAAGCAGGCAAACCACGGAGATCGCTTCACTCACTAGTGTATTAGGGCTAAAAAAAACCTTCACAGATGAGAGTCGGAGGGCTTCACTGCTAGCACCTCATTAGGGCTGAAAAAAAGCTTCACAGCTGAGAATTGAAGGGAGCAGGCAAAGCAGGGAAACGGAGATCGCTTCACTTCCTAGCACCTCGTTAGGGCTGAAAAAAAGCTTCGAAAAAGCTACATTCAGAGTATAAGACGCACCCAAATTTTCAGCCTCTTTTAGGAGGGGAAAAAGTATGTCTTATACTCCAAAAAATATGGCAACTTATCCCATTGCTAATGATTAATTGAAGATAGTCTCCTCTCTAACTGTAAAAATGCAGCATTTTGGATCTATCCTGTATTGGCATTGCAGATATCTTTATAACTCAAAGCCTCAATAGTCCAAGATTAATGGAATAGGTGCTGTTGTACATTATCGAAACTTTTAAAAGTTTAAAAATTTCTACAATCAGAATTTTGAAAGTTGAAAGTGGTATCTTGTTACTTTTTTTCCATATGGTGTTTCTGCTCCAGAGTGCATAACTAAATGTGAAGACATGCAGGTACACCCAGTTGTGATTTAAACTCTACATTAGTGTGCAATATTATGCACACATCATATGGTATTCAGCAACTGATCAAGTACTTGAATTATATAGCACTCACCAAGATTTATTGCTTATCTCAGCCAATTGCAGGTCTTTTAAAGATTACATTTCATTAAGTGTTTCAAGTGAGAACTCATAATTTTTTAAATGTTAGGGTTATTGGAAAAAAGGATAAAATTCTTCAGTTTTTTCTTCTGATTTTTAGGTTTGGATAAATACATCTGATATCATATTGGTCGGTTTAAGAGACTACCAGGTAAATTACTATTATTACATAATGCAATGTGATGCCAGTTTGGTTTAATTTTTGTCAACAGGTTGAACTCATAAACACTGATGTAGTCAATCATGTTTATCTTTATTTTCTACCGTATTTTCCCAAATATAAGACCTGGTCTTATTTTTTGGGGGGGCGTGAAAATAGACTTATTTTCGGGGGATGCCTCCACCTGCTCTGCCTGCTGGCCCTGCTGCTGTTGGCCTGCTCCCCCTCGGTGTCTCTGGCCAGCTGCTGGGCCTGCTACACCTGCTGGCCTTGCAGGGGCTCTTCGTCCTCCTGGCCACAGTGCTCTCAGCTGCCCTGCAGCATTGAAACACTGTGGCAGCCCTACAGGAACTCTGTGGCAGCCCTATAGCAGGAGGGAGTGGGAGATTGCCCCTTCCTCCTTTGTGCCCCCAAACCCTGGCCACCGAGCCCATGGCCTGCTCCTCTGCACTGGAAAGACCAGCAAGACCCACAACTCAATGTTACTGATATGCTGTGCAATGCAAGCCATGCAAAGCAAGCCACCTGACCCTCTTTAATTCGGGGATGATCCCAGACTGGGGGGGGACACACAGGATCCCCAGAGCGGAGGTCTCCCGGTGCAATGCTCTGCCGCAGCTCTGGAGCAACTCCACAGCTCCGGAGCAAACCTCTACCTTCCCTGTGGAGGATTGCAAGGCTGGAAGCCTCCGCAGCCTTCCCCTCTCCCATTACTGCTGCTGCTAGCCTCTTGCTGCTCTTAGCTGAGCTGCTCCTGCTGGCCTGCCAGGGTCCCTTTGCCAGCAATCGCCAGTGCAGCCATGCTGCCTCACTCACCATCACCTTCGGGATGTGCCCCTTGCCTGCCCTGCGCAGCTTCAATGGGCAGGAACTCAGTGGCTGCCTTACAGCAGGACAGACGAAAGCCTCAGAAGTTCATGCCAGGCAGGAGCAGCCGAGCCCAAGAGCAGTGCGAGGCCAGCAGCAGCAGGAACGCAACAGGGGTTGGCTGGCGGAGGCCTCCAGCCTTGCAATCCTGCTCAGGGAAGATGGAGGTTTGCTCCGGAGCTGCGGCAGAGCGTTGCATCGGGAGGCCTCCACCCTGGGGATCCTGTGCACTTCCCCAGACCAGGATCATCCACAGGGTCAAGAGGGCTGAGGCGCATTGCTTTGCATAGCTTGCATTGCATGGCATACCAGTCTCATAGAGTTGCACGTCTCGTTCGCTCTTCCAGCGCAGGGGTGCAGGCCTGGGGCTCAGTGGCCAGGGTTTTGGGGTGCAAAGGAATAAGGGGCGATCTTCCCCTCCCTTCATCCTGCTGCAGGGCTGCAATGTAGCTCTTGCCCTCTGAAGCTGCAGTGTGGCCAAGTGCGCTGCCAGGAGAGTGAAGAGCCCCCACAAGGCCAACAGCAGCAGGCCCACGCACAGATTTAGCTGCTGGAGTCACACTGGCGGGGTGGGAAGTGGCTGAGCCTCCATGAGGTAACTGGAGAAGGGAAGGAGCTGCCGTACTAAGCGCTGCCTCAGTGATCTCTGCCCATGTTTGTGAGGGGACACATGGTTGAGCTGCCTCCTATTCTGGCCATGCCCACCCCCTTCACTAGGGCTTATTTTTGTGGTAGGACTTATATTATGCCCACACTTAAAAATGAGGCTAGATCTCATTTTTGGAATAAGTCTCATTTTCGTGGAAACATGGTATGAATGTAAAAAATGTAAGGATACTTTTTTTCCTTTGGATGTTTTTTTTTTTAATCTTGAACAGTGCTTTAGGGAAAAGGTAAAAAAAAAATTACTGTATTTTTCAGAGTATAAGATGTACCTTAGTTTTTGGGGAGGAAAATAAGAAAAAAACTGATTGCCGTGTAGATCGGCCTCCCGGAATACCCCCAATCAGCTGTTCTCAGAAGTGAATTTTAGCAACAGGTTCGTTGGTTATGAGTTGTGCCTTGCTTTTTTTTCAGCCTCTGAAACTTCTGAAACTCTGTTTCAGAAAAAACTTTTTTCTGCCTCTGAAAGCCTCCGAAACAACTTCAGAAAAAAAGTCTCTGAAACCTGTTTGAGAGGCTGGATGAGGTACATTTGGAGCCTTACACTTCAAAAAATACAGTAACATTTATGAAATTTATGTTTACGCGTAATTTATTTAAGCCTAAATTGCTCAAAGATGTAAAGCCTATTATCTTTCAAAATAGATAATATACAGGTTATAAGATAGGAAGAAGACATCTTTCTTTGACCATTGATAGTTTTGCAGGGAGGTTGAGTCATGTCCTAAACAGGTAGTGTTGAATAAGGATATGATTAGGAGACAGTAACACAAGTACTGGATGTTACAAACTCTGCTTAATTGATTCATCTTCAAACATAAGTATGTAAATATGTTGATTCTAACCTAGACTATAGTAGTAAGACCAGGAGTTACTTAGCATAGTATTGTAATCTCAGTACAAATAGTATGGGAGACTGAGTGGGTGA
The DNA here is from genome assembly GCA_012654045.1 of Ptyas mucosa. Lineage (NCBI taxonomy): Eukaryota > Metazoa > Chordata > Lepidosauria > Squamata > Colubridae > Ptyas > Ptyas mucosa. Next base: position 26,299,712 of record WNWU01013815.1, on the reverse strand, counting down.
CTAGTTTTTGTATTACCTAGTAATAAACCCAGGTTTAACTACATTAATATATATACTCTCTGTAATAGTTTTAAAATACATTATTATTTTATTATTATTATATTATATTTATATACCGCTCTACTCCCGGGGGACTCAGGGCGGTGTACAGACAAATGATAAAATACATATAATACAAATATTTTAAAGAATTGATTAAAATACAATTAAATAATTTGGTCTTAAACCTAAAATTAAAACTCTAAATTTATGAGATTAAGATTTAAAAATATAAGAGCAATTTTAGAAGAGGTTAGTCCAGGCCAGCCTGCTGGAATAGAAACGTCTTGAGGGCACGGCGGAAAGCGCGGAGATCTGGGATTGTCCGTATCTCCGGGGGGAGCTTGTTCCACATGGTGGGTGCCCCCACAGAGAAGGCTCTTCCCCTGGGGGCCGTCAGTCGACACTGTTTGACCGACGGCACCCTGAGAAGCCCCTCTCTATGGGAGCGTACTGGTCGGTGAGAGGGTACTGGTGGCAGAAGGCGGTCTCGAAGATAGCCCGGTCCTAAGCCATGGAGCGTTCTAAAGGTGGTAACCAAAACCTTGAAGTGCACCCGGAAGAACATAGGAAGCCAGTGCAGCTCGCGCAGGAGGGGTGTCACATGGGAGCGCCACATCGCTCCCATAACTACCCGCGCGGCTGCATTCTGGACCAACTGGAGCCTCCGGGTGCTCTTCAAGGGGAGCCCCATGTAGAGAGCATTGCAGTAGTCCAGGCGGGAAGTGACGAGGGCATGAGTGACCGTGTTTAATGAGTCCCGATTTAAAAAGGGGCGCAACTGGCGTATCAGGCGAACCTGATAAAAAGCCCTTCTGGCCACAGCCGTCAGGTGTTCTTCTAAAGATAGCTGTGAGTCCAGAAGGACGCCTAAGTTTCGAGCCCTCTCCGTGGGGGCTAATGACTCGCCCCCAATAGTCAGCGTTGGCACCAACTGACTATATCGGGATGTCGGAAACCACAGCCACTCGGTCTTGGATGGGTTGAGCCTGAGTCTGTTCCTCCCCATCCAGATCCGTACAGCCTCCAGGCACCGGGACATCACTTCAAGGGCATCATTGGGGTGGTCTGGGGTGGAGATGTACAGCTGGGTGTCATCAGCGTACTGGTGGTACTTCACCCCGAAACCACGGATGATCTCACCCAGTGGCTTCACATAAATGTTGAACAGAAGGGGCGAGAGAACCGATCCCTGTGGTACCCCACATATAAGGGGCCTCGGGGTCGATCTCTGCCCCCCTGCCAACACAGACTGCCACCGGTCAGAGAGAAAGGAGGAGAACCATCGCAACACGGTGCCCCTCACTCCCAACTCTTCCAGCCGGTGCAGCATGATACCATGGTCGATGGTATCAAAAGCCGCTGAGAGATCTAATAGGACCAGGGCAGAGGAACAACCCTTGTCCCGAGCCCTCCAGAGATCATCAACCAATGCAACCAATGCCGTTTCCGTGCTGTGTCCAGGCCTGAAGCCCGACTGGAACGGATCCAGATAAGATGATTCATCCAGGTACTGAGGAAGCTGTTGTGCTACCACACTCTCAACAACCTTCGCAACGAAGCGAAGGTTGGAGACTGGACGGTAATTAGCCAATATTGCCGGGTCCAGGGAAGGCCTCTTGAGGAGAGGTCTCACCACTGCCTCTTTCAAGGCAGCAGGAAAGACACCCTCACTCAGAGAAGCATTTATAATCCCCTGGAGCCAGCCTCATGTAACCTCCCGAGAGGCCAGCACCAACCAGGAGGGACACGGGTCCAATAAACATGTGGTAGCATTCAGCCTCCCCAGTATCCTGTCCACATATTCGGGAGTCACAGAATCAAACTCTTTCCAGGTAGTATTCTCAAGACCTGCCTCCATCCTTTCCTCTGAATCTACTATGTCAGAGTCCAGGTGTTCCCGAATCTGAGCGATTTTATCATAACAGATATTGAACAAAATCCTCGGCTCTACCCTCCAAGGGGTCTTCCCGCGCTTCCTGAAGGAGCAGGGAGCAGGTCACCCTAAACAAGGCGGCCGGGCGGTTATCTGATGATGCAATAAGAGTGGAAAAATAGTTATGTTTTGCCGCTTTTATCGCCACTAGGTAAGTCTTAATATGAGATCTTACCAGTGTTCGGTCAGATTCAGATCGGCTGGCTCTCCAACTGCTCTCCAGGCGTCTTTTCCGACGCTTCATCTCCCTCAGCTCCTCAGTGTACCAAGGAGCCAGGCGAGATCGGCGTCGAGTCAGAGGCCGCAAAGGCACGACTCGATTCAAGGCCCCGGCAGCCTCCCTATCCCAGGTGGCCACCAGGTCTTCGATCGAGCCATGTGCCAGAGCCTCAGGAAATGGCCCAAGCTCCTTCTGGAACCTATCTGGGTCCATCAAGCGCTTGGGGCGGAACCACCTTATCGGTTCCGCCTCCCTGCGGCGGGGTGTGGTGGTTCAAAGGTCAAAGTGAAGGAGGGAGTGATCCGACCATGACAAGGGCTCAATCACTATATCCCCTATCTCAAGATCACTCAACCACTGACCAGAGACAAAAACCAGGTCCAGCGTGTTTCCCTCAGTGTGAGTAGGGCCATGAACTAACTGGGTCAGGTCCATGGCCGTCATGGAAGCCATGAACTCCTGAGCCACCTCAGACGCCTCACCGACGGATGGCAGGTTGAAATCTCCCATGACTATAAGTCTAGGGATATCAACCGCCACCGCGGCTATAACGTTGAGTAGCTCAGGCAGGGCTGCCGCCACGTAGCAGGGAGCCAGGTACGTAATTAGCAAGCCCATCTGTACCCCATGACCCCACTTCACAAGGAGGGACTCACATCCAACCGTCTGAGGAACAGTGGCCTCCTTCGGGCCAAGACCTTCTCTAATGATAACTGCCACCCCCCCACCCCTCCCCTGTGACCTTGGCTGATGAAATGCTCGGAAACCAGGTGGGCACATCTCTATGAGAGAAACCCCTCCCTCCTGGCCCAGCCAGGTCTCCGTAATACCTGCCAGGTCCGCTCCCCCCTCTTGAACAAGATCACAAATGAGGGGGGCTTTGTTTACCACAGACCTGGCGTTGCATAGCATCAGCCGAAGGTCCAGGGCCTGAGGGTCTGTGCAACCTGGGGAACGAGCAGAGCATTGGGGGCCGGAGCATGCCACCGCTTGAAGACAGCGAGCGCGTACTCCCTTCACTTGATATGGCCCCCTACTCCCGCCATATCTGCCCCTCCCACCTATAGTACTGATGTAATGTCTACCGATAGTATAAGCTCTAACCCCCTCCTTGACTCCGGATTTCGTATCACCTCCGTCGTGCTCCTTAGCCGGACTAGACCCCGTCCCTTGCAGATTAACCCCTGAACCCACACAACCCACCCCCCTCCCGGGAGGTCCCCCAGCCTCCTTATTTACATTAGAAACCACCCTCCTCCCAGATCTTTTTAAAATAGAGTTTGAAAAACTATCTAAAAAACCCCAAAGCTTCCGGTTCTTAGCATACCACCTCTCGGGGTTCCAAAACCCGTCCTTGAGGGCGGCCCTAGATAATTGGGAGGGCCAAACCTGCGAGAGGGGGGAATCTCGCAGTGTGAGGAGTTCTGTTTTTGAATACATTAGAGGAGAGATGGAATTGGAAGTGATGAAAGGCTAATTTTCTTCTTAAAGGTGTTAAAGATGGTTTAAAATAGATGGTTAAGACAAAAAGGTAAGGTGGATAGTTGTACAAGGAAGCCGGTATACTATAACATCGGAATACCATCACCCTTTCATGGTGATGGGAAGTCTTGTGATTAAATAAGTTGGTCCAAAAGGGGGATAAGAGTCTTAATGACTGCCTTCTCATAGTGACCAGTCTACAGTTTCAAAAACAGTAGAGGAGATGGTCCATCCCATCCAAGTGAATAGATGTATAGATAAATCGTTCAAGACTCTCGATGTCTGTGCTTCCTCCCTTTTTGATACAAGCAAATCTGAAGGTAAGGTGGAAAAGTAAGGTGGAGCATCCAGGCAGAAGAGATGAGATCGAATAATCAGGATAGCCAGGACAATCAGGATAGTTGGGAGGAAAATGTTTAAAAATGTTTAAAATGAAGGCTGTAAATTGATCAAGCAGCTGCAAGGTTTCGCTGAATGGCCCAAACTAGGTCTAGGTCTAGTAAGGGGGGGGGGGGGGGGG
>WNWU01013815.1:26263162-26295415 GCA_012654045.1 Ptyas mucosa | reverse complement strand
GGGGGGGGGGGGGGGGGGGGGGGGGGGGGGGGGGGGAGAAATGGTTGAGGGGAAGATCAAAAGAATTATGTCCTCATTTTTCAGCCCCCATCACCATCATGCTCTTTTAGACAGGGCCATTCAGGTAATTATGTTGAAACCTCTCCTTTAATATTTTTTTTTTATTTTATTGAAAAAGTTTTAACAATACAAATTTTTCCCCCTTTTCCCCCCCCCCTAGCCACAGATTGTAGAATACATGTAAAAAGAATATATAAATCCTTCCCATCCCCACCCTAACCCTCCCCCTCCTCCCTCTTCCCTCCCCCCCTTGACTTCCATTATATGCAATATTAATATTCCCAAACAATATATATGTTATTCAAACTTCCATATCTTTTTTCTATATTTACTAACATACTAACATAGTCATCTCAGCTAAAAGCGATATAATATTTTCTAGTCTGATACTTATTCTGTACATACTCAATCCATAATTTCCATTCCTGTATATACTTCTCATGCGTCTGATCTTTTAAAAAAGCTGAAACCTTTGCCATTTCTGCAAATCCAGCCATCTTCTGGGTCCATTGATCAACCGTCGGTAAAACATCACTCTTCCAATGTTGGGCAATCAACAACCTAGCTGCTGTCACCATATACAAAATCAATTTAGTTTCACCCAGTGTAAAGTCTTTAACTATACCCAATAAAAAAAATTGCGGAGAAAATTGTATTTTTTTCTTTAAAACATTTTGCATAACCCACCAGATTTTTATCCAAAAAGCCCTCACTTTCCTGCAGGTCCACCAGATGTGATAATATGTAGCATCTAAACAATCACATCTCCAACATTTTGGCTGCACATTAGGGTACATGCAAGACAATTTCTTGGGGTCTAAGTGCCATCTATAAAACATTTTATAAAAAATTTCTCGTAAATTTTGTGACTGTGTAAATTTAACGTTCTGAACCCATATTTTTTCCCATGTTTCCAACATAACTGGTTGAGAGAAATTTTGTGCCCATTTAATCATACAATCCTTAACTAGCTCATTTTCTGAGTCTCTTTCTAACAAAACATTATAAACTCTCTTAATGTGCATTGGACCTGTCCGCTTTATCTGTTCAACCAATTCTACTTCATATTCCATTAAACCAGTTTGTTGATCTTCTTTCCATCTCATCTGTAATTGATTGTACTGCAACCAAGTCAACGATTTCCCTTCTTCCAACAGCATATCCAAAGTCTTCAATCGCCACCTGCCCTCTTCAAAGTAAAGTAACTCTTTATATAAAAACCCCCCGAGTGACTTAATATTTGTATTCCACATGGTATCAGCGAGATCCAGCCAAAACGGAATCTTATAATCCCAATTAGTTCGGTGCCTTCTCCAGACTCTCAGCAAGGCATTTCTAAGTAAATGACTGTTAAACACTTTATCCACTTTGGTATCATAAAATAAGTATGCATGCCAACCCCAAACCAGGTCATGGCTTTCTATATTCAACAAGTCAGTCTTAGTTTTCCCAAACCAATCACTTAATTGTATCAATGCAGTTGCTTCATAATATAATCGAAGGTTTGGGAGTTTAAGACCACCTCTCTCACGAGTATCTTGCATTATTTTCAGTTTGACTCTTGGTTTTTTATCATTCCAAATAAATTTGTTCAGTCCTTTTTGCCATTCTAGCAATGGTTTGTCTGATTTAAGCACCGGTATCATTTGAAATAAAAAGATCAGTCTAGGTAAAACATTCATCTTTACTGCTGATATTCTTCCAAGCAGTGATAACTGCAGTTTCTTCCAGTTTTGCATATCTTTTTGTATCTTTTGCCACAGAACCTCATAGTTATTTTGAAACAGTTTAGCATTGGAGTCTGTGATTTGTACTCCTAAATATTTGACCTTTGAAACAGTCTCGAAGCCTGCCATTCTTTCCAGTTCCTTTTTTTTGCTCTCTGCCAGATTTTTGACAATCATTTTAGTTTTTTTCTGATTCAACCTGAAACCAGATACCATGCCATACTCTTCTATAATATTTTTCATCTGGATTATTGAGTTCATAGGTTGTGATAGGGTAACAATCAGGTCATCTGCAAATGCCTTAATTCTATAGTCCTTTTGCCTTATAACTATTCCAGTCAAGGAATTCGAGTCCCGTATTGCATTGAGTAAGACTTCTAAAGTTAAAATAAATAATAACGGGGATAATGGACAACCTTGTCTGGTGCCTTTTTGTATGTTAAAATTCGATGTTAAGCCTCCATTGATAATAAGTTGTGCATGTTGCTCTTGATAAATTGCACCAATCGCTTGTATAAACCGCTCCCCCAAATCCATTTTTTCCAAAGTCTTAATTATAAAGTTCCAATTCACACGATCAAAGGCTTTTTCCGCATCCAAAAAAACCAGCACTGCAGAGATCTGTTTATTCTTATCTAGATAGTCCATTAAGTCTATAACTTGCCTAACATTCTCCTTCATATATCTGCCTTCAATAAATCCTGCTTGGTCATGATGAATTATCTTTTGAATAACTGACATCAATCTGTTGGCTAGTACTTTTGCAAAGATTTTATAGTCTGTGTTTAATAAAGATATTGGTCTATAATTTTCTGGTTTCTTAGGACCTGATTCTTCTTTCGGAATCAATGAAACAAAAGCTGTTTTCCATGAGGAAGGTATTTTACCTCCTAGTTGTATATTACGAAATAAATCTTTAAGATGCTCAATCATTTCTTCTTGTAAAGTTTTATAATAAATTGCAGTTAAGCCATCCGTCCCTGGAGCTTTAGCTGTTTTTAATTGTTTTATAGCAAAACTGATCTCCTCCACTGTTATCAGTTGTTCCAAACTTTTCTTTTGGCTCGTTGAAATTTTTGAAACTCTCTTGTTTTCCAGGTATTCATCTATAGTAATATTCTGTATGTCATCTTTAACATATAACTTAGTATAATATTCCAAAAAGGCTTTTTTAATTAGATCTTGTTGGTAAAGTTCTTTATCAGCATATTCAGTACTATCAATAATTCGTGTCGATGCTTGCTTCCTCAAAGTATACGCCAACCACCTGCCCGGTTTGTTAGCATTGGAAAAAGTATTGTGCTTTGCAAATTGTAAGTTAGTTGCCGTTTGGTCTGCTATAAGCATTTGAAATTGATCCTTCAGAAGTTTTATAGCCATTTGCAATTTTCCGTCTGTTGGTTTTTGTATCAATTGTTGTTCTTTCTTTTTTATCTCAGATTCCAATTGTAGTCTTTTCTTCTGTTGACTTTGCCTGTGTTTAGAATTCATTTGAATTAGTACTCCCCGCATATATGCTTTAGCTGCATCCCAAACTGTTTCAATAGGGGTGCCTTTGTTCAAGTTAAATTTAAAAAACTCCTTTAAATGCTTTTTGAGTTCAATTATATTCTTTTCATATCTAAATAGATTCTCATTTACTCTCCAGGATCTTCTTTCTCTTTTACCCATCTCGATTTCCATCCAGACCGGACTGTGGTCAGTCAAAGTCCTAGGAAATATCTTTATTTTCTTTACTTTAGAGAGTAGATTAGAAGTTAAGAGAAAAAAGTCTATTCTGGAAAAGGATTTGTGCCTGTCTGAGTAAAAAGTAAAGTCCAGTTCATTTGGGTTTCGAATTCTCCAAATATCTTTCAATTCCAAATCCTCTTTCAGTTCGAAAAAAGCTTGTGGTAATTTATTCCCTATTTTGGCCGTGGTTTTTTTATCCAATCTAGGTTGGATTACTCCATTCCAATCGCCCATTATTATAGTGTTTGAATAGTCCCAATCCAAAATTTTTAAATGAAGTAGCTTGTAAAAAGTTTCCTGCTGTTGATTTGGGGCATATATTCCGACCAACAAAATTGGTCCAACATCTGTAATAACTTCAACTGCAATATATCTTCCATCTTTATCTGCTTCTATAATTTTTGCTACAAGTTTCTTATTTATATATATCACCACTCCATTCTTCTTTTCCTGATTTGAAGCAACAAATTGCATTCCCAATTTTGAATTTATCAAGTATTTCTGATCTTGCAATTTTACATGAGTCTCCTGTAAACAGATAACATCATTATGAAATTGTCTCAAATAGTGAAATATCTTCCTTCTTTTTTGCGGAGAATTCAATCCGTTTACATTCCAAGACAAAAATTTAAGTGCCATTTGACCCTGTCTGAAGTTTTGAGAGCAATTGTTGAAGATTCTCTCCTACAGTAGGAATCTTCGGTTTAGCTCCTCCCATGACTTCAGCTTGCTGTTTATCTTTGGTTCTTTTCTCACGCTGTGGCTTACTATGTTCTTGCTGCTGTTGCTTCATTTGTTTAGACATTGCTCTGGTTATGCGTTGCTCTTCCACTTTAGATGTTGTTACTTCCAAAGCCATCGCCTCCTCTGTGATGGTTTTAGACATTTCTTCCAAAGGAGAAGCTTCGAATGGTGCAAAAGGATCAACCACAACACCACCTACTGCTCCCATTAATTCTCTTGCCTCCCTTTGCGACTGCCTTATTTGTGCTTCTGTTTCTTGATCAATCTCGGCTTGTAGTTGAGCTTCTTTATCTATTGGTGAAGATGTGCGTGGAGGAGGAGAACCCGCTTTCAAAACATTGTAATAAAATTCTTCTGCTTTTTCAATAGTATTAAGGCGGTATCTCACTCCTCGCAGCCTGAGTATTATACCTATTGGGGCATCCCACCTAAATTGTATATTCTGTCTTTTCAATTCTGTCACCAAAAATCCAAAATCCTTTCTATCTCTTAACATTTTAGGCGGTAGTTCTTTAAAAACTCCAATCTCACTTCCATCGACTTGAACTGTTGTAACAAAAGAATTTTGCAGAATTTCATTTCTCATTCTTCTATCTGTGAAATATATAACCACATCTCTAGGCAGTTGTCTTTGTACCGCCACCCGAGAATTAACTCTGTAGACTTTGTCCATCTTGCACAAAACCAGATCTGGTTCCACTTTCAACATAACTGCCAAAGCCTCTGCACAAATTTTCCTAAGATCTTCTCTGGTGTTCTCTTTAACACCTCTCAATCTAATAGCATATTCCATTGATCGAAATTGCATCATAGTAATCTCATTTTGCATTTTCTGTGTAACTTCTTCAATTTCTATAATTTTTGAGTCAGAAGCTCTGAATTTAGTCTCCATCTCTGAGGCAAGATTCTCCACTTTTTTATCAATCTGCAGCGCTACCTCAGACAGGCCTTTAACCACTGTTTGAATATCTTGTTTGAGTGAGTCATATTTCTCTTGAAACATTCCTTTAAGCTCCTTCTCTGATCTTTGAATTTCTTTAATAATAATATCATATTGGCTTTCTTCCTTTGTCTGAGATTGCAACTGCGCTGTTTGAGGCTGCTTCTGTTTATGTGTGGGGGAGCCCCCCCCTGGTTGCTTTGTTGCCATTTTACCTCTTAAAGATCTTCCTTTTCCACAAACTCTAACAACTTTTCCCAAAAAGTTCTCCAGATTCAATCAGGTCTATAAAAGTCAGTTGGTATTTTTATTTTATGTTATTTTGTTTTTTTTGAATACTTCTGCCGCTTCCAGCCGGATTTGTTACTTTAAAATGTAACCGGATACAGTAATCAAATTACTTTCACTTTCAGCTCTCTCAACTAAGAACAGGCGCCATTTTTTTTCCCCTCCGCTTTCCTCAATGCCAATTCACTTTCACTTTAAAAATTCTTTAGAATAGTCCAAAAAGCTTCCAATACTTGCTGTTTAGTGAGAAGTTTGAAATCTTCCTTATTTTTCTTTGTTATTGGTAATGCTGCCGCGCTGTCTTGTTCTGCTTTAAAGCAGAGTTTCCCAGTCGTCCGGAGCTTCAGCGGGGTGGATAGGGAGTCCCACCCTGTTAACTCCCCAGAAGCAAGAAAAGCTTTCTGGGGGTCTCACAGGGGACTCTACCTGCAGCCGCCGGCTCTCCTCACAAGCCCTTTGCGTCTCGGAGTTTTACGAGCCGTTTCAATTGCCGAAACGACTCTTTTACGAGCGATCGGGCTGGCGGTCTTCAAAGGACCGTCCACAACAGCTGACGGCAACAGCGGAAGTCCTCTCCTTTAATATTTAAGGGGGAGTTGTCCAGGCCCCCTTCTTATTATAATGAGGGGGAAGTAGTCGTTTGCAGCAAAGCTCTCTCTATCATCACGAAGAGGACAGCCTAGTCTCCCGATGTTGCTGTTGTTATTGTTGTCGTCATCATTGTTGTGAGTGTCATGGCAGCCAGCTCCGCCCCTGTAGCCATGGCAACCGGCCCTGCTTCGCCGCCCACGGCGCCCAGCCTGCAGCAGATTAGATTTTCTGCAGCCCAGGCACCATTGCCGCAGTCTCCGCTGCCGCTGCCACCGCCATAGCCACATTTCTGATCGTTGCTTCAACCGCGTTAGCTTAGCAGCCGTTTGGCTCGTGACAGCCAGGCCCCGGTCTTAGCGCTCGCCACTGCCTGCCACTTGCCACACATCCCTAACAACCTCCACGGCAGCTTAATGATCTTCTGGCTCCATCTGCGGCTCGATTCGAGCCGGCTACACTTCAGCTTGCTGGGTGGGGGTTGCAAGATGGTCAGTTGGTCCCCCAACACCTCCGAAAGAGCCTAACATCGCCCCCTCGTCCTCGGCGATCAATATGGAGCCGCCATATTTGTCTGCTACCCCAACCAACATGGTTGAAGAATACTTGGATCTAGTGAATTATTTACTACAATGTGTTCTCATTAGTAGATGATACAGAGAAAATAAAAATAAATTAATATTTAAGTGTCAGAGATTGTGTCTCTCATTAGATATAGCTTGGTAAAAGAAAGTGTTTAAAATGTCCTAATAAAGTTTTCATAGAATTAATCATCTGAAACCATTTTTATCAACAATAATATTATTTAGGATAACAAGGCTGATGTCATTCTAAAATACAATGCAGATGAAGCCAGAAGCCTGAAGGCATATGGAGAACTCCCAGAGCACGGTAAGAAATTCTCATCATTGCCCATGTGACTGTGAATAAAGGACACACATACACTAACCCTCTTACTCAAAAACATTTTCAAAAATATATTCATGGCTTGTTTTCATTTTTACATAGCCAAAATTAATGAAACTGATACTTTTGGGCCTGGTGATGATGATGAAATCCAATTTGATGATATTGGAGATGATGATGAAGATATTGATGATGTAAGTAATCAGAAAGATTTCATCTTAAAATTAACGTTTGTTTCAATGGGAATGTCTATTCATAATTTTCATCTTCAGCTTTGTTATATCTTACCTTGGTGGACAAGAATTATCTAGCAGGGATATAGTGAAAATTTCTGAGCTTTTAAAGGTAGTCTTTCCACTGAAAAAAGCCTGCCCTATGTAATCTGCTAACAGAATTAAGAGGTTCTTAAAGAACGTATTCTATTCCTGCTTCACAGTACAACTATATACATCTTAAATCTAGAAATTGAGTACTATAGGTTTGTAGTAATATTCTAAAATTTTTGTTCCTATAGTATAGGACCATGATGGCGAACCTATGGCACGCGTGCCACAGGTGGCACACAGAGCCATATCAGTGGGCACATGAGCTCAGCTTGGGTACACATGTGCACGCCGACCAGCTGATTTTCAGACCTTCTGGGCCCACCAGTCAGCAAATGGGCCGTTTCTGGCCTCTGGAGGACCTCCGGGGTGGGAGGCCGTTTTTGCTCTCCCCAAGCTCCTAGAAAGGCTCTGGAGCCTGGGGAGGGCGAAAAATGGGTCTACCGGGCCCACCATGCCATCACATGCCAAAAACAAGGGGGAGCGGGGGGTGGGTCGCACATGCATGTGCGGGGGAGCAGGGTGCATAGAATTATGGGTGTGGGCACATGCGTGTGTGGCCCCCCGCGCTCCCCCCGCTTTTGGCACACTGGCAAAAAGGTTAGCCATCACTGGTATAGGTGACTGTTTAAAAAATTGGGATTCAGTTTCACCTCCTGGAGGACCATAGAAAGTTGAAGATGATGCCATTATGTCACCAGAAGGAATGCTGCTGAGATTTTTTTCAACCTATCTTCATGTTTTGGCAGGGGATTAGAGTTGGCGGCTTCTGAGTGGCAAACAATTCATCCCACCCATAATGCTCCCCTCAAAAGTTCTGTAGTTGCAGGACTGAAATTTGGACATTTTGCCACCAGAACTTGCACCACATGAAACTTATAGGCCCGTGATGGGGAACCTATGGCACGTGTGCCAGACGTGGCACACAGGGCCTTATCTGTGGGCACACAAGCTGTCGCCCCAGCCCAGCTCCAATCATGTTTCTCCATCATGTTTCACTCAATCAATTCCAACTTCTTGCAAAAGAAAAAGATCTTGTGAAGTTGGAATTGATTGAGTGAACTTTTTATCTTGCACGCGTCACAATGGGGGAGGTGGGGTACCATCCTCTTCCTGAAGGCCCATTACGACGTGGAGCTACAATGCAACCCATGCGGCTCTTTCTCCCCTCTGCTGCGGCTCCGTTACCCTGTCACAGCACAGGAATGAAAGAGCTGTTGCCCTGTTGTGGTGGTGGTGATGGGCGGAGCCTTAGTGTGGGAGCGGAGCACCCCTGTATTTGCCTTTGCACGGCAACAGCATTCCGCCTTCTTCACGGTATATTTGCTGTTACCGCCAGCAAAGAGGGCTGGGAGAAAATGGCAAGGGCCATCCCCCAAGGTGGCCTTCCTCCTCATCAGCGGAGCCAAGAGAAAGAAGGGGGCAGCGTGGGGAAGCGCTCCCCTCCCCTGGCTAAGCGCCAAGCACAAAAGCCCACGGGGGGGTGGCCCAACAGAAGTGTCCCCATTGGCGAGGTACCTCCAGATATGAGCTGCCATCTTTAAAATGCGCTGTGCCTTTAAGGAAGCCGGTCAGCGATGGCTGGAGTGGAGGGGCAGCGAAGGCGTCAGGGCTGTTCCCCCCCCCTCCTCAGCAAGGTGGGCCTGTAGGAGCGTGGAGAGTTGGGTTAGGTTTAGGGTTGAAGGCACGCTCCCACATCACCCCAACACGCATTTCTAGTGCACACTCCTCTGTCCTGAAGTGGGATTTAGTGGGGGGTAGGGGGAAGGAACAGGGAGCGGGGGGGGGGCTTCTAGGAGGAGAAGCTGGCTTTCCTTTTGGCGTGGGGTGGGGGGAAGACCCAATAAAAATCCAATTTCCCCCAATAAATGGGGAAAATAAAGGCCCGGTGGTCCAGAGTCCAAAAAGGAGGGTGGGGTCTGTTCATTGGAGGATCGAGAGGAAATCAGTTGAAATCTGGATGGGAGGCTATTCAGAGAGGGATCTGCCTGGATCTCTTCTTCCCTCCCCTTAGATTCCCCCCTCCTGGCTTTCTTCCCTAGCCTCATTTTAAGGAGAGGGGAAAGCAAGGTGGGACAATAGTAGCTGAAAGACTGCATGGGGGATTAGAGTTTATTAAAGACGGGGATGGGGAAAAGATGCCATTCCTTTCTCAAGGACCGGGGAAAGTGGAATAAAAACAGGTATGTGTATGTGTGTAACTAACAGCCTGGGATAGCTTCAGTCACAAACAAACAACAGCTGCTGTTATTTTTGCTGAGAGCTTCTAAGCTACACAGCATTCTTTAATAAATACTAACAATAATGAACCATAATATACAGGATTAAAGGAAGGAAAGTGAAATTGGGAGGGAGGGAGGAAGGAAGGAAGATGTGATGGCCCTCCAGAGGCTACTGCACTACAGTCCCATCATTCCTGAGTTGTGCTGTTAAAGAAATCCAGTGCTACCAGGGAGAAGTCAAGTTGTAAAAGAGTGATTGAAATTCCTCACAAAACCTCATTATTCAGGTTAAATTGCCATGTTGGCACTTTGTGATAAAGAAGTGGGTTTTGGGTTGCAATTTGGGTACTTGGTCCCTAAAAGGTTCTCCACCACTGCTATAGGCTGTTATCGTTGTTTATGATAGTAACAACTTTGGATTTTTTTTTCTTTTGCTTAACATGAAATAGCCCAGAAAGGTAACTTCTGCTCGGAATTAGGGCTGATCTTTATTCCTTGAAGTTTAATTTGATTTCATGTGGCTTGCCAGAAACCTCCTCTAAGCACTTCCCATGGTGAGGAGATGAGATTGTCAAGTTCCAGTCATTTAATGCATTAAAAAGCAGTTCTATTCCTAGTATGCAAATGCATTTCTGAAAGATTGAGTAAAATTGCTTACATGAAAGTACTATAATGATTTATTATACTTCAGTTGTACAAAACCTAAGACTTTGTTTATAAATCCTGAACTGTCCGAATTATACAGAGGTTAATGCTTTTTTCAGACATTGAAGTAGAATTAATTTGTGCACATTATAAAAAGTAATTAAATTACGTTGGTGTTGCACACAGTTGAATTACATGGTACCTGGGGTAGTGATGTATTATAACTATTTTCATTTGGTGTCTTTTGTTGAAGCACTAGAGGTTTTTATTTTGTTTTGTTATTAGCCATCTGTTACCCAAATTTCATATTAGATGGACAACTATATACATTTTTAAATAAAATAATAAATGAGAACAATTTCAGTTTGAACAGAATAGTTCTGAATACAACAGGTTAAGTTTATTGTGGCTGTTACTAGATAGTATTGCCTGTCTGTTCTGACCTGAGCAATTGTACTTTAATTGCAACATTTTAACATTTTTTTTCATATTTGCAGATCTAAATGGAACTGAGAGGAATACATCCCAACTTTCCACCTCAATTATTTTGTTTTCATATCCTTATGCCTAAGACGACTGAAACTGCACATTTGTAGTTACAGCACATCAATATGTACCCAATGTTTAACTATTTATATTTCTTTAAAAACAGAAGTTGGACTCAAAAATTAAATGAAATAATATGGCAATTTTTATCTCTATAATAGATTCTTACATCTGTATGTAAATACACATACTATAAACTCTCATACTGATTTATCTGTTTTCATCAATAAATATCATTAAGACATATTTTTGAAATAAAAAATATTGCCCAATATTAATTATCAAGAATTTTGATTAAATATTAATTCAGGTTAGTATTCATTTGGCAGGTGTACTGTAGTTTCCTGGTATCCCTTGACAATGAAGAATAATTCATTAACAAATGTTAATACCTGAATCTGCTTTATAAGCTTTAGTTGCATGTTATTTTTATACAGGATTTAATCATTGTTTCCTTTTCACAGATATTTTCAGAATGGAGAAAAAATAAATTTCCAAAAATTGTGTATGTTTGAATAGCTATTCTGTATTGGTAGTGATAATTTAAATTAATTTCTGGGTGGCTCAATGGCTTAGATGCTGAGCTTGTCGATCGAAAGGTAGGCAGTTCAGCAGTTCAAATCCCTAGTGCTGCATAATGGGGTGAGCTCCTGTTCCTTGTCCCAGTTTCTACCAACCTAGCAGTTTGAAAGCATGTAAAAAATGCAAGTAGAAAAATAGGGACCACCTTTGGTGAGAAGGTAACAGCATTCCGTGTGCCTTTGGCATTTAGTCATGCCGGCCAAATGACCACGGAGAAGTCTTCGGACAGCACTGGCTCTTCGTCTTTGAAATGGAGATGAGCACCACCCCCTTAAGAGTCGGGAACATATGTGTGAGGGGAACCATTACCTTTTACAGTGTTTCCATGGGTTCCTTAGGGAGAGTTTGGCTTAGCAGATTCACCCTTTCTTTCCTGAAAATTGCTGTAGAGATTTGGGAGTGATGTGCTCAGATGGCAGGAGGGGAAAAAAGCCGGTATCTACCATAATAACAAGAATTGATGCTATTTGTGGAAGGGCAAGCTTAGATTCAATTCAGTTAAATATTTTTGCATCACAACAAGTTCTTTAGAAAGATTTCATTTTAGTTTTAGATTGAGCCTATTAGGAGGTACAATTTGATAATCAATTTTGTATTGCTCTCTATCAGAATATGTAAATATATTCCGAAAACTTTAATCTGAATACGATCAAAGAGACAAATGAATTGTTTCAAGTTTGAGTAGAAGACCTAAACTTTCAGCAAAGATTAATAGTCATATTTATACATTCTGAATTGAGTTTGGTTGTCCTTAGTATTGTATTGTTTATTTTCTGACTAATATATTGACTAACAGTTTACATATGAAAAATATGTTCAGAAGCTTAGTGTTTTTTTAAGAGACAGTTATTCAAAAATCTGAATTCTGAATATCACATGCATTTTGTTGCATTTGATTGCAACTACATTATATAGATTGTTTACAAATCATTCTGAGCTATACAAATTAACATTGCTTATCTTGCAGTATGAACATGGACAAATATAACCATGGGTCAACAAGCAATGGCTTTGTATGCTAGACAAATACAATCTTGTCAGTTAGCCATGAAACATTGAATTCTCAAGTTGAGGGCTCTCAACAAGTACTGAAATTCCTACGCTGCTTACCACATTTGCTATCATCAAATACTTCATGTTGATAAGGATCTTATCATGTTGCAAATGTGGGAGGAAAAGGTTTTTTTAAACCCACAAAGCCTGTCTGCTCTATTGTACCCTGTATATGTATCGTGTCAATTAGCTTTTTGATCTTTAAATAACATAAAGGAGTTTGGGATGGGAATCTATTTAGAGCTTATGACCGATAAAATGTAAAATTACATTTTCTTGACTAAACAGATACACTCACCAGAAATGCTTGGATGGAAGAAAGTTGTAGATATGGAAATACTGAAAGTCTTACCACTGGTAATGTTTTTATTAATACCAAAATTAAAGTTGCATCGAATGGTTAAAAAATATAAACTTATTTTTTAACAGCATCATTTATATGTGGTTCAATTCTGTTTGGTCTGACAGCAGGTCTTAAAAACTAAGATAGACACGGGAATTTAGCTTTGGAATAGCAGTAAAAAGGTAGACATTTTACAGTTGTGTATCTTAAAGATATGCTTATCCAACTTGGGTAAGGTGGGATATTTACTTTATCTTCACAGCAACATGAGTGATACATGAGAGAATATGGTTTGTTAAGATCTCCCAGTGATCTGTGTAATCCACTTTGAATATTAGATTACCAGTGTTTCTCAGAATATATTTTAAAGACATAAATTGCATAATGTTAATGTTCGTTAATTTAAAGGTTTTCTGAAGCTGCTAAATCTCTGACAAATGAATATTAAACTTTCTCAGCATATAAAATATAAATTTTGTTCATGTATTAATAGTATTCTTGCTCTTAGATATCAACTGTTTTCTTAAAAACTGATACCATGTAATAATATAGTGTGCTGATCAATTGTATTTAAAAAATATGTTCTTAAAGATTGTTTATGATGGCTTAATTAAACAGGCATGTTACTCAGTTACATTCAACGGAATTTACTGATACCAGGGAATCATTTAGTATATAGTGTTCCTTTGTGACATTTCAACTCCCAATCTCATTGAAAAATAGTCCTAACAGTAGTAATGTTTTCTATTATATTCAGTTATCTTTTTTTCATGGTCTAATCAATAAGGATTCATACACCAGCTGCTTCAGTCTCTAATTCTAGTCCCAGATCAGTACACAACTGATTTTTGTTCATGAATTATATAAATAATTGAAAAGCAGGCCCAATTTAAATTGGTATATTGTAGTAGGTTTAAATGTATTCAGTCTAATTGTTTGGGGATGAGAAGATCAAACAACAGTATTTATAGTAAAGAACTGTTTTATACATTTGGGAATTTAAACTTTTGTTGCCTTAGTTTTTTCAGAGAATAAACAGTTTTTATGTTTCCAGATGCCCATCTATCTTAGTTTCTGCCCCTCTTCACACCTGGTAAATTCAATGAGGGCAGTTTAAGATGGAATTTTACACAATCTTTTTACAATTATGAATGAATTGTTACCACAGGTGGCATCAAAGATCTGATCTCCAAAACAAAAATGTGCTTGGACAAAATTAATATTGAATAAATAATTCAGCCCGGGACTACAGGCTAAGCTAGAAGAGGGAAACGGGATCTTGGATGAAGGCAATGGCAAGGCAACATAGGCAAAAAAATACAGATTTAGGCAGCACCTATATTGTTGCCAAAAAAAACCCTATTTTGAACTATCCACATGGTCACTAGGAGTCAAGCTTTGTTTTTTGATTACATTCCCAAGCTAAACATGAAACATTCCCACTTGTAAAAACTATGTTTTTAGACTTAGAATATATTCTACCCTGTTTCCCCCAAAATAAGACATCCCCTGATAATAAGCCCAATTTGGCTTTTGAGCGCATGGCAATAAGGCCAAGCGCTTATTTCAAGGTTCAGAAAAATATAAGACAGGGTCTTATTTTCGGGGAAACACGGTATTAAGATAATAAATTGCATTCAATTGCATTAAAAGGTAAATCAATATATAATAATAAGTACAATTATAACAGTTTGGTGATAATTGATTTAAATCGGTGCTTATATAAGTCTAGTGTATTCCTTATTTTCTATCAAACTTAATACTTTAAAGTAGCTTTAATTCTAGTTAGGGTCACTATCTAATTAAAAAAAGTATTCTTGATTAAAGTGAAATTGAACTGTTGTGTTGAATGCTACCCGATGCACATGAATGCTATTCAGTGGTAATTCATATTTCAACTCTGGACAAATTCATAATGGATGTTTCAAGCAATATTCCCAGTATCTTGATTAAAATGAATCATTCCTCATAAACAGGAAATAATCTGTACATATTGGTGAAATTGAACATGAAGAATTCAAGTTAGATTCAACAATTCCTAATTCTAAGGTTTTGATTAGCACTTGCATTACTTACATTTCTTGATTAAAATGTTATTTCTAGTTCAATAATTAGAAAATCTGATTTTTGTTTAAAACCGGTTTTGTTTCTTTAAGGTAAACCATGGTATGTGTGTTTTGGGTTTGCAAAACTCATCATCTATAAGTTAGCTTTTTATTGCTGTAGTGTAGAATGTAGATATTGATACTCCCATATAATTATCCCATCAATTTATTACATTTTTGCCTTTGAATGCTCCTGTTTAGAAATTAAAACAATTTTCGAATTAAATTCCATTGAAATAAACTTTATTTCATGTAAATATGAGAATTATTTTTTCATATAAAAATGACAGTACCGTGTTTCCCTGAAAATAAGACCCTATCTTATATTTTTTTGAACCTTGAAATAAGCGCTTGGCCTTATTGCCATGCGCTCAAAAGCCTGATTGGGCTTATTATCAGGGGATGTCTTATTTGGGGGGAAACGGAATATAAGTGGAATGCATATGTGATCTATAAAGACTTTGTCAGTTAAGTAGATTTATGTAACTATAAAGCTACAAAGTCTTCAGTTTGCTATTGACTTTCAACAAATCTATTCTTGGTTTTTATAATCCCTTTCAATTTTCAAATTGATTAGATTAAAAGAGTTGGAAGGGACTTTGTAGGTCATCTAGCCCAAGCAGAAGACTCTACACCATTTCTGACAAATGGCAGTCTCAAATGATGAAGCTCCCACAACTTCCGAGGGCAAGCTGTTCCATTGGCTGATTGTTCTCACTGTCAGAAAGTTCCTCCTCATTTCTAGGTTGAATCTCTCCTTGGTTAATTTCTATCCATTATTCCTTGTCTGGCTTTCAGGTGCTTTGGAAAATAGCTTGACCCCCCTCCTCTCTGTGGCAGCCCCTCAAATATTAGAACACTGCTATCATGTCTCCCCTGGTCCTTCTCTTCACTAGATTAGTCATGCCTAGTTCCTGTAACCATTCTTCATATGTTTTAGTCTCCAGCCCCCTAATCATCCTGGTTGCTCTCCTCTGCACTTTTTCTAGAGTCTCAACATCTTTTTTATAGTGTGGTGACCAAAACTGGATGCAGTACTCTAGGTGTGGTCTTACTAGGGCTTTATAGAGTGGTATTAGTACCTCACTTGATCTTGATTGTATCCCTCTGTTAATGCAATTTAGGATTGCATTGGCTTTTTTGGCTGCCGCTGCACACAGCTAGCTCATGTTTAGCTGGTTGTCCACTAAGACTCCAAGATCCCTCTCACAGTCACTGCTATTAAGCCTGGTTTTACCCAGTTTATATGTGCACTTTTGGTTTTTCTTGCCTAAGCGTAGTACTTTACTTTTCTCTACATTGAATTTCATTTTGTTAGATAGGGCCCAGTGTTCAAGTCTATCAAGATCCATTTGGATCTTGAGCCTATCTTCTAGGGTGTTAGCTATTCCTGCCAGCTTAGTATCATCTACAAATATGGAAAGTTCCCCTTCTATTCCCTCATCTAAGTCATTTATGAAGATATTGAAGAGTACTGGGCCTAAGACGGAACCTTGTGGCAGCCCACTGCTTCCCTCCATATAGATGTAAACCCGTTAAGGACTACTCATTGAATACAGTTTGTCAGCCAGTTACAAATTCATTTGGTGGTGATGCTATCTATCCCAATTTTTTCTAGCTTACCAAGAAGTAGGTTGTGATCTACTTTGTCGAGTGCCTTGCTGAAGTCTAAGTATATTATGTCCACAATATTTCGCTGGTCTACTAATTTAGTCACTATGTTGAAGAATGAAATAAGATTGGTTTGGCATGATCTGTTTTTAACAAACCCATGCTTGACTGCTAGTTATTACTTTACTCGTTTCTAGATGTTGGCAGATTTATTTTTTAATTATCTTTTCCAGTATCTTTCTGGATCAATGTGTTAAAAGGCCTCTTGGGCATAGCTGCCACCTCTCTTTAAACAGTAGCTGTGAGTCTAACAAGAATCCCAGATTGTGCACAAGTCTCACATAGGAAAGTACAATTAATTGAAGACAATTGGGTGGAGCAAACACTCGGAACCACACAATTTTGTCACAACTGAGCCAGTATCTATCACCTGCTCTGTAGAGCATTCAGACACTGAATTTCAACATCATCACTTAGTTGGCCTGTGATCAACTTCAACAGAATCTTCAACAGCACTAGGTACTTAGCCTGGGTCAAGATGTTTAATCAATTTATTGATTATACTTAACCCAAAACTGACAGATGACTTCAACGGATTCATATGGATGTTAAGAAAAGACTATATCTTTGACAATCCTTTGCCAACCTGACGTCAGTCTGTTTCACCATGTTCCATGTTTGCCATATTTCATTTAGACAGTGGCTTTATATCCTATATCTATCTGTCTGTCTATTTCTCATGAGGATTCTAATATTCAGAGTTTTTTAATCACATTCCACAGCTTGATATGGATGATACAATCAAAGGCCTCTTTATTATCAATGAAGCATATTATGATTTTTTGATATTTTGATATTTTTCAATTATTCAGTACTGTATATCAGGAATAATGTCTCCTATACCTCAGCTTTTTCTAAGGTCAGTTTAACCATCTTGCTTTTCTATTTCCATATAAACTCTAATCTCTGCTGAATGATTCTAAGCATTATTTTGCTAATATATGAAATTAAGGATATCGATGATTTGCATAGTTAAATTTCCTTTCTTTGGTATTTATATATACATTGCCTACAACTACAGGTAGTTCTCGACTTACAACCACAATTGAGCCCAAAATTTATGTTGCCAAGTGAAAAAATTAGTTTTGTCCCATTTAACCAATTTTCTTGCCACATTTGTTAAGCAAATCACTGCAATTGTTAAATTAGTAACATGGTTGTTAAGTGAATCTGGCTTTCCCTTGACTTTACTTGTCAGAACGTCATAAAAGATGATCACATGACCCCAGGACACTGCAACCGTCATAAATGCAAGGCAGTTTTCAAGCATCTAAATGTAAATCATGTGACCTTGGAGATGTTGCCACGGTCATGTGAAAAACAGTCGTAAGTCACTTTTTTTAGTGCCGTTGTAACTTCAAACAGCCACTAAATGAATGGTTGTAAATTGAGGACTACCTGTACAGGCTTGGTAGTGACCGAGTGCTAATTTAACATCCTCTTACAGAATAACAGAAGGCCATCTAGTCCAACTCCCTGCTCAAGCAGGAGACTCTATACCATTTTGGACAAATGTTGTTCAATCTCTTCCTCCAGTGAGGGAGGACTCACAACCTCTGAAGGAAGGC
This sequence comes from Ptyas mucosa, assembly GCA_012654045.1. Classification (NCBI taxonomy): domain Eukaryota; kingdom Metazoa; phylum Chordata; class Lepidosauria; order Squamata; family Colubridae; genus Ptyas; species Ptyas mucosa. Next base: position 26,277,373 of record WNWU01013815.1, on the reverse strand, counting down.
CATTCCACTGATTAATTGTTCTCACTGACAGAAAATTTCTCCATAATTCTAGGTCAGATCGTTCTTTCATAATGTTCACCCCATTACTTCTTGTCCTACCTCAGGTATTTGGGGAAATAGATTGATCTCCTCTTCCCCGTGACAGCACTTCAAATATTAGAAGATTGCTATCCTGTCATCCCTAGTCATTCTCTTTGTTAGACTAGACTAGACATACCCAATTCCTGCAACCATTCATTGAATGCTTTAACCTTCAGTCCGCTAATCATCTTTGTTGCTCTTCTCTACTCTTTCTAGAGTCTATTCACAAAAATATCCTTTTTGTATCATAGTGACCAAAACTGGATGCAGTGTTGTGGTCATACCAGTTCAGAGTAAAGCAATATTAGCACTTTCTGTGATCTTGATACTATCCCTCTGTTGATGCAGCCTAGGATTGCATTGGCTTTTTTGGCACTGGCAGCACACTACTGGCTCATACTAAAGTGGTTGTCCACTAGAACTCCTAGTTCCCTCTCACAGTTACTGCTGTAGAGCCAGGTATCTATTCCAGGGGTATCAAACTCAAGGTCCGTGGGCCGTATTTGGTCCGCAGGGTGCTTAGATCTGGCCTGTGGGGCCAGCCTGGAAATAGCAAAGGACCAGCCCGCAGTGCCTCTGCTAGCAAAAATGGGACGCACCCCACCCTCTGCAGCCCGTTTTTGGCCTGGACAGCCTCCTGCAAAATCTTGCAGCAAACACAATTCTCTCACTAACCTGCTTTCCAGCTCCGTTGTCCAGCATGCAGGGCAACAAAAGACCATGTGACTACCAATAAAAAAAAAAGGTTCAATCAGACCTTCTTACTTCACTAGTTCTTCCCCCCCCCCCCCCCCCGAGAAATTGGAAGGTCTGATTGCACTTTTTTTAAAACTGGTAGTCACATGGTCTTTTTTTGTTGCCCTGCATGCAGAAGAATGGAGCTGGAAAGCAGGTTAGTGAGGGAATTCTGGTTGCTCTGGGAGGGGATCGGAGTGAGGATTTTCTATTATGATTCCTCTGGAATGGGGTGGAAGTGATGATTTTGCATTATGATTGCTCCAAGATCAGTTGGGAGTGAGGATTTTGCATTATGATTGCTCTGAGATGGGGTGGGAGTGAGGATTTTGCTTTATGATTGTTCATAAGTAAGAAAGAACCTATAAAAAAGAAATGGAAAAATCCCTATCTGTAGATCAGCGTTTCTCAGTCTTGGCAAGTTTAAAATGGGCAAACTTCATGCTCCCTGGGAAATTCTGGGAATTGAAGTCCATTAAAGTTGCCAAAGTTGAGAAGCATGGGTCTAGACTAGAATTTAGGATTTTCCATTCCTGTTTTATTTTAAAGTTTGGTACAATTAAATAAATCAATTGTGGTTTCGTTAACAAATAGTGATTAAAGCGATATAAGCCATTCCTGGACTTTTTATGAGAAATTGAAATTAAAAGTTGATCTGGCGCTTTGATGATTAGATATGGAATTATGGAAATAATGTAGACAAATGTTAATCTTAGAGTAAGAGTTGGATATATTTTTTTACTTAAATCTGTACCAATAAAAGTTGGAAGTCATCCTTTTCCAGTTTTCCTTCTTTACTTTTTTTCTTACACTTTCACTCTTTTTTTTCCTGAGCCTTTTCTTTTTTCAAATCTGTTTTTTATTTGTTTATCCTTAGCTTTGTATTTTTTTTGATGTATGAAGGATCAAAGACTCAGCCATTATAATTTCTTATTTACAGAAATCATATCAAAATTTAGAATGAAATCCACTGGGAGCCATCTCATATAAGGCAGGTTCTGAGTCCCTCTAATCAATAAGCATTTATCGATAGAAGAGAATATTTGTAGCTCAAGGTTGAACTGTGGGGTCCTTGGTGCTCTCTGAGCTTGATGGTTTTCTTGCATATGTTTCATTACCAAACTAGGTAACATCATCAGTACTAGAAGAGAGTGGAGTTTGTTCTTATTTTCATATACTAATGCCGTGATGGCGAACCTATGGCACGCAGAGCCATATCTGTGAGCACGCGAGCATTGCCCTAGCTCAGCTCCAGCACGCATGCCAGCTGATTTTTGGGCCTTTCCGGCCCACCAGAAGTAGAGAAATTGGCCGTGTCTGGCCTCCAGGGGTTAGGGAAGTCCATTTTCACCATTCCCAGGCTCCAAGAAAGCCTCTGGAGCCTGGGGAGGGTGAAAAACGGGCCTACCTGGCCCACCATGCCATCGTGTGCCAAAAGCAGGGGAAGTGGGGGGGGGGGGTGTCGCACGCGCATGTGGGGGGGCCATGGCGCATTGAATTATGGGTGTGAGCATACATGCACGGGACACCCCCCCGTGCTCCCACTTTTGGTACATGACGGCAAAACGGTTAGTCATCACTGTGCTAGTGGTTTACCCTGTCAGTGTTGATCAGTTGCTTCACAAAAAGTATTTTGTTTTTGTTTTTTGTTTTTTTTTATAAACAAACTTTATTCGGTATAAAAAGATAAAAATTATATAAAACATATATATAAAGATCTTCTTAGCTCTAAACAAAAATACATTTCTAAATTACTTACAAACAAAAACTAATGAACAAGATTCTCTAATATTTCATTGTCTAAGTATATACATTAACTTTACTTCTTAATGACGGTGTATAATTGTTACCTTTGATTTCTTATTGTATTTGACCTTAGCTTTTTTTCCTGCTGATTAATCCATTCATACCATCTGTCCCATACTTTATAGTACTGTGAGTCTTCCTTATCATTTAATTTTAAAGTTAATCTATCCATTTCTGCACATATAAATATCTTTTGAATTATTTGCTGTTCTGTTGGCAACTGCTCTAATTTCCAGGATTGGGCTAGAGTTAGTCTAGCCGCCGTGATTATATGTAACGTAATGTACTTTATTTCCTTCCTATTATTATTTTTGAGTATACTCAACAGGAAAATTTCAGGTTTTAAATCAATGTTTTCTTCTGTTATTTCTATTATCCAGTTTTTAATTTTCATCCAGAATCTTTTAATTTTTGGGCACAGCCACCAAAGATGATAAAAGGTCCCCAGTGTCTGTTTACATTTCCAACATATCGGGTTAATATTAACGTACATTTTTGCCAGTCTAGCGGGGGCTAGGTGCCATCTATACCACATCTTGTAGTGGTTCTCTTTATATGTTGTTGCTTTTGTTATTCTGTAATTATTTTCCCATATCATTTCCCATTCTTCCAATAGTATATTTCTTCCAATGTTCCTAGCCCAGGCTATCATTTTGCCTTTGACTATATTTTCTGCTAGGTCGAACTCTAATAGGTATTTATAAATCTTCGAAATTAATTTCCCCTCTTTGGTTTCTAACAATTTATCTAACTGGCTGGGTTTTATTTCAACTCTTCCTTCCTCACTGTCTATTTTGTATCTGGTTTGTATTAATAAGTATGGCCACCAGTCCATTTCTATACCCTGGTCTCTGAGTTCTTGCCGTGTTTTTAATTTTCCATTTGGGTCCAGAACTTCTTTATATCGTATTATTTTTTGGGTATCTGATGTATTGGGATGCATTGTTGCCTCTAATGTAGATATCCAGCCTGGGACTTTCATATAGTGCTTATGTTTAATTTCCAGCCAAGTGCCAATTAGTGAGTTCTTTATTATATGATTTTTGAAGTGTTTGTATGTTTTATTTCCTATATTCCATAAATAGGCATTCCAGCCTTTTAATAAGTCGTGACCTTTCAATTTCAATATTCTTTGATTATCCAAATTGACCCAATCTTTGATCCATATCAAACTTGCCGCTTTATAATACTTTTCCCAGGCTGGTAGGCCAAAGCCTCCTCTAGTTCTATCGTCTTGTAATATTTTCAAATTTATCCTCGGTTTTTTCCCCTCCCATATAAATCTTGAAATTATTTTATTCAAGTTTGTAAAGAATTTTTTTTCCAATTTAATCGGGATAGTTTGAAATAGGTAGAGGAGCCTTGGGAGTACATTCATTTTTATCGCCGCAATTCTTCCTAATAGTGATAATTTGAGTTTTCCCCATGTCTCTAGGTCTTTTTTAATTTGCTGTATTAATTCTCCATAATTGTTGTCTTTAATGGCTATATTTCTGGTTGTCAAATTTATACCTAGATATTTTATCTTTTTAACTACTTGTAGTCCCGATTGTTGTTGCAATTCTTCTATTTGTTTTGTTGTTAGGTTCTTAGTTAATATTTTAGTCTTGTCTTTATTGATTTTTAACCCTGCCAGCCTACCAAATTTCTCTATCTCCTCTATCAATTTTAGTTGAGTTTCTAATGGGTCTTCTGTGAAGAATACAAGGTCGTCAGCAAAAGCCTGGACCTTGTATTCTTCTCCTTTTACTTTAAGTCCTTTTATATTTTTATTTAATCTAATTCTCCTAAGCAAATTTTCTAGAGTTAAAATAAAAAGCAGGGGTGAGAGTGGGCACCCTTGTCGTACTCCTCTACCTATTTCAAAGAAATCTGTTAATTCCCCATTCACTAATATTCTTGCCTTCTGATTTGTATATATTGTTGTTATTATATTTTCAAATTTTTCGCCAAATTTCATATTTTTTATCTGTTGCATCATAAAACTTCAATTGACCCGATCAAATGCTTTTTGTGCATCCAGGAAGATCAGTGCTGCCTGTTTCTCTGGATGCACCTCATAGTATTCTATTATATTAATCACCATCCTTAAGTTATTTTTAATTTGTCTTGTCGGCAAGAATCCATTCTGATCCGGATGTATTCTATTATTTAGTATTGTTTTTAACCTGTTTGCCATTAGGTTCATAAAGATCTTATAATCGGTATTTAGTAGAGAAATTGGCCTATAATTGCTGATTTGTGTTGTGTCTGTCCCTTCTTTCGGAATTAATGAAATATGCGCTTCCTTCCAAGATTCTGGTATCTTTGCCTCTTTTAGTGCCTCACTGTAAACTTCTAGTAATATCCAATTTAGTGATGTTCCTAATCCTTTATATAGTTCTATTGGTAAGCCATCTGTTCCCGGAGTTTTATTGTTTTTTTGTTTCTTAATTGTTTCTTGCAGTTCCTCCATTGTAATCTCTCTATTTAACATCTTTTTTTCTTCTTCCGTTATTACAAGCATTTCCTCCTTTTTTAAATATTGGTCTATTTCTTCTATTTCTACCTTATCTTTCTTATATAAATTTTGGAAGAACTGAATTGCTATCTCTTTTTTTCCCCCCGGGCTCTGTTGTAATTTGCCTTCTTTATCCTGTAGTTGGTGGATTGTCCGTTTTCCCTTTCTTTCCTTAATTTATAAGCCATCCACCTCCCCGGTTTATTTGCCTGCTCAAATTGATTTTGTCGTATAAATTTCAGTGCATTGATATATTTTTCTTGTTCAAGTATATTCAGTTTATGCTTCACTGTCATCCAATTGGCCCTTATTCGTTCATCCCCCGGTCTTTCCTGTAATTTCTCTTCCCAGTTTTTAATCTCTCCATGGATTTTGTTGTATTCCTTTTCCCTTTCCTTTTTCCTTTTGCTATTATAGGCTAACGTTATCCCCCTAATATAGGCTTTCGTGGTATCCCACAGATTTTGTACGGATGTCTGGTTTTTATTATTATCTTTGAAGAACCATTTTAGTTCTTCTTCTATTTTCTCCATGTATGCTTTTTCTTTTAATACCTGTGTATTCATCATCCATCTACTTTTTCTCTTTCTCCATCCTCTCCATTCTATTATTAATGGGTTGTGATCAGCCCAGTTGTTAATCCCTATTTCTATTGATTCAATCTCCTGTGTTATGATCTTCGTGGCCCATGCCATGTCTATCCTCGACCAAGATTTATGAGGGTTTGAGTAATATGTATATTTTTCCTCCTTGGGATTATGCAATCTCCATATATCTACTAAATCTAGTTCTTCTATAAGAGCTAAAAAAGTTTTCGGTAGCACATTCTTCTTATTTCTTTTATTCTGATTACTTTTATAATCTTTTTTGGAATCCATAATGGCATTAAAATCACCTAACAAACATACATTTTCAACATTTTGTTGTATTATTTTTTCGTGTAGATTTTGGTAGAATTCTTTTTGTTCACTGTTTGGTGCGTAGACCACAACTAATAACACATGTTTACCTTTAAGATTAACTTCAATCATTACAGTTCTTCCTATTCTATCTACATATTTCAATTTACTTTCTATCTCTTCTTTTACATAGACTGCTATACCTCTTTTCTTTTCATCTGCTAACAATATATATAGTTTCCCTAGTTTTTTACATTGTAGGTATTTTTCTTCTTGTTTTCTTATATGGATTTCTTGAAGGCAAATGATGTCTGCTTTTTGTTTTATTAATTTCTTAAATGTTTGATTTCTTTTAACAGGAGAGTTAAGTCCGTTTATGTTTATTGATATAATTTTCAAGTTCTTGTCCATTTTTGAGAGTTCGTCTTACTTCTTTTTGTCCTTTTACTTCTTGTCTCTTTTTTTTTGCTTGGTTTTGTGCTCTTGTCGTTACTCCTTCTTCTTCTTCTTGTATTTCCCCCTCTTCCTCTTTTTCTTTCTCCTTATTATTCTCTTCACGTAGGGCTTGGTCTTCTCGTCCCGATGCTATTTTAACTCTCCTCCCCGATTCCTCTCCTCTGTCGTCCCTTCCTTCTGTTTCCATCACCTGATCATATAGGTTTTGCGCCTTTTCTATAGTATCCACTTTTATCTTTTTCCCCTTCCATGTGGCTAATATTCCTTCCGGCAATAGCCATCGAAATAATATTTGTTTTCTGTTTAATAGTGTGGTTAAGAATCCATAGTCTTTCCTCCACTCTCTAATTCTTTTTGGTATTTGCCTTAATATTATTATCTCTTTTTGTTTATAGTATATTGGTTCTTCTTTGGTTATTTTGAAAACAATGTCTCTAACTTTTTTTCTTACAAAACGTACGTGGACTTCTCTTGGGAGTCTGTGTTGTCTCACATAATTAGTATTTACTCTGAATACTTCGTCAATTTCATTAATGATCTCTTCTTTATCTCTTTGTAAAATCTCGGCTATCATTTCAGCCATTATTAATGTCAAGTCCTCATCTCTTTCTTCTCTTACGTTTTGAAAACGTAAGTAGAATGCTGCTCTCTCCATTTCCAATTGTGCCACCGTACTTTCGAGCTCTTTATTAAGTCCTGTCATTTTTACATCTAGTAATTCCAATTTCTCTTCCATTCGTTATGGTTTTTTTTTTCTATAGCCGTAATCCTTTGGTCATTCTTTATAATTATCTCCTGGATGGAATCTATTTTTCCACCTAATTTTTGGATATCTTCCTTGACAGAGTTTTTAATTTCATCTAGGTCTCTCCTAGTTTCCTCGTGGTTTTTCAACATGCTCTCTTGCATTTTTAGCATGGTTTCTTGTATTGTTGTTAGTGTGGTCTGAACGGTCTGCATACTCATAGTCGGGTTCTGTTTTTCAGTTGAGAAGATCCCTTCTATAGTTTTTTGCGTTGCTGGGGATGCCATTAATCCAATTGGGGTTGAAGTAACCTTCTTCCCTGATTTGACTGTGGTTATTGTGCTAGATGTCATTTCCTTCAATATTTGGTATTGCTTTTCTAGGATTTTATCTATTCTCCCCCAAATCAGCATCCGCTTCTCAGTCCACTTTATATACTGTCTGGTGTTGGAGTTCTTAGGTGAGGTTAGATGTCTTCGATTTCTATTATTCTTCTATTATTCTTATAGTAAATGACTTCTTATATTCAAGTACGTAATGACAGTCTATAATGCCTTAGTAATTAATTTTATATCTCTATTATTCCACTATTGTTCTAATTAATTTTCAATTCAGTTGGTTATACTATATAATGCTATAAATACTATAAAAATCCTATAAGAATCCTATAAAAATAAATTTATCCTAAATATTGTAATACTCTATCTCTAAAATAGTTAATTATCTAACAAATATATAATAAGTAAAATTTCAATCAAAATATATAAAGTATTTTGATTGGTGCTGGGTCTCTACAGCCTCAGGCAGAGAAGGGCTATTCTGCACCCCTCCCTCAAATGTTCTTTAAAATACAGAGCTTCCCAGCATTCCTTTAGGAACCTCCAACATGCAAACTGTGGTTACTCATCCTAAAATGAATCCTCTTTACCTGGAGCTTCAAAATTTGCTGTTTGCTGGGAAGATGTTTTAACTAATAGTCAGTCTACATTTTGTCTACATCTGACTTTGGGGATATTTCTTCATAACCAAATAAAAGTGTATTTTCTGTACAGGTCACACCCCTTGCTTGATGGATGTTGATGTCACAAAGCAAAGCCCACATTTTGTAATTAACCCCCGCATCCCATTTTGGCTGGCAGAGTGCTGCAGGAAGCAGAGTGCTGTCACGCCCACCCTGGCCACACCCCAGCCACACCATCCTGGCCACGCCTCCGGCCCTCTGAGGTCAAACACAACTCTGATGTGGACCTCAATGAAATTGAGTTTGACACCCCTGATCTATACCTGTTCATTTGGTTTTTCTTGCCTAAGTGTAAGGCCTTAAACATACTTCCACCTCTCACAATACTAGACAACACAGTATCAACAGTAGAAACCTTCAAATTTCTAGGTTCTACCATATTGCAAGATCTAAAATGGACAGCTAACATCAAAAACATTATCAAAAAAGCACAACAAAGAATGTTCTTTCGGCGCCAACTCAGAAAGCTCAAACTGCCCAAAGAGCCATTGATCCAGTTCTACAGAGGAATTATTGAGTCTGTCATCTGCACCTCTATAACTCTCTGGTTTCGCTCTGCAACCCAACAAGACAGACACAGATTTCAGAGGATAATTAGAACTGCAGAAAAAACAATTTCTACAAACCTGCCTTCCATTGAGGACCTGTGTACTGCACGAGTCAGAAAGGGGGCTGTGAAAATGTTTATAGACCCCTTGCATCTTGGACATGAACTGTTTCAACTCCTACCCTCAAAACAACGCTATAGAGCACTGCACACCAGAACAACTAGACACAAGAACAATTTTTTCCCAAATGCCATCATTCTGCTAAACAAATAATTCCCTCAACACTATCAAACTATTTACTAAGTCTGCACTACTATTAATCTTCTCATCGTTTCCACCACCCACTTCCTTCTCCTTCCACTTATGACTGTATGACTGTAATTTTGTTGCTTGTATCCTTATGATTTATATTGATATTGTTTCCCGATTGCTTATTTGTACCCTATGACTATCATTAAGTGTTGTACCTTATGATTCTTGATGAACGTATCTTTTATGTACACTGAGAGCATACACACCAAGACAAATTCCTTGTGTGTCCAATCACACTTGGCCAATAAAAAATTCTATTCTATTCCTATTCCTATTCGCATTTTGTTTGATAGGGGCCAGTGTTCAAGTCTGTCAAGATTCTTCTGACTCTTCAGCCTTCAGGGTGTGTGCTATTCCCTCAAACTTGGTATCATCTGCCAATTTGATGAGTTCCCCTTCTATTGCCTCATCTAAATTGTTTATGAAGACATTGAAGAGTATTGGGTCCAAGATAGAACCTTGGGGTACCACATTGCATGTTTCTCTCCATGTAGATGTAGTTCCATTGGGGACTACACTTAACATTGTAGCCGGTTACAAATCCATCTGGTGGTAATGATGTCTATCTCATATTTTTCTATCTTTGCTACTGTACTTAAGAAGTACGGTAGCAAAATAAAAATTAAAAATAAAGTAAATAAGTATGTGGTCTATTTTGTCAACTGCCTTCTTGAAGTCTATGTAAACTATGTCCACAGCATTTCACTGGTCCACTTATTTAGTCACTTTGTCAAAAAAGGCAATAAGTTTTTAAAATAATCATTTTGGTGGTGTAGTGAGAAGGAAAGAGCTGGAATGACAGGCTATACCTGGGTGCAAGATTCTTAGTTACAAAGGCAAAATATTTTCCCAGTATTATTCCTGCTTGGTTTTTTTCTGGATAATCCCCAATAGATTACAGTATTCAACTGGAGTTTTAGGAGCAGTTTATCATAGCTCCTGAGACATCAAGATCCTAAGAAACCAGGGTTCAGATAGTTTATCTTATATAAGATTGGAGTATTACCTGTTCTTCTCTGGGCATTTTTTTCCTGTTAACTTCCTTGATGCTTTGGGATAACAGTCTGAAGATCTTCCTCCTTTTCCTGATCTCTTTTCCACTGTATCCCCTGTATTCTTCCTCGTATCTCAAAAGAAAGCCTATAAAGTAGGACAGAGAGAAACTCTTTTGGGGCCTGTCCATATAAGCTACACTACAATGATCTGAGGGAGAGCATATGGTGCATTTGCACTTTGATTTGGAAAAATAGAAACATTTGGGAGAAAATGTTCTGCCCAAAGTCGTTTCTCGACAGCGTGGTTTACTTTAATTTTCCGGTTAATTGAAAGGCGTGCTTAGCGTAAATCTGGAAACTCAGCCACCCCACCACCCCCTCCCCAGCAACCGTTTGCATTTTGCTCTCTGCCTCCAGAGTAGCGAAAGGCTGCTTTCGGGATCAAGGGCAACCGTCACGAATCCTTTTTGGAGCGCAGTCGCAAGCAGCTTGCGGAACAGTCGCTGATGCCCGAGGCAAAAAAATAAAGGGAGCACGAGCAGGTTGCCACACGTTAACCAAAAGGTAGCAAGAGTCTCGGAGAGAAGGAATGTACACCTGGAAAGTGCCAGAAGCTACGCGGCCACTCAGGCTCCCTAGTTTTCAGCAATTGCGCTCTCAGCATCTAGCACTTGTATCCGTTTCCCGCTTCTCCAATTCTCTAACGACGCGTCAGGTGTCCTGCAGAAATAAAGTGCGCCTGTGCGGTGGCGGCCGCGCAGTAGCAGCAAGAGTAGTACTATTATAATCGGTTACAGTTCTTTAAGCGCGGTAGCAGAGGGCTGGGGCGAAAAGTAAGCAGCAGCATCTAGGGCACCGGAGGAGGAAGATGGCGGAGCCCGGAGCACTCGGAAGGACTCCCTTGTATTTGCGGGCTTCAGGTAGGGGCGAAGGACTAGATGACATGATCCTCTGTGGGTGTGGTTTGTAAGCGAAGGCACTACTTTGTGGGGAAGCCTGCTGCCTGGGACCTCCCTGTCTCTTCCCCGCTGGCGCTCCGGGTTCCCTCGGAGCGGGTGTCCTTTCGTTCTTGGTGCCCAAATTGTAGCAGCAACCCGGTGTTCCTGTTTTTCGATTCCAGACAAGCCCTCTAAAGAGCCGCTCTGTAGTAGCGAGATTTGTTTGCGAGTGTGTGTGCGTGCAGTGGCATTTGGCAGGCGGGTTCGTTGGAAATGGTTATGTGGGAAGCAAACAGTCTTGGGAAGGTTAGGGAATGGAAGGTTGGATGTACAACAGTCATGAATGGAGGCCTTGCGAAAGGTGGAGGTGAGGACCAAAGAAGCGGACTGTTTTATTGTCTTCGGAGATATTAAGTAGCCTAGGAATAGGTGGAGCAGTAAGAAGTAGGATGAACAATCGATATTGGGGTGGTGGGACTTTTTCATCCAGACAGCAGTCAAGTTTTTTAATTCTCCAGACAAAGACTTAGAAAATGCTAGGAAGAGATTCCTTTGGCAGAAGGGAAAGTGAAATACATCCTTGTCGCTAGAAATGATAAAGATTTTTAAATCCCTTGTGTGTCTTAACTACACTTGGCCAAATAAAGTATTTTATTCTATTCTAAACTCTAATGGTTTGCTTTCCCGTGCCTCTACAGCTAGGTTTTTTTCGTCATTGACTGTCATGGGTAGGAGCAGGAAACTAGTATCTTTAGAGAGGTTACACTTAAATGGGTGAATACACACTGGAAAGATGAATATTTGAGTTTTAAAGAAATTATTTTAAATAGTTTCTACCGTGTTTTCCCGAAAATAAGACATGTCTGGATAATAAGCCCAATCAGGCTTTTCAGTGCATGTGATAAAAGAAGCCATCCCTTAAAAATAAGCCCCCCCACACTACTTACACGCATGCATGAGTTCATTCAAACTTTGAGAAGTTAGATTGAACTTGTGAAAAGGTTTTCTTTTACAGCATGTTTCCCTGGACACAACGGCAAGGAAAGTGACGGAGCTTGAAAGATAAGACCTGCGTCCAGCTTCTCACCCGTCCCACCTGCCACCCCCAAATTGCATCCCTAAAGGGTGTGGGTGGCTAAGCGAGGGGCAGGAGCCCTGTCATGCCTGGCAAGGGGGGGAGAAGAGACGGCAAGGGGAGCCATGTCTTGCTCCACACATCTCACTTCTCCCCTGCCCCACCTGCCACCTCTCTCGATAAAGAGACAGCGGGGAAGGGAAGCAGCTGTTGTCATTGGGGTGGGGTGGGATGTGTTGGGGCACTCAGCTGGCATGAGGAACAGGGAGGAGAGGCAATGGCAGCGACGGGACATGCTCACCGCCACCTGCACCCCCAAAATAATAAGACCCCTGTTAATAAGGCCAAGCCTTTATTTGGAGGGGGGGTCAAAAGAAATAAGACTGTCTTATTTTCGGGGAAGCACAGTAGATGTTCTTTTCTTTCTTTTTTTAAACCTGTTGGGTTGGCCTCTACAGCCAGATTTTGTTCGATATTCACTGGCACGGGAAGGAACAGGAAACTGTAGTATCTTTAGAGAGCTTAAGGTTAAGTGGCTGAATACACACTGGCAAAATAAATATTTTAATTGTAAGACTTCATTTTAAATAGTTTCTATGTGCTCTACTCTGACTCTAAACCTGTTGGATTGGAGTTGCAAGGCACTTCCATACAGAAGAGACATTACTCAATCATGGAATATGCTGCCAAGTACTTGAGGTGGTTTCTTGAGGCAAGGACTTGACTAAATATACAGCATTGTTCTGATCTTTTTTATGAAGGTGTGTAAAAAAATGGGGCAAGATTATTTCCTACCTCCTTCAAAGTAGTAAAGCACATTTCTATTCAGCTGGTAATTTTGCAAAAGAAAGTACAGTAATAGAGAGCTGCTTGCATCTAACCACTGGCTTGGTTCACATATTGGATTATTACAGTATGGTTTACTTAAGTTTTGGCTTAGTCTGATACAGAAAACAGAATAACAGAGTTGGAAGGGACCTTGGAGGTCTTCTAGTCCAACCCCCGTTTAGGCAGGAAATGCTACGCTACTTCAGACAAATGGTTATCCGATATCTTCTTAAAAACTTCCAGTGTTGGAACAGTCACAACTTCTAGAGGCAAGTTGTTCCACTGATTAATTGTTCTAACTATCAGGAAATTTTTCCTTAGTTCTAGGTTGCTTCTCTCCTTGATTAGTTTTTACCCATAGCTTCTTGTTCTGTCCTCAGGTGCTTTGGAGAATAGCTTGACTCCTTTTTCTTTGTGGCAGCCCCTTAGATATTGGAACACTGCTATCATGTCAGCCCTAGTCTTTCTTTTCATTAAACTAAATATACCCAGTTCCTGCAGCAGTTCTTCATATGTTTTAGCCTCCAGTCCCCTAATCATCCTTGTTGCTCTTCTCTGCACTCTTTCTAGAGTCTCCACATCTTTTTTACATTGTGGCGACCAAAACTGGATGTAATATTCCAAGTGTGGCCTTATTAAGGCATTAGAAAGTGGTATTAACACTTCACGTGATCTTGATTCTATCCCTCTGTTTATGCAGCCTTGAATTCTATGTTGGCCTTTTTGGCAGCTGCTGCACACTGCTGGCTCATATTTAAATGGTTGTCCACTAAGACTCCAACATCCCTCTCACAGTTACTTCTATTGAGTGAGGTAGCACATATACTATACCTGTGCATTTTGTTTTTCTTGCCTAAATGTAGAACCTTACTTTTTTCACCATTGAATTTCATTTTGTTAGCTAGCACCCAATGTTCAAGTCTGTCAAGATCCTTCTCTATCTTTTGTCCAATGGACATTAAAAGTGGTGCACTTGGCTGAAATGGCAAAAATTTCTGCATATTTGAAAGACTATTCAAATGAAAGATACTTGTTGGAATGGAGAAGATGGATTGACTATATTCAAAACAAGTATCGGACTAAGAAGCTTCAAATAGCATATGAATGAAATATGTAATCTAACTGATAGTTTATAGTGTGGGTTTATAATGTTTAGAGTTATAGGAGTTAAAGATTTAGAGATAATTGGAACTTAATATAATGTTAGCATATTTTAGCTTTATGTTTGGGAAATGCTATACCCTGTGCCTGTTCTGGGAAGTCTGGGGGGGG
>WNWU01013815.1:26178485-26263062 GCA_012654045.1 Ptyas mucosa | reverse complement strand
GGGGGGGGGGGGGGGGGGGGGGGGGGAGAAAATGTTTGTATTCTTTTTAAAACTTTTTAATTAAAAAAAAGATCCTTCTGTATCTTAAGCCTATCTTCCGGAGTGTTGGCTATTCCTGCTAGATATTGTATCGGTAAAGTATTGGTATCACTTAATACAGTATTGTATACTATATTGGTACAGTATTGGTATCACTTAATTATACCTTGTCCAACTGGTTAAAGAAACAGTTTAGAATGATAAACAAACAAATATATCTTAAATAAGTTACAATTTTGACAAAATTGTGGTCTTTTAGTTTATAGAATAGATATACAGTAGTAGGTAGCAGTAGTAGCTAGGCTTGGTTTTACTATATGATCAGATAGAAACTTTTTGAAGTTTAATTTAAACCCAGCTGTAATGAAATGAATTAAACATGAGTGTTAATGCCTTTAAATGTATTTAAAATGTTTATATTTAAAATTAATCATTAAATAAACTTGGTACTTGGCTTTAAATCCTGTACTAATTTTCCAGACCTTATGACATCATACTCTGGATCCACTATGTAGACACATAATGCTTTTATTTATCTACAACATTAATGTACAAAGTAAGTCAGAACTTAATATTCTGTTACAACTAGAAAGGAACCGAAGCAAATTGCCAGTGAAGGTCTTTTTCTTCTATATGTCCAGAGGAAGAACAGACTTGTACTTGTCTGGTTTTGGTTTGCTACTGTTTGAGATCCAGAAGTTGTTGCAAAAAATAAACTCTTATTTTGATAAATAGGATAGAATGTGTAACTGACATGTTGCGAAATTATTGATTTCTTAAATTAGAGATATATACATACATATATACGTTCAATTTCATTGAAAGCCACAATGAGTACACCATGCCTCTGTACATGGCTTTCATTGATTATGAAACGACATTTGATTCAATATTCCAGCAAGCAATAATTAATGCATTGCTCAACCAAGGCATAGACACTGCTACAATCAATATATGAAAAAAAAAAGTGACAATTTGCCTTAATGATCTCAAAGTGAGAATCAACATAGAATGAGGTGTACAATAAGGCGATACAATATCACCTATCCTTTTCTCAGTCTGCCTTGAAGAAGTATTTCACAAACTAGACTGAACAAAAGAGGAATAAAAATCAATGGCACCTATTTAAATCACTTAAGATTTGCAGATGATGATGTTCTCTTCTCATGAGACCCAGAAGAGCTACAACAATACATACAAGAGCTGCACAAAACAGGAGAAATAAACCTGAAAAAGAGCCAGGTAAAACATGGACACTAACCTCACAATCGATACAAAAGCTATGCAAAAAGCCATGGAAAGAAACATGCTCGGCATTACAAGGCAAGATAGAAAAATCTGCACATGAATTAGAGAACAAACAAAAGTATACAATATCATCAAGACAGTAAAAGAATTGAAATGGAAATGGCCTGGTCGTATAGCAAGAAGAACTGGTGGCAGGTAGACCAAAACAGTCATAGAATGGATCCCACTTGATAAAAAAGCATTCACAAAAAAGACCTAAAACAAAAGGGATCAATGAGATCAGCAAGTATTGCTGGCCCAATTGGCAAAAGAAAGCTCAGGGCCATATTCGTTGGAAACATGCAGAAGAGGCCTTCATCCTGCAGTGGATAGACAGTGGCTAAAAGTATAATGATATACATACTCACATTATTTTCCAGAGCACTGCGTCTCCACTCCATAGATGGGTTGATCTCTTTACTCTGACAGCAACTGAGAGAACTTTTTAACTCGATTACTCGAGCCTCTGTGCTCTAGCCACGCCCCCGCCCTTAATTCCCCAGTCTTTCTCTCAGTTGCTGACAGACTGAGGTGTTTGGATTTGCTCTGTGCTCTAGGCTTAGTGCGTTTAGGCTGTTATTTTATTTTTGAGTGTTTCTTTATTTCAGAGGAGTTTTTAGATCGTGGATTTTCTTTTCTCTTCGTTCCGTTCTGCTGTGTCTGCCAACTGGTTTTCCGGCTTCGAGCCCGCTGCTGTCGGGCTGGGCTGTGTCGCAGCACTATCAGCGCAACCAGCCTCCCGGATTCTGACCCTTCGGGGCGGATCTGGTTGTTTCCTGCTGTGGGGCAGTCGGCGGGCTTCGCGCCTCCGATCGCGCCTTTATCGCCGCCACGCCGTTTGTCTGGGCGCTCAGCTTCTCGGCAGCGGCAGGTCGGAGCACGTGTGTGTGCGGGCCTGATTCCGGCGGCTGGAGTGTGGCGACTGTCCCGTCAGGGAGCTGCGGGCGGCGCCGTTGGCTTCTTGGTTGGTGAGGAAGCAGAGCGGGCGTGTGTGGTGAATCGCCCGTTCATTACAGGCTGTGGGGCCACGGAGGCTCGCATCCCTGTTCCCGCCTCCATTAACGGTTGAGTGGGGGCAATCGGCAGGGCGGGCGCCATTTTGAAGACCACGTTGTTGGCGCCCGCCATTTTGTTTTTTTGCAAGAGGTGTTCCGTCATTGAATTTTGAGAGTGTGGGAGCGTGGGGACTCGCTCACCCCCACCAACTACACGGAGAACGCTCCACGTGGTTTCTCATTGCCACAGGGTTTAGGGAGCCCTGCTGGCCACCTGGAGGTTTCTGAGGTTGTGCAGGTTTATTGTGGCCCTGCCCCTCCCTCTTTCCATTATCTCTACTGTTGGATGCCAGTCATTTTATCTGCTGAGCAGCTGGGTTCCATTTTTGGTTGCGCTATCCAGACCCCCTTCAATTTTTTGGTATCTGTCTTGAAGGGGGGGGGGTTGAATCCATAACTGGTCTGGATATCCCTCTAGTCAGCATTATATATAAAATATATTAAATTAATTAAAAAAAAACAACCTCTGCCAACTCTCTACGCCATTAACGCAATTATGGCAGACTCATCCTTTTCTTCAGACCTTGAACAGGAAGCCAGCCCTGTTAGGTCTGTTAAAACTCATAAAAAGCATGCTGGCAAGAAATCTATGGACAGCGGCCACAAGTCCCATCATTCCAAGGCGTCGTCTTCCGCTGACAAAGACGTGCTTCGCCGTCATAAGGCTTTGGAGCGGCAATATGAGAAAGCAAAATTGGCAGCGGCCGCGCCTGAGGTTTCGACTGAGGCGACTCCTCATCAGCCATCTGCGGGTTCCGCACGGGGCCTGTCCAAGGCAGTTTTGCCGACCCTGCTGGCCTTGTCTAAGGGTGTGTCTCAGTCCATGCCTGATGTCTCGGTGGTAGGATTGGATGCAGGTCATTTGCCACGTCGGCAGTTGCCCACCGCTACTTTCACCCCTACGGCAGCCGGTCTGTGGGCGGAGGTGCAGCCGGACACAACCCCTCAATTTGATTTGCAGACCATGCTGTTGACAACGTTGGCCTCCATCATGGCAGCGAGCGTACAGACAGTCGTTCCAGGTCCAGCTCAGGTGACTTCCCAGGAGGTTCCTGTGGCACCTGTCTCTTGTAGACATCGTTCGCCTCTGCACCGTGATCCGGAGTCTTCTGAGGAGTCTGATTGTGAGGATGAAGTTCCTGATGACCTCGAGTTCTCCGAGGATGAAGGAATGTTGCCCGACTCTCCTGCCTTCACGGGCCTTTTTCGTCCAGCCTTGTTTAGATCTCTCCTTCACAAGGCCCGTCAGACTACTAATTTGGGATCGGTGGGGGCGCAGCCTCCACCTCCGCAACCGGAATCTGGTCCTCATGATACCTTGTTTAAACAGGCCAAGCCGGAAAAGGATTTTATACCGTGTCCGCAGTTGTTCACAGATGTCCTGCAGGCACCTTGGAACCAGCCGGGTTCTTCTACTGCTCCCACCAATTTGGACAAGAAATTGTTCTGTTCCGCTCCTGATCTGGAATCGTTGCTGGAATTGCCTACTGTGGATACGCCGGTGGCGGCTCTCACTTCTCAATCCATGGTTTCGTCGGACCCTCTGGATGGCCTGAAGTCGGAGGAGCGGCGCATGGAATTGGCCTTCCGCAAGGCGCACCAGGCGGTGGCGTGGGCTGTCCAAACGGCCACGGCGACTTCATTCTTCAACCGCGCTTCCTTGATCTGGCTCAGACAACTGCAAGAACGCCTGCCACCAGAGGAGACTCGTTTGCACCACGACGTTAATAAAATCATTGCCGCCACCGAGTATTCGGCGGACGCTTCGCTGAGTTCCGTGAAGTTCGCTTCCGGGGCGTTGGCAGCCTCGATCACATCACGTCGTTTGTTCTGGTTGCGTCCTTGGAAGGCCGATATCAAGTCAAAATGGAAGCTGGCGGCAGCGCCATATAAGGCTCTTTCCTTGTTCGGGGCGGCTTTAGATCCGGTTCTAGTGGAGGACAAGGACAAGCGAAAGGTCCTTCCATCAACTTTGCGCAGGCAGGACAGACGTTTTACTCCGTATGCGGACCGCCAGCCCTTTCGTTCCTATGCCAGGGCTGGCAGGTCCTCCAATTATCGCCAGCCGTTCCACTCGGTGAACCGCTTCTCCGACAGGCAAAGTTTTAGGGACAAAGGCTGACCTCACACCGCTTCAAAACGTTCTTTTCGTGACGCCGGTTCCAGAACTTTCCGGCGGGGCAAATGACTCACCGGTGTCGAGCCCCGTTGGCGGTCATCTCCAGGCCTTTCATCGCCAATGGGAGTTGTCGACACAGGACCTTTGGGTACTGCGCACCGTTTCCGAGGGCCTGTTGATCGAATTTGTGGACCGTCCACCACGGCGTTTCATCTGGTGCCCGGTGCCATTGGCATCCGACCGACAGCGGTTGATGTTGTCCGAGATCGTTCACCTGCTAGAGATCAAGGCGATAGAGCCAGTTCCTCTAGAACAGTGGGGAGCGGGGTTCTACTCGATCCTATTTCTCGTGCCCAAGAGCTCTGGGGGCGTCAGAGGGATCCTCAATTTGAAACAGCTGAATCGGACGGTTTCTTATCGCCGTTTCAAGATGCACTCTCTTCGCTCAATTCTAGCATCGATACGGCAAGGGGATATCATGCAGTCGGTGGACTTACGGGAGGCTTATCTGCATGTGCCCGTACATCCGGCGCATCGCCAGTTTCTGCGCTTCGAGTTTGCGGGCGAGCATTACCAATATTGTGCCATGCCGTTTGGGCTCTCCTCGGCGCCCAGAACTTTTACCAAGCTGGTTGCGGTGGTGGCGGCGTCCCTCGCTTCTGTTCCAGTGAGGACCCTGTGCTATCTGGACGATGTTCTGGTCCTGTCCTCGTCCCAGGTTCAGGCAGTTCAGGACATGGACAGGGTGTTGGTGGCTTTCCGTGCACATGGGTTCACCATCAACCTAGACAAGAGTCATCTCGTTCCGTCCACGTCTATTCTACACCTCGGTGCGATGGTCGACTCGTTGAAGGGGCAGGTGTTTCTGTCTCCGGAGCGGGTCCGGGACATTTCATCGCTCGTAGACCAAGTTCTTGCACAGAGGTCGGCGTCCTTAGAGACTCTCTCTCAACTACTCGGAAAGTTGGTTTCGTGTTACCAGATTGTTCCGTGGGTGCGTCGGCACTTTCGTACCTTACAATGGTTCCTGCTGCCTTATCAGCGGACGGGGTGTGCAGGTCCTTCGAGGAGGGTGTTGGTTCCCTCTCAAGTCAGGCTGTCTCTATGCTGGTGGAGGTCTCCGGCCGTCCGGAAGGGCTGCCACTTTCTGGGTCTGGACCGCATAGTGATTACCACAGATGCCAGTCTTCGGGGCTGGGGGGCCCATCTTTTGACTCAGGTCGCTCAGGGTCTTTGGACACCAGACGAGAGGCTTCTCAGCATCAACCTCCTCGAGCTGAGGGCTATCCGGTTGGCACTCTGTCATTTCCGGCCCCTGATTCGGAGGCGTCACGTCTTGGTCCTTACGGACAACACGTCGGCCAAGGCGCACGTCAATCGAGAAGGGGGGACCAAGTCACGGGTCCTGATGCTCGAGTCGGAAAGACTGTTCGATTGGGCAGAGCGGCACCTCCTGTCGATACGTGTGGACCATATCTCCGGGACAGCCAACACTCGGGCGGACTAGCTCAGCAGGGAGATCATCGACCAGGCCGAGTGGCAACTGCATCCGCGGCTGTTTCGGGAACTGGCTCTTCGCTTCGGGGATCCGGTGGTCGATCTATTCGCCACTCCAGCCAATAAGCAAGTTCCTCGCTTCATCTCCCGCTCTCCAACTCCAGGTGCGGAGGACTTGGATGCCTTGAGGTGCTGTTGGCCGGACGGGCTGCTGTACGCCTTCCCTCCGATAACGTTGCTGCAGCAAGTGATTCGGACGATCATCGCGGAGAAGGCGAGGGTGCTCCTAGTGGCGCTGCATTGGCCTCGCCGGCCCTGGTTTCCCGACTTGGTGGAACTCTCCATGTCCAGCCCGTGGGTGATCCCGCCTCATCGGATCGCCCTTTGCCAGGGGGCTATTTACCATCCAGATCCGCAGTGGCTTCAGTTGGCCGTTTGGCCTTTGAACGGGTCATCCTGAAGAAAGGGCGGCTACCGGACTCGGTGATTGGGACCATGCAGGCGGCCCGGCGGCCTTCAACTACGCATATTTATGAGGCCTCCTGGAGGGCTTTTTGTCGTTGGTCCGCTGCTTGTCATGTGGACCCGACGTCTGCGTCGGTTCAGGACGTTTTGGGGTTTCTTCAGTCCGGCTTGGAGAAAGGTCTGGCGCCGACCACCCTGCGTCAGCAGGTGGCGGCCCTCTCCACGGTCATTTCGTCGCCTCCTTACCAATCGTTAGCTCACCACCCTTGGATTCGGAGGTTTCTACATGGGGCCACGAACTTGCGTCCGGCCGTGGTCCATCGGTATCCTACGTGGGATTTACAGTTAGTTTTGCAAGCGCTCACTGTTCCTCCCTTTGAGCCTCTGGGCTCCGTTTCGCTGAAGTTTCTGTCGTTTAAGGTGGCTTTTTTGTTAGCGGTCACATCTGCCAGGCGGATTTCCGAACTTGCAGCGTTGTCCGTCCGGGAAGATTTATGCGTGTTTCATCCCAATATTGTGGTTCTCCGTTTAGATCCGGCATTTATGCCAAAGGTTAATTCGTGGTTTCACCGCACACAGGAGATTGTTCTGCCCGATTTCTGCCCCTCCCCGCATCATGATCGCAAGGTTCTCTGGCATACTCTGGACGTTCGCAGGGCATTATGCCGCTATATTCGACGGACGGCATCCTTCCGGAAGACGGAGGCGCTCCTGGTGTCGTTTCATCCGGCTTCCATGGGACAGAAAGTTTCGCCAGCGACGATTGGCCGGTGGATTAAGGCCTGCATTTCCTTGGCTTATGAGCGCCAGGCGCGGACTGTCCCGTCTAGGATTTTACCTCACTCCACTCGGAGCGCAGCCACTTCGGCTGCTTGGGCTACGCAGGCTTCCGTATTGGACATATGTCGGGCGGCCACTTGGACATCGTTGTCGCCTTTCATTCGGCATTATAGGATTGACTCTTATGCGTTGGCTGACGCATCCTTTGGCCGGCAGGTTTTGCAGAGGGTCATTTCTGGGTCTTCGGGGGTGAGCAGTCAGCTTCCCGGCCCTGTTGTTTAAGCTTGGGTATGTCCCATCTATGGAGTGGAGACGCAGTGCTCTGGAAAATGGACGTTGACTTACCTGAACGTCCCTTTTCGGAGCACTGCGGATACACTCCATTCCCACCCGGTTTTGGTTGGCTTCCTGCTCTGTTGTTGGTTCTGTAGTTGTTGGTAGTTTGTTGTGAATAAAGTTGTTTTGGAAATTTCTGTGCTGCGCCTTCGTTCAAGACTGGGGAATTAAGGGCGGGGGCGTGGCTAGAGCACAGAGGCTCGAGTAATCGAGTTAAAAAGTTCTCTCAGTTGCTGTCAGAGTAAAGAGATCAACCCATCTATGGAGTGTATCCGCAGTGCTCCGAAAAGGGACGTTCAGGTAAGTCAACGTCCATTCCCCTTTGGGATAAGCACTATGCTAAGCAGCAGTAAGAAACAGTAACGTAAAGAAATTATAAGAAATATAGCTAAATTTAGTTAACATCAGATAAATCTTTATAAATCATCCTGTTTTCATTGTATACCGAAACTGCTTTATATATTGTCTTCTGCTCTTTAAACTTCTCATCTCTGAAGATTTTATCAATTTCATCCAACTATTATTTTCTTGGTCTTCTCCTTCCTCTCAGCCCATTCACACTTGTCTTTATATGTGTGAGTGATGGTTTTGTAAGGTCCTAGAAGTTTCCCCGAGCCACTGAGATGCCAAAGAGAGTGAGACTGGAGATGAGGCTTGAAAAAAACATCAGCTTTTATTTATGGCCATAGCAAAAGCTGGGTGACAAAACTATATCCGAAACATACAAACAAAATGCATGTAAGGAATAGCCACACCTCTGTGAGAGTGGCTCAGAGTATTATATACATTTTACACTGATAGAAACAAAGTTTACCCACTCGGAGACAAAGGTTCATTACCAACGTGATCTTTAAAGCGTTCTTTGTTTTGGCCCCTGTCTCTGTCTACCTTATAGAATAGAATAGAATTCTTTATTCTACCTTATAGAATAGAATAGAATTCTTTATTTATAAGTGTGATTGGACACACAAAGAATTTGACTTGGTGCATACTCTCTCAGTGTACATAAAAGAAAAGATACATTCGTCAAGAATCATAAGGTACAACACTTAATGATAGTCATAGGGAAACAGTCAATATAAATCTTAAGGATACCAGCAACAAGGTTACAGTAATACAGTCATAAGAGGGAGGTGATGGGTGATAGGAACGATGAGAAGATTAATAGTAATGCAGACTTAGCAACTAGTTTGACAGTGTTGAGGGAATTATTTGTTTAGCAGAGTGATGGCGTTCGGGAAAAAAACTGTTCTTGCATCTAGTTGTTCTGGTGTGCAGTGCTCTATAGCGTCGTTCTGAGGGTAGGAGTTGAAACAGTTTATGTTCAGAATGCAAGGGGTCTGTAAATATTTTCACAACCCTCTTTTTGACTCGTGCAGTATATAGGTCCTCAATGGAAGGCAGGTTGGTAGTAATTGTTTTTTCTGCAGTTCTAATTATCCTCTGAAGTCTGTGTCTGTCTTGTTGGGTTGCAGAGCCAAGCCAGACAGTTATAGAGGTGCAGATGACAGACTAAATAATTCCTCTGTAGAACTGGATCAGCAGCTCTTTGGGCAGTTTGAACTTTCTGAGTTGGCATAAAAAGAACATTCTTTGTTGTGTTTTTTTGATAATGTTTTTGATGTTAGCTGTCCGTTTTAGATCTTGCGATATGATAGAACCTAGAAATTTGAAGGTTTCTACTGTTGATACTGTGTTGTCTAGTATTGTGAGAGGTGGAAATATGGGAGGGTTTCTCCTAAAGTCCACCACCATTTCTACAGTTTTGAGTGTGTTCAGTTCCAAATTGTTCTGGTCGCACCATGAGGCTAGTGGTTCAACCTCCCACCTTTATGCGGATTCATCATTGTCTCGAGACTGATCACTGTTGTGTCATCTGCGAAGTTCAGTAGTTTAACAGATGGATCGTTTGAGATGCAGTCATTGGTATATAGAGAGAAGAGAAGTGGACAGAGCACACAGCCTTGTGGGGCCCCCTTGCTAATTGTACAGGTATCTGATGTGACTCTGCTTAGCTTCACCTGCTGTTTCCTGTCTGTTAGAAAGCTTATGATCCATTTACAGGTGTGTTCAGGTACCACTATCTGGTTTAGCTTAGTTAGAAGAATGTCTGGAATGATCGTGTTGAATGCTGAACTAAAGTCTACAAAGAGGACCCTTGCGTAGGTCTTTGGAGATTCAAAATGTTGTAGGATTATCTATGGAGTATTCCTATAGCCTTGTGTAGGGACAGTTGCCCCACTTCCATCCCTTTGGCCAAGTTGTTTATTCAGCAAAATGCTTTCAGGATTCAGAATTTATGAGGCAGGAAAACTCCCTACTCTGGTTCCTTTATCTATGGAGCCTGATATTCCTGGATAACAATTTCTTCTATATTTTCAAAGATGTGTCTAGCTCTTTTTTTTTTTTTTAGTAAACAAGTTTTATTAGAATTTTTCTTTCATCATACATATTTTAAGAACAGAGTGTTGACCGGGTCACATCTTATACATCTTATATATATTAATCTTTATAATATACTAGCTGTACCTGGCCACGCATTGCTGTGGCCCAGTCTTGTGGGTATACAATATTTTTTGACCGAGTGGCAATAATTTCCCTCTGTAGCTCAGGTCACGCCTACTTTGGCTCCTTCCAGTTTGCTGCGGGTGTAAGAGCTGGTTTCCTGGCTTGCCGGTATAACCGCCTTCACCTTCGCAGCTCTCCGCACCACAGGCGGCATCATGGTCCCTTCCAAAGGTACAGCATACTCAGTCAGGAGAACGCTTCGCGGTGGTTGACATTTCCGCCATTTTGCTTGTGGGTTTGGCAGCGACGGCACTGAGGGGAAAAGACCCAGCTCACGCCTGCCATTGTGGTGCTGCGACGTTAAAGTCCAAAAAGATAGTATAGGGTGTGTTGCTTTTACGTCCAACAGGTGGCGCTGTTTTTCAAAAAAGCATGTTTTTACCTGTCACAGGTGTGACATCTATATAATATAGGTATATAAAAACATATGCATATTTGAATGCAACGTTGTGTCAACATTTCAAAGCAATCGGTGAAGAACTTTCGGAGATTTACGATTTTGAACAAAAGAACATTTACATTTTTATTTATATAGATTCCAATCTTCCCATTTTTTCCATATTCATCTCTTTTATATAATTCTTTTTTTTTAATTTTTTATTATTAATCAAACATATAAACAAAAACAAACATACATACATATATACGATACACAACTAAAGCTAACTACACAACAAAGACTAACTACACATTAAAATCAAGTCTAATAGCTTGAGTCTTAGGAAAAAAGAGTATTACATCGGTATTCTATGTTTAGATGTATATACATATATACCTATCTATTTCCTTCATTATATAACGATATTTCTTTAGTTTTGGTTCTTTTTGGTATTCCCTTCCTATTTTATATGATTTGTTCTTGTTGCGTTTTTTTGTTATCTAACCAGTTGTACCATCTTTGCCAAATTAAATAATAGTCTGTATCATCTTTGTCTTGTAGTTCTTTGGTCAATCTATCCATTTCCGTGCATTCCATTATTTTTTGAATTATTTTTCCTTCTGTTGGCGTCTCTTCCAATTTCCATGTTTGTGCGTAAGTAATTCTTGCGGCTGTCAAGATGTGGATTATTAAGTATTGTTTTTCTATGTTGTAGTGTTTCATTAATATTCCTAGTAGGTAGGTTTCTGGTCTTAGGGGCACACTTTGGGAGATGGTTTCTTCCAGTTGTTTCTTTTATCTTTTTCCAAAAATCTTTTGCCTTTGGGCATGTCGACCACATATGGTATAATGTCCCTTTATGTGCTTTACATTTCCAGCAGTTTTGTGATGTGTTGGGGAACATTTTTGCCAAATGTGCGGGGGGAAGATGCCATCTGTAAAACATCTTGTATGTATTCTCCTTGTAGGGTACAGACATTGTCAGTTTGGTATTCACTTTCCATATTCTTTCCCATTTGTCAATTTCTATGTTATATCCAAAGTTTTTAGCCCACGTAATCATGTTTTCCTTAACCACCTCTTCTTCTAATTTATATTTTAATAAATAGTTATAGATTTTAGTTATTAATTTATCGTCTGATTCCAATAAGATTTTGTCTATTTTGTTTGGTTCTTTTTGAATTCCAAATTTTTTAATGTCCATATTATATCTTGATTTTATTAGTAAATACGGCCACCAATCAATGTCTGTACCGTGTTTTTTCAACTCTTGTCTTGTTTTCAATTCTCCCCCATTGTTCAGCAGGTCTTTATATGTTTTCATTTTGTCCATATCCATTGTGTTTGGGTAGATTTGGGCCTCCATAGTTGAAATCCAATTCGGGATTTTATCGTAATGATTTTTCCTTATTTCAGTCCAGGTTTTGGCGAGTGCTTCTCTGATGTGGTGTCTTCTAAAGTGTTCGTGTTGTCTGGGTTTCTCTTCCCATAAAAACGCATGCCATCCTTTCGATAGGTCAAATCCTTCTAGTGCTAGTATTCGTTTGTTTTTTAATGTTATCCAGTCCTTTATCCAGATGAGTGATGCTGCATTGTAATATATCCGCCAGTCCGGTAATCCTAGGCCTCCCCTGTCTCTTGTGTCTTGGAGGTGTTTCAATTTGATCCGTGCTCTTTTTCCATGCCAGATATATTTTAGTATGATTTTATCAAGATCTTTGAAATATGATTTCCCTGGGTTTATCGGTATGGTTTGAAAAAGATACAATATTCTCGGCAGAATATTGATTTTAATTGAAGCAATTTTACCTAGCAGTGATAAACGTAATTTGCTCCAGTTATCTAAATCTTTCTGAATTTGTTTGGTCAGTTTGCTATAATTATCTTCTTTGAGAGTTGAAACTTTGTTGGAAAGCCAAATTCCTAGATACTTTATTTTAGTTGTTGTCTGGATGTCTAATGCTTCTTCCAATTCTTTCTCTTGGGTTTTTGTCAGATTTTTCGTTAATATTTTCATTTTTTGTTTATTGATTTTCAATCCTGCTGCCCTTCCATATTGTTCAATTGTTTTTAGTAATTTCATTCCTGATTGTTCAGGTTGTTCAAGAATGAATACGACATCGTCAGCGAATGCCTGTAATTTGTACTCTTGATTCTTGACTTTTAGTCCTTTTATTTCTGTGTCTTCCCTAATCTCTTTTAATAATACTTCTAGTGCTAATATGAATAATAATGGGGATAGGGGACAACCTTGTCTTACTCCTTTGTGTATTTGAAATTGATCAGTTATGTCACCGTTTATCCATATTCTCGCTGACTGGTCGGAATATATTGTCTTAATCATGTTTAGGAATTTGTCACCCATTTTCATTCTTTCTAATTGTATTATTAAAAATGTCCAATTAAGATTGTTGAATGCCTTCTGGGCGTCGAGAAAGAGTAATGCCATTTGTACGTCTGATTTCTTTTCATAATATTCAAGCGTATTGATTATTGTTCTTATATTGTTTTTAATTTGCCTTTTTGGAATAAATCCATTTTGATCCGGGTGGATGTACTCAACAATGATGTTTTTCATTCTCTGTGAAATTATTGAAGTAAATAGTTTGTAGTCGACGTTCAGAAGAGTAATGGGTCTATAATTTTTAATTTGTGTAGGGTCTGAATCTTCTTTTGGGATTAATGTGATGATTGTCTCTGTCCATGATTGTGGGATTTTGGCATTTAAAAGAGCTTCGTTGTAAACCTGTAGTAAGATATTATCAATTGAGTAATGTTCAATTTTGTAGAATTCTGCTGGTATGCCGTCTGGCCCTGGAGTCTTGTTGTTTTTCTGTTTTTTCCTAGCTTCTAATAATTCAAACATTGAAATTGGTTTGTTCAGTAGTTCTCTTTGGGTTTCGTTTATTTCTTGAGTGTTGGTCTTGTTTAAGTAGTCCTTAATCTCTTCTACATGAGTTTTTTCCTGTGTGTATAAATTCTGATAAAAATTTCTTATGATTTTTTTCTTTTCCTCATTTCTATGTTGAATTTGTCCTTGTTCATCTTGCAATTGATATATTGTTCGTTTTTCTTTTTTTAGTTTGTAGGCCAGCCAACGTCCAGTTTTGTTTGCATATTCGAACTGATTTTGCTTGGCCATTCTAATTTTACTCGCTATCTCTGTTGTTGTTAGTAAATTTATTTTACGTTTAATGAAGTTTATTCTTTCTTTAGTCGTTGTCTTATTAGGATCCTTCTGTAATTCCTCTTCATATTTCCTCAGTTCTATCAATAATTCGTTTTTCTTTTGGTATTTATCTCTGTTTTTCTTCGTTTTGTAAGAAATTGTTAATCCTCTAATATATGCCTTGGCCGTGTCCCATAAAATTTGTGTTGATGTATGTTCTCTCTTGTTTATTTGCAAAAATATATCGATCTCTTTCTTGATCATTTCTATATATTACTTGTCTTTGATAATCTCTCTATCCATTGTCCATCTTTTTTGTTTTTATTGGCCTTTCCATATTACTGTTATTGGATGATGGTCTGCCCATATGTTCGGTGTGATTTCTATTTCCTTTATGTCTTTCCTTAATTCTGTTGTCATCCAGGCCATATCGATCCTGGACCAAGATTTATGCGGATTCGAGTAGAATGTATATTGCTTTTTGGATTTGTTAAATTCCCTCCAGGCATCTTGTAATTGGAATTCTTGGGCCATGTCTCTAAATGTGTCTGGGAGTGTCTTTTTTCTGAGTTTATTCTTTTGTGTACTTTTATAGTCCTTTTCTGTATCTACAATCGTGTTGTAGTCTCCTATGATGCATATGTGCTCATAGTCCAATTCTTTAATTTTGTTATGTATTTTTTTAAAATATTCTTTTTGGCTTCCATTCGGTGCGTAAATTGATATTAACAGTATGTTTTTGTTTTCCATCTTGATCTCGATCATCAAAATCCTGCCTTCTCCTTCTGTGTAAATTTGTTTGGCTTGTATATGGTTTTTGATATATACTGCAATGCCTCTTTTTTTTTGGTCCGATAGTGAAGTGAATAATGATCCTAATTTTCTATTTTCCAATAACTGTTGGTGTTGTTTTTTGATGTGTACCTCCTGTAGGTTTATAATGTCCATATTTAATTTATATAACTTTTTAAATGTATGTGTTCTTTTAATTGGTAGATTTAGTCCGTTTATGTTGATTGAAATCAGTTTCATTTCTTGTCCCATTTTCTTTATTTACGTATTTAGTATCGCAAGTTTTTTTGCGTTCCTTGTTACCATTTGTGTTTTCCCCCTAGCTCTTTCTCGTTCCATCCTCTCCTTTTCATTTCATTTCGTTTCTTTCTTTCTTGTTCTTTTTCCACCTCCTCTGTGTAATGTTCTTGGCTTGGAGTTTCTGATTGTTGTCTAGATTCCTGTTCTTCTAATATGAAATGAGCCTCGAAGAAATCTTGTGCTTTCTCTAAAGAGTCAATTTTGTGTCTCCTATCGTCCCAGGATATTAAAATTCCTTCTGGTACCAGCCAACGAAACATTATTTTATGTCTATTCAATTGCGTTGTTAGGAAATTGTAGTTCTTTCTCTGCTCTCTTATCCGTCTCGGGATCTGTTTTAGGGTTATTATTTCCTTCCCTTTGTATCTGATTACATTTTCCCTCATTAATTTATAGATCTCTTCTTTCACTGTTTTACGTGCGAATCTGATGTGAATCTCCTTCGGTAATTTGTTCCTCCTGGTGTAATTGGTGTGGACTCTATATATCTCATTGAATTCTCTATTGATCTTGTCTTTTCCCTTCTGTGTGGCTTCTGCTAGTATTCCTGCCATTAAATCTCTCAAATCTTCTTCTTTAGATTCTACAATGTTTGAAATCGAAGGAAAAAAGATGCCTTTTCCATTTCTAAACATGTAATCGAATCCTCAAGTTCTTTATTTAGGGCTGTTTGATATTGTTCCATATCATCCATCTTTTTTTCTGTTTGGTCTACTTTTTCTTCTATATTTTGTATCCGTTGTTCATTTTTTGCAATATTTTGTTGGATTTTTTTTATCTTATCTATTTTTTTTAATGTCATTTATCTCTCCTACTTCTACTTTCATTTCTTCGTGATTCCTTCTCGTTTCTTTGTGGTTGTTTGCTATTGATTCCTGTGTCTTGTTCATCCCCTCCTGAATCATAACTAAGATCGACTGGATATTTTGCATATTAAGTGTAGTGGCAGTTTTTTCTTTGTCTGTGGATAACATTGTGTCAATTGTCTTTTGTTGTGTTGGTGAGGATATTGTGGCCGTCTGATGTAGTGTTGGTTTTTTCAGCCCTATCTTGGTTGTTGTTAACGGGGGTATTGTTGACATCTTTATTCTTTGTTTTACGCTCTCCCAAATTTTCATACACTATATTAGTTGAAAGGCGGTATCACTATATAAAGAGTCTTGTCTATCGTCTTACTTTTCTATTCTATGATATTTAGTTTGTATCTTCGTATTAAATTTGGTTTGGATGTTGTTATGTAGAGGTTAAATCAGTCAATTAAGAAGTAGAGATTAAATATCGTTATATAAGGGTTTGTTAAATCAATCAAGGAGTAGGGGGAAAGGTACAGTAATTCAGCAATTCATTACTGTATTATTACTTCTATTCAATATAATATCTATATATGTATCAAATCATGCAATTAATTGGTTACACTATTAATTCTAAACAATTCTAAACAATTAATTATTACTTAAGATCCACTAATTATCAACGATTTTGTATACAATTAGGATTAACAATATCTATCTAATAACTATATGTAGTTCTAATTTAAACAATCTTAATTAATCAGAATTTTCCTATAAAGTTCAGTCCAGATATTGCCTATAAGTAAAGGAAGAAAACAGCAAATAAACAGATTGAAAGAAGGAAAAGGCAATATTTATCTATCTAATTAATGTATGGTACACTAGTATTAATATAATAATATATTATAATAATTTATATTATAGTGGTAATTCTAATAATAATAGATAATAGAAATAATTCTAATTATTAAACAATATCAGTAAGTATCCATCATCAACAATAATTTTGAGTATATACGATTCAGTTAAGTTTGATTACTTAGTTAAATGTAGCTTATGTTGAGAATATAAGGTAAATAACAGTCACTAATTAAATATATATATATTATTAAGTATACAGAAAATTCAGTTTATTCACTATATCACATTACTTTCATTGTCTTCTTTTTTCGTTCTCCAATTTTTCTTTCTTGCCCTAATACTGACAGTTTTAGAAACTTTGTTATAAGTCCACTTCTTCAAAAAGGTGCAAAAGCAAATCTCTTTTGGAATCAATGTATCTTTTAAGTATCTAATTGCGATGTTTCTTATCTATAGTTCACTTCGTCGTCTCTATTTATATATTGAGAGTCCTTCCTTTTCGCCGGTCTCCTGGCTGCTTTCGTTGAGGGTCTTCTATATGTTTCTCTCTTCGTTCTCGTTGTTTTGCCTGGTCACCGCTCCAATTTCTCACACTCTCCTTTCTCAAAGCGCATCCAATTTATATTTTTGTAATCTGGTGGTTTTTTTGTTCCTCGTTATGTCTCGCCAAGTCACTGTTCCGATTCTCCACACCTTCTTTCCCAAGAGTGAGTCTAGTTCGTGGTTTTGTAATCCAATATTGCTTTTGCTGAGTTTTTCCACCTCGCTCGTCTCTGCCGCCTGTCAAAATTGCGCTGTCACTATAAGTTTTTAGCTTCTGCTCTGATCTCCTTTTTCTCGCCGCTTGCCTGGCAAAAACTGCTGACTTTGGAGCTTTTTTTCTCTCCTGATTTCTTTCTTTAGTTCTTTATATTTATACCTTTGTTATTTGATATTATTTAGATTTCCTGATCCCCTGCTCAGACATTCCCCAATGGGTTGTTCCGCTTTCTGATTTGATCTACTGAGTGCCAATCAAAACTTCCTCTGTAGCTGGTCAGGCTGTCCTTCCTACTTCCTCTTCAGTCTTTTTCGCTCAGTTGATGGTATCAGACTTCGAGTGCCTTTTCTCTTAAGTCAATTTCCCTTTAAATCTTTCTAAATTCAGTTTTTTTGCTTGTTCTCTTCTCTGTGAGGGCTGCGCGACGTGGGAGTGTCGTCCTGGCTCGTGAGTAGGCGTTTTGGGGCTCCGATCGCCATTCCTTATTTATTTTTATATTTTTGTGGATTGCCTGGCTGGGCTTGCTGTTTGCCTTTACTATTGATTATTACTGGCCGCGGGCGTAGCGTTGCTGACTCAGCAACTTGTCTCGCCCCGCAGCCATCACCAACAATTTTTTTTTTTGAATTTAAGCGGCCGAGAGTCCCTGCCAGCTGGCAAACTCGCTCTTGTTGGGAAGCGCCTCGCGGAGGCTGCGGAATCCCACCCCACCTACTAATTCGTCTATTGGGCTGCTCCTTGCCTTATTTAAAGTGCGCAATCACTGGCGGCCGCCATTTTGTTTCCGCCATTTTGGTTTGCCGTTTGGAGCATTTTGGCCTGTGTGGGGGATTGCCTTCGCCTTCCAGGACGTGCAGGCTGGGACGCTGTCTGTTTTACCTGCTTGATTCTTCCTGCATGATCTGGCGCTGCTGATCAAGAGAGGAAAGTATTTAATTTGTTTGTTGCCTTCTGTTTGAATATATATATATATATATATAAAAAAAAAGAGCAAAAAGGAGAATAAGGTGGACTTTGGATCTTTGTTTGGTGTTACATCCTTGATTGTTGGAAAATTTTTTTCTTTATCTATTTTTAAAAAAAAAGAAAAATTTCTAAATAATTAAAAAAAGTAAAAAAAAAGAAAAAAGATTAAAAAAAGACCATATTACAATTCCTATCCTTTTCCATATTATTACCTCTCTATCATCTCTTCATACCAGAAGGTGGAAGGCGGAGTGCTTTGATTATTATTTTAATTTTCACTTCTTTTCTATTAACCTATATTTATATATAGACCTTTTTATATCTTTTCTCCAAAATCTCTCATTGATTTGTGCATGATGTCTGATGTTGATCTGTCCTCTGATCTGGAACAAGATCAACCTCCTAGCCCTGCCCCTTCTAAGGGATCCAGGGGTAAAAAGTCTAAGGCCTCTAAAGCCAAAACTACACCTGTTTCTGACAAACATGCCTTGAGAAGGCATAATGCCTTGGAGTGTGTTTTTGCTAAGGCGCAGAAGGATGCCCCTTCTTGCAACGCCCATGGCCTTCCCAGGCGGACAAGCGTCATCTATTGGTCTTGGAAATTCAGCATCTTCTGCAAATAGAGGCTATAGAGCGGGTTCCACAGGATCAAGTCGGAGAGGGCTTCTACTCGACTCTTTTTCTAGTTCCAAAATCTTCGGGAAGCTGGCGAGGTATTTTCAATCTAAAACGCCTCAACACCTTTCTCGTCTACCGCCACTTCAAGATGCACTCCCTCAAGTCTCTGCTGGGGTGCATCAGACAAGGGGACCTTATGCAATCAATCGACTTGAAGAAGGCTTACCTTCACATTCCGGTACATCCCAATCACAGGCGTTTTCTTCGTTTTGCCCTCGACACCGACCATTTTCAGTACAAAGCAATGCCGTTTGGCCTTTCTTCGGCCCCGCGCATGTTCACGAAGGTTCTGGCGGCCCTGGCGGCTTCTCTCTGGGAGGTGCCTGTCCGCTTGGTTTGCTATCTGGACGATATCTTAATCCTTTCATCTTCAGTTGCTCAAGCAGATTTGGACAGATTCTGTGTCATTCGCAACTTGCAAGCCCACGGTTTCACTTTGAACAGGGACAAAAGCCACCTTTGGCCTACGACCAGTATATTACATCTGGGAGCAGTCATAGATTCGGTCCAGGGTCAGGTGTATCTGTCGCCCGACCGTCAGATCAGCATTCGGGACTTAGTTACGCAAATTTTATCTCAGAAGCGGTCACCTGTGCTCCTGCTATCACAGCTCCTCGGGAAACTCATCTCTTGCATCGGCATAGTCCCTTGGGCCCGGTTTCATCTACGTCCCCTGCAGTGGTTTCTCCTTCCTTTTCAACGTCAAGGACGGGGGGAGTCTCTTTCGAGAGTGAAGGTTCCAGCCAAGGTCTGGCTCTCGCTTCGTTGGTGGCTCTCCCCTGCCATCGGCCAGGGGTCGTTTTTTCTGGACCAGGAGGCAGTTGTCCTGACGACAGATGCCAGCCTCAGCGGCTGGGGGGCTCATCTTCAGTCCCGGCTTGCACAGGGGACATGGTCCACGGCGGAGTCGAACCACAGCATCAATTGGCTAGAGCTGAGGGCGGTGCGGCTAGCACTCCTTCATTTTCAACATCTGCTATTCCGCCGGCATGTCCTTATCCTGACGGACAACACGACGGCGAAGGCCCACATCAATCGCCAGGGGGGCACCAGATCTCAGTCGTTGATGGAGGAGACGGAACTACTGATGACATGGGCCGAGAAGCATGTCCTATCCCTTCGGGCCGAGCACATCTCCGGCAAGTTGAATCAGGAAGCGGATTGGCTAAGTCGGGGTCAGCTGGATCACTCCGAGTGGAGGTTGGATCCTCTTCTTTTCCAGGAACTCTCCCAGCGGTTCGGGACTCCAGAAGTGGACCTGTTTGCAACCCCGGGAAATGCCCAGCTGCCAAGGTTCTTCACCCGTTTTCCGACTCGGGGCGCAGAAGGTCACGACGCTCTACGATCTCCATGGCCGAGAGGTCTCCTCTATGCGTTTCCTCCGATTCCGGTCATCCCCAAGGTTATCCGGAAACTGGTCAGAGAGCGGGCGGATCTTCTTCTGGTGGCTCCTCATTGGCCCAGACGGGCGTGGTTCGCAGATCTGTTGTCCATGTCCATCGTGGACCCGTGGCGGATTCCGTCCGACCGCATATCCCTGTCTCAAGGCACCGTCCGGCATCCCAAGCCAGAATGGCTTCAACTGACCGTGTGGCGCTTGAGAGGATACGACTGACTCGCGGCCTGCTTTCGGGAGAGGTTATTACGGTCATCCAGGCGGCTAGACGTCCATCCACGGTCCGCATCTACAACACTTCCTGGAGAGCTTTTGCAGAATGGTGCGCCCGTCATCATGTGGACCCTACCTCGGCGACGGTTCCGGAAGTCTTGCAGTTCCTTCGTGACGGCTTTGAGAAGGGTTTTGCTACATCAACTCTCCGTCGGCAAGTTGCTGCTTTGGCCACAGTTCTCCCAGGTGAACACCAGCAGCCTTTGGCGCAGGATTCCAGGATTAGGTCCTTTCTACGTGGGGTCTCCAACCTTCGGCCCCCGGCGATTCATCGGTATCCTAGCTGGGATCTTTCTTTGGTTCTGCAGACATTAACATCTGCTCCGTTTGAGCCTCTCAGTACGGTTTCTCTATGATATCTTACGCTGAAAGTAGCCTTTTTGCTGGCAATCACTTCTGCCCATCGTGTTTCGGAGATTGCTGCCTTTTCCATCAGGAGCGATCTCTGCATTTTCTACCCTGACCGAGTGGTTCTTCGATTGGATCCAGCGTTCGTTCCGAAGGTTAATTCTCAGTTCCACAGGATGCAAGATATCGTACTTCCAAATTTTTGCCCGGATCCTAGACATCCGACTGAGAGACGTTGGCATACCCTGGATGTCCGCAGGGCACTAAAAAAGTATATTCATCGAACTGCATCTTTCCGCAAGTCAGAGGCTCTGCTTGTTTCATTTTTGCCTTCTTCACTGGGACTCAAGGTTTCCTCAGCAACAGTGGGCAGGTGGCTCAAGGCCTGTATCTCTAAAGCCTATGAGTTGAGGGGTGATCCTGTTCCAGATCGTATTTTCCCTCATTCCACTCGCAGTGCTGCCACATCGGCGGCTTGGGCTACTCAGGCTTCTATTGGGGATATTTGTCATGCGGCCACTTGGTCCTCGATTTCATCTTTTGTTCGGCATTATTGTTTAGATGTTTATGCTTCAGCCGATGCCGCGTTTGGCAGGCGTGTTTTGCAAGCTGTAATTCCTGTCCAAGGCCGGGCGGAGGCTTCGATTCCCTCAGGTCTTAAGCTTGGGTATATCCCATTGGGGAATGTCTGAGCAGGGGATCAGGAAATTGGACGTTGCTTACCTGAACGTCCCATTTATGTCCCCTGCGAAGACATTCCAGCCCGCCCGTGATCTCGCCTCTCCTTGGCCTTGGGCGGGGTTTTTGTTTTCTTTTCCTCTGCAGTTGGTATCTTTCCGGTGGTGCCATACTGGAGGCCCTCTCATCTGCATTACTCGCCTTCACGAAAAAGACTGAAGAGGAAGTAGGAAGGACAGCTGACCAGCTACAGAGGAAGTTTTGATTGGCACTCAGTAGATCAAATCAGAAAGCGGAACAACCCATTGGGGAATGTCTTCGCAGGGGACATAAATGGGACGTTCAGGTAAGCAACGTCCATTCTCACCGATGTTTTCTCTTCGTTTGATCTTCGCTTCCACTCTAATCAGCTGTCACCGCTCAGGCCAGCCAAGATGGCTGGTTTTTTCCGGATTGGATTTAAGAGGATTCCTCTGAACCTTCGGGGCAATTGCTGTCACCCCGAGGTCCTTGAGTTTCCCTCCTTTATCTATCGGCCTCTTCGTGGCCGATAGTGCCTGTAAAAGGCTTCCAATCTGGAATATTGGAACTTCAGGGACAGAGCCTCATTCCCCTCGTTCCTGGCACAGTGACGTCACCACCGGAAGTCCTCTTTTATATAATTCTTTATCACACATTAATCATTTTTCACCATATCTTGTTATTTCAGCTTCTGCCATATTATTTTTTTTCCGTCCATTTTACATGTTTCCAATTTCAGCCATAATATTCTTTTTCCATAGTTCTTTCTTAGCTTAATTTCTCCTTAATACATAATACATAAACAGTATCACTATCTGCCCTTAATTCCTAATCTCTTACAATAACATCAATTAATTATCTTATTTCTCCATTACAGAATATATTTCTCAAAAACCCCATCCCACTTTTTAACATTTCAACTTTGTCTCTTAATTTAAATTGTCTTCAAAATTAAACCAAATTGCCATTTCACATTTTATCTGCTATTCTGTTTTACTATAAGCAATATACATCATCATATTCAAATCTTACGTTAAAACCCTTTAACTTAGTTGATTATCCACAATTAATAATAGTAATACAGTTCCCTTAAATCTACTAGTACAGGGGTCCCCAACCTTTTGGATCTCAGGGACCACCAAGTTCATAATTTTAAATCCTGCAGACCACTAATACAAATCCAGTGCGCCACTTGCTGAAGCTCCTGGACTCCCAGTGTTGGGATGGGGTCCTTCAGGCACTCTCCCTCCTTACTCTTTCTCTCTCTCTCCCTCACTCTTTCTCTCTCTCCCCCCACTCTCTTTCTCTCTCTCTCCCATTCTTTCTCATTCTCTCTCTCTCCCATTCTTTCTCATTCTCTCTCTCTCTCTCTCTCTCCCCCTCTCTCCCACTTATTCTCTCTCATTCCCTCTCTGATTCCCTCTCTGCCTCTTTCTCTCTTTCTCTCTCTTTCTCTCTCTTTCATTCTCTCTCTTTCATTCTCTGTCTCTCTCTTTCTTTCTCTTTCTCTTTCTCTCTCTCTCTCTCTCTCTTTCTCTTTCTCTTTCTCTTTCTCTTTCTCTTTCTCTTTCTCTCTCTCTCTTTGATCTCATGGGCCAGCCAGTGTCTTGGGGCTGAGAGGAAGTCAAGCATCTCCCCAAGAGACCGAGGTGCATGGAGCACCAACAAGGGCTGGAAGAAATGGCTGCGAGATCCAGCTTCATTCCCGCTCTGGAATATGGAGCAAATCTTCATCACCTGCCCTCCCCTTGCCAGGTGAGGAGTGACTAGGAAGGGAGGGTGAGGGGCAGGGACAGCCACTGGTGGGTTCAGCCGACAGGAAGCTACAGCAGGGGGAAGAAATAGCCCAGGATTCCTGCCACCCATTGCTTCAGTCCGCCTGCACCACCACCACCCCTTGCACCATTACCTCATTCCAGTCGGTGAGGGCTGCACTGCAAAGTTGCAAGTTGCACGAACCTCCCTCTACAGCAGAGATTTACAGCCCCACCATGCCTGGCCAGTCCCATATTCCAGAGCTCTAGTCACAGAATTGGCCATTGCTCATCCCGGAACAGCTCCTCCACCCAGGTGCACTGCGGACCACCAAAATTTTCTCGCGGACCACCAATGGTCCACAGACCATCAGTTGGTGACCACTGTACTAGTATGTACTTTATTTCGCTTCCTCCTTTCCATTAATCTTCCCTTCTTTAACCATTTTCTCTTGGTCTCTCCAAAATTCCACTTCTTGATAGTTTTCTCCTTTTATCCCATTCTCTTAACTTCTTCTTTTTCTTTTTCTTTTATATTTATTATATCTTTTCTTCTGAATCCTTTTTCTCACTTTTAGATATATTATTCGAGTAGTTCCCCCCAAGCTTTCTCCTAATCTCTTTCCACTATTTCCCTCTTTACCCTTTGATTAATTTGGGGGGGGATGTTCCCCCATATCCACTCTTTTTTTGCCACTGTAAATCCCAGCAAAATGATCTAACTGCTTTTTGCATTCAATTCCTTTTCCTTCAATATTATTTTCTTGCTCCTCATTTATGCTCTCTTTTACCACCTTCTCCCCTATTTCCTGTTCTGTGTATTCCAGCAAAATTTCTGACTTTTTATTACCCTTTAGTGATTCATGCATATTTTTAAACATCTCAATTAATTCCTCACATATCCAAGACTCCATTTTGCCAATTTAAGAAATTGTTAACACTTTTGAATTATGCCACATTTAATTAAAATTTAAAATCCATATAGTCTCTCTTTGTTTTCAAATAATGTCCAATTCAATTATTTATCCAGTCCACTCTAAGTTAAAGATTTGTTATCTTTCACAGCCATTGAGAATCAAAACCAAGCAATGTAGAAAGAAGAATACTCCTTAAAGGTTCCTACAGTATCCAAATTATATTTTCGTAGTCAAGGTCACAGCTGTACTTTCTCTTCTATCTTCCAACAAATATTGAAGTACTCTCGTTCCACCAGATGTCTCCCTCAAGTCCACAATATTCTCAAACCAACTAAATGTCAAAGCTGTCAAAAATATTTTAAATCCACATAAAAATACTTTTCCTCAGATTCTTTTATTATTGTTAGTTTCTCCAAATCCAATTATAGATATGAAAACTTTGTTGGGCTTTAGTATTCTGGCTTCCTCTTTGTTCTTCTCCCTCCATAGAATTTCCCAAGTGCTAATTAGCTGCTCATTTCAGTTCCGGGACACCTTTTAATATTCCAATTCGAAATTTTCTTTTACCTGTGAGTTGGTCAATCATTCAACCGGTACCAACACTCCGTTCAAACACTGCTACTGCACAAAAACTTAGTCTGGTTGCCCCAGCTTCAGAGCGGTCATTTTATAATGGCCGCCACCCCTGACACCAGTCTGAAGAGCTACCTCTGACCTTTTGAGGAACTTGCCTGTTCCTCTTGGTCGTCTGAGATGCCTCTCCTCCTTCACCATTCCTACAGGATGGTTCCGGTCCGAAGACCCCCTGACAACGGTTTGTCTGGATTTTCACGGAGCTCACCGGAGCCCATTATTTTTCCAGCCGGTCTCGCTTCTGGTTCTCCCAAAGATGTGCCTAAATTTGAAGCCAAGAATAGAAGCAAGATACAGCAGTGAGATAACAAACTTTGCACTAATGCCAACCAGTATTAAGGTTACAATTTACTAAGCTAGAAACAGTTCCTAACAACTAATTTCTGACACTATACACTAATATAAGCAGAAAAAGTGGTGAAATCCAAAGTTTTTTCCTACCGGTTCTATGGGTGTGGCTTGGTGGGGTCATGTGACTGGGTGAGTGTGGCTCTGTAGTCATGTGACTGGGACGGGTATCAAAAGACAGAAACACACTAACAATGTCCTGCTGGAGCAAGGGGTTGGACTAGATGCCCTGCAGGTCCCTTCTAGCCCTGGATTGCTGTGCTCTTTCAAGGTATCCTCTGAAGCTGCATCTAGTGCCAGGTTTGTGGTCCTTCCTTCCTCTCCTTTTTCCCTCCCTCCCTCCCTCCCTCCCTCCCTCCCTTTCTTTCTTTTTCTTTCTCCCTTCCTCTTTCTTTCTCCCTTCCCTCCCTTTCATTCTCCCATCCCACCCTCCCTCCCTCTCTCTCTCTTTCTTTCTTTTGAAGCATACCCCCCCAATTTTTGGCCTAGCAGACCTCAGGGAAGCCTCCTGGAAGCAAAAACTGACCCCCAATAGGTAATAAAAAATGCTTTAAAAAGTAAAAAAAAAGTTCTGAGGATCACACGGTACAGCTGATTGTCACAGCTGATTGTCGGAACCTTTTAAAAAACTTTTTAAAACGCATTTTTTTACTACCTATTGCCCGAACGGGTAGTAAAAAAATGCTAATTTTTTTTTTTAAAGTTCAGACGATGAGCTGTGCCATGTCATCATCGCAACTTTTTTTTAAACTTTTTAAAGCATTTTTTACTACCGGTCCAGGCGAACCACTAGCATTTTCATTACCGGTTCAGAAGAACCGCTCCAAACTGGTAGCATTTCACCCCTGAGCAGAAGCCAATAACAAAGTTTAATTGCTAATAAATGATTTCTAACAGTATATCATATCAGAAGAAAACAGCAAATATTGGTTTAATCAGTAACAATTATATAGGAGCATAAGCAATTCATAATAAAAGCAAATAGCCAATATTGATTCATATACTCCTTGAGTTTGATTCTTTTGCATTTTCTTTGTATACCAATTCAACTCAGATATCAGTTGATAATCAGCTATTAGTATTTAGTATACACATTGTACCGCACTCACATTTCCTTTGATTTTGCTATTTCTCTTGATATACTCAACTTTCATTTATATGTAACAAAGCTGGTAACAACTTGTTATTATACATATAGCCTTCTTTACTTTTGCCAAACATTCATTCCCTTCCAATCTTTTTACTAAGTTTCTACTTTTATCTCTAGTAAACATTCTAACAGGATGCACAAATTAATCTGCTTGGTCTAAGTTTTCACCATTTATTTAATAATTTTAATTTGGATTGATACAGATCATTTCTCCTGTCAAACATAGCTATTTGATTTCAGTGCTTTAATTTTCTTTTTTAATATATAATTTTATTAAGAAATTATATACTATTATATTTATTATAATAGTAAAACGTGGTATATGTTAAAAAAAATAAGAGTAAAAAGTGCAAGAACAAAAGAATAAAGAGAAATATATAAGGAAGTGACTTCCAATCTTCATCAAACAAATATAAGCAAATTGAGTAACTCTATTTTTTTTCACTCCCAATAAAGTTACAAGTATATTTTCATCCCATATTTCA
Source organism: Ptyas mucosa (assembly GCA_012654045.1). Lineage (NCBI taxonomy): Eukaryota > Metazoa > Chordata > Lepidosauria > Squamata > Colubridae > Ptyas > Ptyas mucosa. The sequence goes on along the minus strand of WNWU01013815.1, from coordinate 26,236,217 downwards.
TTTCTTATGCATAAACAATCTATGAAACATCATCTTTTAAACCCTGGTGTTAGCAATATGTTCATAAAGGATTGTCAGAAGGAACACTGTATCTAATTTTAACCTGGAAAGGGCCTGGTGGTGCAGTGGACTAAGTGCTCTTAAAAGTAGCACTTAAGTTTCCAGCTGCCTGCAATTACTGCAAATTCAAATCCCACCAGGCTCAAGGTTGACTCAGCCTTCCATCCTTTCTAAGGTAGGTAAGATGAGGACCCAGATTATGGGGGCAATAAACTGACTTTGTATAAAATATACAAAAGTATGAAGGCTATTGCTTAACGCATTGTAAGCTGCCCTGAGTCTCCGGAGAAGAGCGGCATATAAATCAAATTTAAAAAAAAAACCTTGTTCAAATAAACCAATCTTAAATTCCTTACTTTTACTTCTAACAGTTGATCTTTGGTTCAGTCAAATATTTTCATTTGATTTCACTTCCAATACCATCTTCATCTTATCAAATAAAATTTCTGTATCTTTTATTATTTCAATTTTGTCTTTTGGTATATCTACTTTGTCAGAATTTGTTGCAGAAATTAAATCCAGAAAGCACACACAGGAAGACTGATGCAGCAGGATTCATTAACTTCTTTATATACATACTATTATAATACATGAAGTACCGTATATACTCGCGTATAAGCCGAGTTTTTCAGCCCGTTTTTCAGGCTGAAAAATGCCCCCTAGGCTTATACGCAGGTCATGAAAAAAATGACTTTTTCCCTGCAAGCTAGGAAACAGTGGGAGAACGGGGTTTGCTTACCCCGCCCACTCCCAATCTATTGGGACTGCCTCCTGAGTTCCAGCTGATGGTTAGAGGAAAAAAAAACTTTAAATTCTTGCCGCGGGGCTTCAAAGGCCCCCCCTACAGCTGATCAGGGTTAAAAGAAAACAAATGAGAAGATCGGTGCCGGCTGCAAAAAGGTGCCTGCTGCAAAGAGCACATTTTTTTTCTCCTTGTGCTGAAACCAAAAGCGAAACTAAAACAGCTTGTTGGCTTTGCTGTTTGCTAAGGCAAATTTCTTTTCTTTTTCCTCATCAAAAAAGGTTGGTGCAAACAATGGGAAATTTATGGCAAATGGCAAAAGAGGGGAGTTCAAGATTTTAAAACACAAAAGAAAAAAAGCTCTATTTAAATAGGGAATTGTAATAATTGAGATATTAATTGTATATTGTGTTGAAAGCAGAAATGGTTAAGTTGTGGTTTGGAAGAATATTGGGGGAAATTATTTGGTTTATTATTATTGGTAAATATAAATAATTGATTTGTAAGAAATTGGATTGCATGGAAATAATTGGAATATTCATGTTTATATTGATTAATATACAAAAAAGATAGTTATATAACTAATTGATTTATATTAAAATGTTGAATTTGTATTAAACAACTGTAATATTACATAATTAAGCAATGTGAGGATTGATATAAAAATAGATGACAATGGGAAGGGGTATAATATAGAATAGAAGTGAAAAATTGAATTTGATTAAGATTAGAGATGAGGATGAAGGGTAATATTGGTTTTTTAAAAAATAGATGAGGAATAAATATGGCAAAAAGGAAATATAGAAATTGTAAATTTAAGTGAAATGACTAAACACTGTTTAAATTTGTGAACCGGCCAAATATTCTGTTCAAAGAAAATACATTGTATGTTTGTATGTGTGTTTCTAATTATTGCTATTTATTCATATTTGTTCTCTTTTATTCTTTAAAGTTTAACAATTCATTCTTTATCTTAATATCTTTATATGTGTTTGGGGTTGGTTTTCTTCCCTTTCATCTTTTTTATTGTACAGCAATCTTTCTCCTCAAACCTACCACCTCTTTTCTTTCCTTCTTACTTTCTCTTCCCCACCTTCTTCTCCTCCCTACTTCCTCTTCCTTTCTTCTTCTCCTCCTCTCTTCCTCCCTCTCCTTTTATGCACATGGACTCCTTTTATGCACATGGACTACTCAGAGGGCTGAAAAAGTAATTTTTGACTGGTCCTCGCACTTGTGACCAGTCCTTGAACTTACGACTGTCCTCACATTTTACGTTTTGGCCCTACCTTGTCACCATGGTGAAGAGAAGCAGTTGTGAAATGAGTGACACCGTTTTTAAGAATGCTACAATGGGCATAAATAATGACCAGTCATAAGTGTGAAGACCGGTCAAAAGTGTAAGGACCTGTCAGAAATCACTTTTTTCAGCCCTTTGAGTAGTCCTTTTGTGCACATGGACTACTGAGAGGGCTGAAAAAGTTATTTTTGACTGGTCCTCACACTTGTGACCAGTCCTCGCACTTCTGACTGGTCCTCACACTTATGACCATCCTCACATTTATGCCCGTGCAGCATTCTTAAAACCATGTCACTCATTTCACAACTGCTTCTCTTCACCATGGTGACAAGATAGGGCAAAATCATAAAATCTGAGGACAGTCGTAAGTTTGAGGACTGGTCACAAGTGCGAGGACCAGTCAAAAATTACTTTTTCAGCCCTCTGAGTAGTCCATGTGCACGAAAGGACTACCCAGAGGGCTGAAAAAAGTGATTTCTGACAGGTCCTTGCACTTTTGACCAGTCTTTTTTTCATTTTGAAATTTACCAGTAGCCGCTGCATTTTCCACCCCCGGCTTATACGCGAGTCAACAAGTTTTCCCAGTTTTTGGGGGTAAAATTGGGGGGGTCGTCTTATATGCGGGTTGGCTTATACACAAGTATATACGGTAAATTTACAATACTAATATAGATTTTTTTTATCTGGTAGCAGTTACAAGCAAGAGGAGAGAACAGTTCTTAGTTTCAGTTTCTCTGCACAGACTCAGAAGCTGCAGACTGAGACACACCCTGGCTCCAGTCTGTCTCAGCTCCCAAACGGCCCTCATTGGCTGACTTAGTTACTATGCCTATTCATTGGCTGATCTATTCCAGTTTATGAATATTCATACTCTTTTTTTTATTAAAAGTTTTTAAAAAGATACAAACATTTTCTCCCCCCTCCCAACCCCCTCCCTCACCCACTCCCACACCCAATCCCACCCTCTTATCCATCCCCCCTCCCATTCCCTCTCCCCCTTATCCCCCCCCAGACTTCCCAGAACAAGCACAGGGTACAGCATTTCCCAAACATAAAACTAAAATATGCTAACATTATGTTAAGTTCCGGTTATCCCTGGATCTTTAACTCCTATAACTCAAAACATTATAAACATACACTATAAACTATAAATTGGTTTACATATTTCATTCATAAGCTATTTAAAGCTTCTTAGTCCGATACTTATTTTGAATATAATCAATCCATCTTCTCCATTCCGATAAGTAATTTTCATTTGAATGGTCTTTCAAATATGCAGAGATTTTTGCCATTTCTGCCAAGTGCACCACTTTTAATGTCCATTCCTCAATGGTGGGTAGGTCTTCCTTCTTCCAATACTGTGCCACTAATAACCTAGCTGCTGTTATTAAATTTAAAATCAGCTTAGTTTCTATTACAAATACAATCCATAACTATTCCCAACAAAAAGAACTGTGGCGTAAATTTAATTTTTTTCTTTAAAATATTCTGAATAATCCACCATATTTTAATCCAAAAAGCCTTAATTTTCTTACACGTCCACCATATATGATAATACGTAGCATTCTGACAGTCACATCTGCAGCATCTAGGTTGTAAATTTGGATACATACAAGCTAATTTTTTTGGGTCTAGATGCCACCTATAAAACATTTTATAAAAATTCTCCCTTAGGTTTTGCGCTTGTGTAAATCTTACATTTCTAACCCATATGTTTTCCCACATTTCCATCATTATTACTTCTATATTTTGTGACCATTTTATCATACAGTCCTTAACTAAATCTGTTTCTGAATTTATTTCCACTAGGGCATTATACAACCTTTTTATGTGCATTTGGCTCTTATCTCTTATTTGTTTAATCAAATTCTCATCCTATTGTGAAATACCAACTTTTTGATCTGTTCTCCATCTGGTCTGTAGCTGACCATACTGAAACCATGTTTTAGCTACTCTTTCTTCTTTTAATTGTTGAATAGATTTTAATTGAAATCTATTTCCTTCCTTATACAAAAGTTCCTTGTACGTAGTCTCATCTTGTTTTTGTTCTACACTTATATTCTCTATCGCGTGTCTGGGTACTGTCCAAATTGGTAATTTATCATTTAATTTATATTGATATTTTTTCCAGACACGCAATAAAGCATTTCTTAATATACGACTTTTAAAAATGCTGTCTACCTTTTTGTCGTACAGTAAATAAGCATGCCAGCCATAGACCAGACCATATCCCTCTATATTTAATATTCTTTCATCTGTTAAGTTTACCCAATCACTAACTGCCGAGAGGGCAGCTGCTTCACAGTACAATCCTAAATTAGGCATTTTAAGGCCTCCTCTTTCTCGAAAATCTTGCATTATTTTCTGCTTTACTCGTGGCTTTTTTCCTGCCCAAACAAAAGTATTTATACCCTTTTGCCATTCCTTCAAGTTTTTATCATTTTTAAGTATAGGTTTCATCTGAAAAAGAAATAAAAACCTTGGTAAAACATTAATCTTTACTGCAGCTATCCTTCCCAGCAAAGATAATTGTATTTTTTTCCAACTTTCCATCTCTATCTGTATTTTTTGCCACAATGGTTCATAATTGTACTGATATAATTTCATATTCATATTTAGGATATTGACCCCTAAATACTTAACCTTCTTTACTACTTCAAATCCTGTTTCCCTTTCCATCTCATCCTTTTGATTTCTCATCATATTTTTAGCTACTATCTTTGTTTTGGCCGCATTTATTTTAAAACCAGATACTTGTCCATATACCTTAATTATATCCATCAAAGCCATAACTGACTGTACTGGTTGGGTTAGGGTAACAACCAAGTCGTCTGCAAATGCCCGTAATTTATACTCATACTGTCTAATTTTAATTCCCATTATCTTATCCGACCCCCGTATTTTATTCAGCAATGTTTCCAGTGACAAAATAAATAACAATGGAGACAAAGGGCAACCTTGCCTTGTACCTTTTTCAATTTTAAAATTATCAGTTAGGCCTCCATTAATTATTATTTATGCTGTTTGTTCCTGATATATTGCCTTAATAGATTGTATACAATGTTCTCCAAATTGCATCCTTTCCATTAATTTCAATAAAAATTGCCAATTCAAACGATCAAATGCTTTCTCTGCATCAAGGAATATTAGCACCGCAGGGACTTGGTTGTTCCTCCCCAAATATTCTAATATGTTAACAATGTGTCTTACATTACTTTTCATTTGTCTACCGCTTATGAAACCTGTTTGGTCATGATGTATCACTTTTTGCATAACTGTCATTAGTCTATTTGCTAAGACTTTAGCAAAGATCTTATAGTCTGTATTTAAAAGTGATATAGGTCTGTAAATTTTAGGATCTGTATGATCTTGACCTTCTTTTGGAATTAAAGAAACAAAAGCTGTCTTCCAAGATGGAGGTATCCCACCTCCCTGCTGTATATTATTAAATAATTCCTTCAGTGGTTCAACCATTTCCTCCTGTAAATGTTTATAATAAACAGCTGTCAGCCCATCCGTCCCAGGAGCTTTACCCACTTTCAGTTGTTTAATTGCAAACAAAATCTCCTCTGAAGTTATCAATTGATTTAAACTGTCCCTCTGATCTTGTGTTATTGTATGAATATTCTCTTTGTAAATATCTATATCTACATCTTCTGTTTTATCAGCAATATACAGTCTTGAATAAAACTCTAAAAAGGACTTCTTGATCAACTCTTGCTGATAAACCTCTTTCCCTTTATATTTTATTTTCTCTATTATCCTCGAATTCTGTTTTTTTTGTAACAGATAGGCTAACCACCTTCCAGGTTTATTGGCATTGCAAAAAGTATTATGTTTAGCATACTGTAAACTAGTTGCAACTTGATGTGCCATCAACATGTTAAATTGCCCTTTCAGTAAATTAATTACCTCTTTGATTTTTTTGTCTGTCAGATTCATTATCAAAGCTTGTTCTTTTTTCTTTATTTCATCTTCCAATAGCTTTCTTTTTTCCCCTTGCGTCTTTCTAAATTTATTATTCAAATAGATCAAAATACCTCGCATATATGCCTTACTCGAAGGCATAGGAGTACCCTTTTCCATGTATATAACAAAAAATTCTTTCATAAACCTCTTACACTCTTTTACATTTTCCTCATATCTAAACAGATTTTCATTTAACCTCCATGACCTCTTGGGTCCCCCTCCATACTCCAATTCCACCCAAACTGGACTGTAATCTGTTAGTGTTCTTGAACAAATCTTCATATTCTTCACCTTAGGAGAAAGATCATTAGTAGTTAAAATAAAGTCAATCTTTGAAAAGGATTGGTGTCTGTCTGAAAAAAAGTAAAATCTTTTTCTGTTGGGTTTCTTTTGCGCCAAATATCTTTCAGCTCCCAGTCTTCAATCATCTCGAAAAAAGATTTTGGCAATCTTGCTCTCATTAAAAGATTTTGTTTAGGACCTTTCTTGTCTTTTTTAATATCTAAAACTCCATTCCAATCCCCAAGTAAAATACATGATTTGTAATTCCATTGTATCAACTTTGAATGTAAAAGTTTATAAAAATCTTGCTGTTGTTGATTCGGTGCATAAATTCCAATTCAAAGTAATTTTTCTCCTTTTACTATAAATTCAATTGCTAAAAATCTTCCTTGGTCGTCTACTTCAATTAATTTTGCAATTAAGTCTTTTTTCAAATATATAACTATGCCATTTTTCTTCTCTGATGCTGCTGCAACGTAATGTACACCTAATCTTGTATTTATTAAATATTTTTGACCTTGTGTTCTAATATGAGTCTCTTGTAGACAAATTACATCATTTTAAAATTGTTTAAGATAATGGAATATTTTCCTCCTTTTCTGTGCTGAATTCAAACCATTGACATTCCAGGTCACGAACCTAGTTCCCATCTTTAAACTTCTGAAGCTTTTGGAGCATTTCCTGGTGGTCTTGCTTCATTTGACCTTTAGGTCTGGCTCCTCCCACAGCTTCTGTTTTAGTAGTTTCTTGAGTTACCATCTATAATTGTTGCAGTCTTAAATCTTCCTTGCGTTTAGCTGTAGCAGCTCTGGTCTGTCTTTGATCCTTTGGCTCATCTGTAGGAGGTCTTCTTGGCTAGTCGACACTCCCCCTTGAGCGATAGCCAACAATTCTTCTCTTTCTCCTTTCCCCCCTTGCTTCTTTCTTGCTTTTGACTTCCGGTGATTTTGGTGGTCCAGCCTTTAAAACCTTAGCATAAAAATCTCTTGCTTTCCATATAGTATTAAGCCGATATCTTTCTCCTGAATAATTCACCACTATACCAGCTGGCACTTCCCATCTGTATTGTATCTGGCAACTTCTCAGTTCATCCACCAGAAAGGAATACTCCCTTCTAGCTCTCAGCATTTTTGGGGGGATTTCCTTCATTGTCATAACCTCTTGGCCTTTAACTTGGAGCTTATTTTTAAAAGTAGCCTGTAAAATCTCATTACGAAGTCTCCTTGTAGTAAAATATAGTACAATGTCCCTTGGTAGATTTTTCTGTCTAGCCACCCATAAATTGACTCTATATATTTTGTCAATCTGCCAGCCAATTTCAACTTTCTGTTCCCCCAACGCCTGTGCCAGTGCCTCCACCATCATCTCTCTCAAATTCTCTTGTTTATTCTCTTTCACCCCTTTTATTCTCAAAGCAAATTCCATGTCTCTATATTGAATCATTGTAACATCAGCTTCGGCCTTTCAATTTTTTCCTGGGCCACGCCCAGTTTATTGTCCAGAATTTCATAAGACTGTTTTATCTCCTCAACCTTATCATCCAAAGTTTCAATATGTCCTGCCAAGCCTTGAAATGCCAAAAGTATATCTTCCCTAATTTCCCGATTCCTAATTGAAATCTCATCTGAGACCGATTGAATCTTCTCATCAATCACAGTAATAAGTTTATCCTGTGTAATTTTTAAGGCTTGTTGTAACATTTCTAATGTTAAAATCTGTGGCTCTGTTGGGAGGAATAAGAACTTGCAATCTTGATGTGTGAGCTGGAGAGCTACCAGCACTTCCAGACCCTTTAGTAGGGACAGTTTTTACAGGTTTTGAAGCCATCTTCCAGAGTGGGTTAATCTCCCCCTCCCTCTTTGCCTGTCAGCAGCCCAAAAAAAAAGGGAAAAAAAGTTTCCAAGAAATCAAAAAATCCTTTTCCCTTTTTCTATTTATCTTACTTTAATACTTAAAAATTCTCCTTCTTGCATTAACAACGTTACTTTCTTGCAGTTACAAAGTCACTTTCCCACAAAGAATAGAGGCTTAGCCAGACTTTTCTTAACTTTCACTTTCCACACCCATTCAAGCCTCAATTGCCATTTTGTTTCCACTATTAATTAATACTTCTGAAGGAGGCAATACACATTTGGAGTTAAGTACAGAATACTTGCAGTCTCGTCTCGCCTGGCTTGTCCTGTCTGCTACAGTTTAAAATATCCAGATCGAATCAAAAAAGCAGATGTGGTTGCGGCGTTTTGCTCTGCTGCTGCAGAGTCGTCCTAGGTCCGGAGCTGCTTGGCAGGTTTCTAGGGATCTCTCACCCTTTGCGCCCCAGAATTTTCTCTGGGGCACTTGGGGAGCTCTATCTGCCCCTGCCTGCTCTTCCCTCTCCCCTTTGCCCAGGGAGAGATTTTCCAAGCCACCGGTCAGCGCTTGTCAGCTGTTCTGGTGGCTTTTATGGATCAAAGGAACGGGCGCTCGAGATCGAGCATCTTCAATGCAGCGCGGCGTCACTGGAAGCCCGAATATTCATACTCTTGACATACTTTTATAAACTATCTGGTTTAAAGCTGTAATTTGCTTTTCAAATTTTGTTTACTCTTGTATCTTTCTGAATACAGAATTCTGCCAAAATTTGTAACAAATTAATCCTACCATAATAATTGAATTTACTATTGCTGAAGGAGAAAAATGTTATTCTTTTATTCATCGAGTACCATCTTTATGCATAAGCAGGTTAAATAGACACTCCCTAGCTAAATTACATACAGATTTTAATGTTTTTTTTATTTAATACCATCTAAAAGTGCAAAGCAATAAATTTTCAACATTATATCAGCATTTATTACTTTTCATCACTGTTCTTTGATAGAATCATTTGTAGCGTTTGTTGGAAGTCTACTCTTAAATATATTATCAGTCCTATATAGATCTCTAAAATACTATTTCCAACATCTCTTCAGTTCAGTTTTATCCCCAATCAATTCAACACTTTTATTTTAATTCTATTAATTTCTTACCCCACTTCCAAAGCAGTGGTTTATTTTCGTTAAAATCATTCTGCATTTTCTCTGCTTCTTTTATCTTTGAACCTATTATTTGTAAGTATTTTTCTTTCTATACATATTTTACATATTATTCGTTAATTCATAGGCTGCTTATGTCATCATTCTCGAAGCATCCTTATTCCCATTCCCATAGTTCCCATTATAGTAATTCTACATGCTTCTATGCCAGCATAATTCTTTTAACTCTGCCAGAGATCTTTAAATCAAATATTTATTACAGTTGTAGACGAGTATAAATATTCCACATTGTTTTTATATATAAATCTGCTTTCATTCCTTCTATTTCTAGATTACTTTATCTTCATTCATTTGTCCGAAGCGTACACTTTGTCTTGAGCAGAATTAATGTTAGAGGAAAGGATGATTTTTGTCTTGTAAAGCAAAGGCAGATACCCCAGACTGGAATCAGAAGAGAAGTTGGGGGGGGAAAAGGTTTGTCTGGGTTGGGATATACCAATTTCTCAGCAGCTCAAAAATATAACTAGAACTAATTCTGGAGGTTCAGGCAAAAGAAACAAAGTAGGAGATCTAGGTAGAAGTCACAATGTTATATCTCCTTACGAGATTTTGCATTATGATTGTTCTGAGATGGAGTGGGAGTGAGGATTTTATATTATGATTGCTCATAAGTAACTTCATGCTGCCTGGGGAATTCTGGGAATTGAAGTCCATTAAAGTTGCCAAAGTTGAGAAGCCATTCCTGGACTTTTTGTGAGAAACTGAAATTAAAAGTTGATCTGGTGCTTTGATGATTAGATATGGGATTATGGAAATAATGTAGACAGATGTTAGTCTTAGAGTAAGTGTTTGATATTTTTTTTACTTAAATCTGTACCAATAAAAGTTGGAAGTCAACCTTTTTCAGTTTTCCTTCTTTGCTCTTTTTTTCTTACACTTTTACTCTTTTTCTTTCCTGAGCCTTTTCTTTTTTCAAATCTTATTTTTTATTTGTTTATCCTTAGCTTTGTATTTTTTTTGATGTATGAAGGATCAAAGACTCAGCCATTATAATTTCTTATTTACAGAAATCATATCAAAATTTAGAATGAAATCCACTGGGAGCCATCTCATATAAGGCAGGTTCTGAGTCCCTCTAACGAAAAAGTGTTTATCGATAGAAGAGAATATTTGTAGCTCAAGGTTGAACTGTGGGATCCTTGGTGTTCTCGGAGCTTGATGGTTTTCTTGCATATATTTCATTACCAAACTAGGTAACATCATCAGTATTAGAAGGGAGTGGAGTTTGCTCTTATTTTTATATACTAGTGGTTTACCCTATCTGTTGATCAGTTGCTTCACAAAAAGTGTTTTGATTGGTGCAGGGTCTCTACAGCCTCAGTCAGAGAAGGGCTATTCTGCACCCCTCCCTCAAATGTTCTTTAAAATAGAGTTTCCCAGCATTCCTTTAGGAACCTCCAACATGCAAACTGTGGTTATTTATCCTAAAATGAATCCTCTTTTCCTGGAGTTTCAAATTTTGCTGTTTATTGGAAAGGTGTGTAGGTTACATCTGGAGATATTTCTTCATAACCAAACAAAAGTGTACTTTGTGTGCAGTTCACACCCCTTGCTCGTTGGATTTGGATGTTACAAAGCAAAGATCACATTTTGTAATTAACCCCCATGCCCCGTTTTGGCTGGCAGAATACTGCAGGAGGCTGAGTGTGGTCACGCCCACCCTGCCAATGCCCCTAGTCATACCCCCCAACAACACCCTCAGCCCTCCAAGGTCAAACACAACCCTGATGCGGGCCTCAATGAAATTGAGTTTGACACTTCTGCTCTAGATCAGTATATGTTTACAATTTAAAGATTTTAACATTAAAAAGCAATTTTATATCTCATTTTTTTATATAGCCAGTAAATAACATTGAAGCAATTATTGCATTTTAATGTTTGTGTTCACAAGAAAGACCACCTTGGTACCCAGGTGTGGCAATGTCAAATACCACGCCACTAATCCAAGTGATGCCCATGATATTTCTTGTAAGCCTGAGACCTTAGCTTATCACCTTGAGATCTTAGCTTATCACCTTGCAACCCGATGGCTATAAGTGTCAGAGTTTAGGCAGCGTAACTAGTATTATGAGATAAACCCAGGAGCAAAACACAGCAAACAGCACACAGAGCCTTTAGATAACTAACAGTGGTTTATATACAGCAAAATATATACAGATTCATACATGATTAAATACCTTATACAGCTACTGACACAAGGAGAGCAATGAGATACATGAAGAGAGAGAACATGAGAACGCCCTCTATTGGCTTCCCTTATATAGGCAGCTTCTGACCCAGCTTCTTAAAGTGGTAGTAGCCCTGCTGCCTCATTCCCATTGCATCAGCTTTCAATTGCCTCCGCTTACAACCTTCCATCAGATTACAGCTATTAAATCTACATACCCTGACACTTCTCCCATTTAAAGCTGTATAGCTGATAATCCGAACTCTTTAACACATTTCTTATATTTTTCTACAGACACAGGTTTAGTTAACATATCAGCTAAATTACATTCACTGGAACAATGCTGTAATTTGATCACTTTCTCCTTTACAGCTTCTCTAACGTTACAATATTTAATGTCTACATGTTTACTTCTGTTCCTAATGCGATCTCCTGTCGCCATTGTTATACATGCAGCATTATCTTCAAAAACTGTAACAGTATCTTTTACATTTACAATCATATCTTTCAGTAATTATACATACCATATTATCTCTGAACAAACCTCAGATAAAACTATGAATTCTGCCTCAGCAGTTGAAAGTACCACAGATGGTTGTTTTCTGGATTTCCATCCAATTACGGTGTCAGCAAACAACACTAAAACCCTATAGTAGACTTCCTATCTTGCACATTATTTGTCCAGTCACTATCCACATAGCATTTTAAATTGAGATCATTGGATGGCTGTATCCATAATCCTAAATCTATTGTTCCTTTCAGATACCATAATATTCTCTTTACTGCCAGCCAGTGATATTGCTTTGGTGCCGCTGTGTACCTGCTTAATATACTAACCGCATTGGTGATATCAGGCCTTGACCACTGTGATAGATATAATAAACTGCCTGTAGCAGATTGGTATATTTCCTTATCACATTCTGTGTTTGTTTCTGTTACCACAGTGTTCTGAAAGTTAGACAACATAGAGGTTAATACACTGTTGCAGTCTGATATATTGTATGTCTCCAGTAATTATTTTATTTTCTTTGTTTGCCTTATTACATATCCTCCTCCTTGCATTTTGCTTACCTCTACACCTAGATAGATCTTAACTTTCCCTAGGCTTTTTAGTCTGAATTCATTTTCTAATTATTTAGCAAAACCATAAGCCTGTGAATGCTGTTTACAAATAAAACATATATTGTCTACATATGCTAACAGCAAACATATTTCTTTTTCATATTGTGTCAAATATAAACATGGATCCGCTTTGCTGCTCCTAAATCCTAGGTTCTTATCAGCAGTATCCAAGCATTGGTTCCAATTCCTGGCCAATTGTTTCAAAACCTGATTATGTATATAGATTGAATAAGGCCAGGATCAGAGAGGAGTAACAAAGTTGTACCTCCTGAACGGTTCACAGCAAGTGAAGTCAGAGAATACAGTGTTAGATACGAACCTTAAAGTTACCATGAAATGTTGTTATTGTCCAAAGTAGAACAAAAGAAATGGAAGGATGCTATGGATGAGGAAATGAGATCTATGGATGTGCATCAGGTGTTTACTCCCATAAGACTGACAGAAGAGAAAAGAGCAGTAGGCTGCAAATGGGTTTACAAGAAAAAAGAGTTACACAATAACGAACTACAATATAAAGCAAGATTAGTTGCACAGGGATTCACACAAAGAAAAAACATTCATTATGATGAAGTTGTTGCACCTACTGTGAAAAGCGAGACAATAAGGCTTGCAATAACGTTAGCAGCTTCATATAAATATTCTATATATCGTTGTGATATATCTACAGCTTATTTGAATGCTGACTTAGAAGAGGAAACATATATGGCTCAGGCTCCGAGTTATGAGAGTGCAAAACCTATCAACAATATAATTCTTTGTTAATATGGCTTCTCCCCAGTAGGTCTTATTCATGCCTATGAATAAGTATTAAGTATACATAAGTCTATGTATTTTATTCTGTGCCTGTTCACCGCCCTGAGTCCTTCGGAAGTAGGGCCGTATATAAATCTAAATAAATGAAAATGAAATGAAATGCCTTCCTCAACAAGCAAAGCATCTTTCATTGTCTGTAGCACACTGTTTTGTCTCTCAACCACACTGTTTCCAGAAGGTGAATACGGGTTCGTTTTTCTATGCCTCATGCCTAGACTGCTTAACCATCTTTGAAACTTCTCAGACATAAACTCTGTCCCCGTCTGTTTGAATCTGACATACATTACATCCATGCTGTCGTTCTACAAGTGTTACCCATTTCCTGAACTGTTGCAATACCTCAGTCTTATTTTTCAGTAAATAACAATATCCATATCTACTGTAATCGTCAACTATTACTAATGCATATCTCGCACCTCCTAAAGAGGGTGTCATAGGAATAATCAGATCAGCATGAACTAATTGCAATACCCTGTTTGTAATTCTAGCACTTTTCTTACTTACAAGATACGTTTTAGCTTTTGATTTTTTACATACAGAGCAATCCAAATATCCATTACATTTCTTTAATTTCAGCCCCTCAGCTATGTCCGGCATTTTCCTCAACATGTTAAAACTTGTATGCCCTAATCTTCTATGTAACAGGTGTATACAGTTGTCATGTGTAGAAACATTTTTTTAAAGTTTTTTTATTTATTTTTAAAACATAAAACATAAAACAACATCTTTTTGGAGCAAGAGTTTGGCCCGGTATAACATAGATATAAATGTGCTGATTGGACCTAACCCCAGCCAGCCAGCCCCAGCCACTAATTGATAGAAGCTGGAAACCACCCGCTGGGGCCAGCAACCCGGAAGCTTAGCCAAGCCAATCCCAAGACACAACACTCCTCCCCTCTAAGCTCAAATCGCCCCGCAGACATAGTCTTTAAGGTGTATGGGCAACCGCCGCTCTCGGCACAACCTGTGTGGTAGGGTCTTTTCAGGGGAGGTGACCCCCTCCTTGGTTGTAGCTGGAATATTGACCACCGGGCGTTCCACGATCACATCCGCTGGCCCCGTCTCCAGCTGAAATCGACTGGCCTCTAAATTGGTGGGGGTTTCCAACCTTGCCGGTTCTCGCCCCAGCCCTACTGGGCTAGATGGGGCAAGTTCCTGCTTTGCCTCTGGAGGGTGCGGGTACTCCCACACTTCCGTCTCCTCCTCTTGAGGGATTACCCTCCGTCTCAACTGATCGATATGACGTCCCCAGATGGTCCCCTGCTCCGTGGAAACCTCATAGGAGGTGGGCCCCTTGACCCATACCACATGGCCAGGCATCCAGGCCGGGCCCATACCATAGTTCTCGGCGTATACTGGGTCCCCGGGGAAAAAACCCCTAGGTACCACCCTTTCCTCTGTATTGGGCCGTAAAAGGGGTGCCCTGTCGGGATGAAGCCTATCTAATAAAGTGGTGAGCTTTTGCCCCATAAGCAGCTCAGCAGGGCTATAACCCGTCCCCATACAGGGGGTTGTATGCTGTGCGATTAAAAATTGGGCCAAACGATGTTGTAAGTCCCCATCCCCTAATCGCTTAAGACCCTCCTTGGCCGTACGCACCATGCATTCTGCCTGACCATTAGTGGCAGGGTGGAACAGCGCCGACCTTATGTGTCAGATACCGTACCTCCGAGTGAACTCTAAGAACTCCCTTGACGTAAAAGCTGTACCATTATCTGACACAAGTATATCAGGCAGCCCAAAAGTGGCAAACAGCTTTCTCAAAGCTCTAACCATAACGGCCGTGGACGTGGTGGAAACGGGAACAACTTCCAACCATTTCGAGTGGGAATCCACCACTATGGGGAATGTTTGTCCCCGTACTGGCCAAGCAAAATCTACGTGGAGGCGGGACCATGGTTTCCGGGTATCCTCCCATGTCTGCCCTGGGGCCCGGGGAGGAGCTGGACGTGACTCCTGACAGGACACACAACCCCGAACCCACGTCTCAATTTCCTTATCGATCTTGGGCCACCACACATAACTTCAGGCAAGAGCTTTCATTCACACCACCCCAGGATGTGCTTCATGCAGCGCTTCCATGACCCGTTTGCGTAGCGGTGGTGGAACCACCACCCTGCATCCCCACAACAAACACCCCTTATGCACTGATAACTCCCCTTGCTTCTCAACATATGCCATAAACTCTGGGCCCGACTTGACCTCTGGCCACCCTCTACCCACCCAGTCAAGGACTCAGGAGATGACTCGATCCCTAGATGAATATTTTGCAATGTCCTTGGCATGGAGGGGAGGGTCTGGTAGGTCCTCCAGGTGCATTATGGCATGAGCCGGGGCGGGGTCAGGCCCACTCTCTGGTAGTGGAAGGTGACTCAGCGCATCCCATGCCCCCTCGCTTTGCCCCTTCGATACACCAGAGAGTACTGATAACCTGCCAGAAATATTGACCACCTAAGGACCCGGGGTGAAAGCACCTGTGGTGTCTGGCGATCTGGTGCAAAGAGCCCCAACAGCGGCTTATGATCGGTCAAAATGGTAAAGGGCCTGCCGTAAAGGAAATCATGGAACCTTTTGACCCCCTTTACAATAGCCAGACCCTCCTTATCTATTTGGGCATAGTTCCGTTCAGCTGCCGAGACAGTCTGTGAAAAATAAGCCACTGGAACCTCCTTCCCATTAGGCAATACGTGGCCCAACACGGCCCCTACCCCATAAGGGGACGCATCACACGCTAAAACCACTGGGAGCGACTCATCAAAATGGGCCAGCACATCATTAGAAATCAATAAGTTCTTAGCCGCCCGGAATGCTGCTTCCTGCCGCAGACCCCAAGTCCACTTGGTGTGTTTGTCCAGGAGTCTATGAAGGGGCTCCGCGACCGCTGCCTTCTGAGGTAAAAATGCATGATAGAAATTTAAAAGGCCAAGGAATGCTTGCAATTCCACCTTACTCGTAGGAGCAGGCGCGTCACAGATTGCCCGTACCTTCTCCGGTGCCGGGTGAATGCCACTGGCATCTACGGTAAACCCCAAAAAGTTCACTCACTCCACCCCCAAAAGGCATTTCTCCCATTTGACTTTAAGTCCTGCCCCCTAAAACCTTTGCAACACCGCTTGTAGTCAGACAATGAATTTTGACGACGTCGGGGCGGAAATTAACACGTTGTCGAAGAATGGCGTTACTCCTGGCAGGCCCTTCAAGAGAGAGTCCATTAGGTTCTGAAAAATCCCGGGTGCGACGCTAACCCCGAATTGTAGTCTCTTCACCCTAAAAACACCTCTGTGTGTAACAATCGTCTGTGCATCGGCCGTAGCCTCGTCCACCTGCAGCTGTTGATATGCCTGGGCCAAGTCAAGCTTGCCAAAGACTTTAGCCCCCGCTAACGTAGCCAGGACGTGATGTACGACCGGAACTGGATAGGCGTGGTCGGGCAATGCCTTATTGAAGGTGCATTTATAGTCCCCACAGAGGCGGACCGCCCCATCCGGCCTCACTGGGGTCACAATTGGGGTTTCCCAAGACCCGTGAGGCACCGCTTCCAAGACCCCTTGGACAACTAGCCGGTCCAGCTCTGCATCAATCTTAGGCTTTAAAGCAAGGGGGACCCAGCGTGCCTTAAGTTTAATTGGCCTAACAGCCGGGTCCAACTGAAGGGAGATAGGAGGGCCCTTATATAACCCCAATGAACCGTCAAATACGGTCAAGAACTCCGCGCAGACCTTTACGAGATCCGGGTCTGCGGTTCTAATCATGTTCACCCCGATTACCTCAATGCCTAAAGGGCCCATCCAATTCCTGCCCAATAAGCTTGTATATGGCCCTTCCGTTATGAACATGTCGAGGTTCTGTTGGACCCCCTTAAATCCAACCTCGAATGTTCCAACCCCCTTTAACGCTATGGGGTTTTTTTGGAAATCTCTTAGCTTGAAGGGGGGGAGCTTCAAGTGGAGATGACCTTCCGGGGCAAATACTTTGGAGTGTTTTAGCTGAAATAATGGACACGGGAGATCCCGTGTCCAGAAACATGGGACACGGTGTGCCCTCAATATTAACTACTACCCGAATGGAACTAGGGGCTTCTAAGGCTGTATACCTGCAAGAGGTCATACTGAGGCCTGACTACGTCTACCTCAACATTCACCGTCTGTCTCCCTCGCAGGCTCTTGCTCTCCTCCCAACCTCCCTTGGCCCGGCATACACGGGCGATGTGTCCCGGCTTCCCACATTGCCAACACTTAGCTTCCCGGAACTGGCAAGTCTTCCATGGATGATCCCCACCACAACTGCCACATTGATGACCAATGGCCTCTGACGTGTTGTTCTGAGCCGTCTCTCCGCTGGGCCTAGGGGTACTCCTACGCCTCATCAGTCGCACATCCTCCCTTCCCGAGTCGGAATCTTCTTCGGGGCTCTCATGATGAAATCCTACCCAACTGGGTGTCGGCACGGTTCCCCCTTTCCGGGCCTCTGGGATCAACTCCTCGGCCGCGATGGCGATGGCCAGAGTGTCTTCCATCGTAAGGTCTTTCTTTGAACAAAATTTCCTCAACAGCTTCTTATCCGACTGGCCACATATAAACTGGTTAAATAAAGCCTCATTCAAGTCGTTAAATTCACACCAATGAGCCAGTTTACGTAATTCTGCCAAAAACGTTGCGGCTGACTCGGCAGCCCAACGCCTGTGATTAAAAAACTCTACCTGCCGGGACACCAGCGTTGGTTTAGGTGCTAAATGGGCCATGATAACCTCCACCAGGTCAGAGTAGGAGAGCTGATCCACTTTCCTCGGGTGCACAAGGCTCACAGGCAGCCCACACAAGTCATTTCCACAGCAATTCAGAAACCAGTCTCAACGTGCACCCTCATTGGTAATGCCATAGCACTGGAAAAAAGACTCAAGCCGCGCTTGACATATCTCCCATGTATCTGGGCGGCGTATGTCAAATTCCAGTAAGGCCGCCATGCCCGCCAACCCCAACTGGGGGGACAGGATGGCGGGGGTGCCTGCATGCCAAATAGCAGAGGTACCGGCATCGTTGGAGGTGCTCGTAGTCCCCCTCGAAGAGCTCATGACATAAGCCTAAAACAGCCACCGGCTCTAACTCGCTGTATGCATATGGCGGTGCAGCTTGGTCTCGTGCCGGGCCGCAGTGCCGCGCGACGCTGAGAAGACCGCTACCATCAGCATCCCACCTTTGTCACCAGTGAAATGTAGTGGGTTCTAATAAAGCCAGGCGACTCCAAGTAACTTCAGCTGTCTTTTATTCCATATTAAAAGCAAGTTAAAAAGGACTAGAACCAGCATGAAGAGCAAGGAACAGACCAGGATTATATACTATAAGGAGATCACTCCCTAGTTGGCCACTGGGTGGAGTAAGTGGCCAACAAAGCTGATTGGACCTAACCCCAGCCAGCCAGCCCCAGCCAGCCAGCCAGCCAGCCCCAGCCACTAATTGATAGAAGCTGGAAACCACCCGCTGGGGCCAGCAACCCGGAAGCTTAGCCAAGCCGATCCCAAGACACAACACTCCTCCTGCACTTTGCTTGTCCTGCCTGCCGCGGCTTTGGGGCAGCCGCCATGGCTGCCTCTCCCGCTGCCACTGGCATAGAGGGTTATCCTCTGGCCTCGAGGAACCTGCTCGTTCCTCTTGGCCAGCCAAGGAGGTACCTCTTTGTCCCCCTGTCCCTACAGGGCAGGGGAGGTCCACAGACCTACCGGTGGGGGCTTAACGGACGGGATTTTCGCAGGGCTCCCCGCTATTCCGCGTCCGAGCACCATGACGCCAACCGGTAGTCATGTGTAGAAACATTTTTAAGAATGTGCATAATTATGTTCTTGCATTCCCAGAACATACAGACTATCCTTTTTAACATCTTGTGCACATACCCGCCCATTCTTCTTAATTGTATATAGTCCCCCAACAAATCTTATTTCATACCCCTGCCTGTCTAACATGGATATACTTAATAAATTATGCTTTAAAGCAGGTACATATAACAAGTTGTACAATGTAGCATCTATTTCTGGTACATACATATTATCTTCCCCTTTTAGAGCAGCATTCTGTCCATCAGCCAAACAAACCCATGTTTTCCTTGCTGGTTTCAAACCAGAAAACATATACTGACCAAGGCTTCTTGAGTCAGTAAAACATGAGTAATCCCAAAAACCTCTTTTATTGCAACAGCTGTGAATTCTGTTCATTCACAGATGAGTCCCAAATAGTTGTAAAGAGTCCTTCGGGATAAGGTTGATAATCACCCACCTTTGTCTCCTTTGACACTCTGCCAAAGACCTAATTGGCAAAGCCACATGGTGTCCAGAATCAAACAGAGCTTCAGACTTTAAATTGAACAGAATTAACAACATTGCTTCCTGCAAAGGCCCATGTGCCTTTGCTCCTCTTTTAAGTCTTATGGAAGGGGCCAATCATCTCCAAGCCCTAGTCCTGAATCATCCCTTTTGTTTTAACTGTTCTTGCCTTCTGGCAGCTCTGCACATGCGCGCACTGGGAACAGGCTCCTGTTGTTTCTCTGCCTCACTGAGGTCCGACTTTGGAGGCTCCGAAGGCAGCACGTACCTCCCAGATGGCCCTTTCTCTGCCTCCAACAGAGCCTTCGTCTGAGCTTTTCCCAGATTCCAGGACTGGCCCATGTTCCTCCCCAACCTCCTCACAGTTGTTAAGTGAATCACTGCAGTTGTTAATTTGTTAGCCAGTTGTAAAGTAAATTTGGCTTCCTCATTGACTTTGCTTGCCAGAAGTTTGCAAAAGGTGATCACAGGAGTCCGGGACACTGCAACCATCATAAATATGAATCAGTTGCCAATCATCCAAATTTTGATCACTTGATCATGGGTATGCTACAAGGGTCATAAGTGTACAAAATGGTAATAAGTCACTTTTTTCAGTGCCATTGTAACTTCTAAGGGTGACTAAAGGAATTGTTGTAAGTTGAGGACTAACTGCATTCCATAAAGATGGGAAATTTTAATATATTTAGCATTGCTAAAATACAAACTTTAAAATATCTTTTTAATAGGAGATTGAGGTTATTAATGCCTATCTTTAGAATCTTTTATCAAAGCTGAGAACCTAATATTTAAACTAGAAATATTAAACTTTGGATTAATTCCTCACTCTTAGCCCCACACACTCATATGGTTGTTTTTGTGGAGGAAATAGGAGGCAGAAGGTATGTTTATCAACTTGAGTTGATCAATGAATATATATGAATAAAAAAGATGGGATAAAAATCTAATAAGAATAATGCCATTAAAAATCTGCCCAAAATCAGAAACTCAGTTTTCTGAGATCCTTTGAACCTGCAAATGCAAAAGATGGAGATGAATGATAGCCGAGTAAGGTTTCTAGAGAAGTCTTTGTGACAAGAACAGAATTCTTAGATCAGGGATCCCTAACCTGGCCCATTACTGCTCTCTGGTCTATTCACAACCGGGTAGTATGAGTGGCCGACCAATGCGCT
Organism: Ptyas mucosa; assembly: GCA_012654045.1. Lineage (NCBI taxonomy): Eukaryota > Metazoa > Chordata > Lepidosauria > Squamata > Colubridae > Ptyas > Ptyas mucosa. Next base: position 26,215,209 of record WNWU01013815.1, on the reverse strand, counting down.
GGTGCTTGCAGCCCCACTAGCGCAAGCAGCAGGTGCCGGCTCTCGCAGCCCCGCTTGCACAAGTGGTGGGCACCAGCACTCGCAGCCCCACTTGTGCGAGTGGTAGGCATTCACACCCACTGCTCGCACAAATGAAGCTGTGTGCACATGCACACAGCACATGCACACACCTGCCCCTTGCACAAAACTGTCCCCCCCTTATCCTGTGCTGCGCCACCAATCCGGAAAGGTTGGAGAGCACTGTCTTACGTAACTCCTTGTTCTTGTCTATAATCAGCAAAAGAAAATTCATATTGCTTCATTTTCATGTTTTATGTATTTCAAAACTTGGATGCAAAATTTGTTGATGCAGGATTTATATAAGAATTAATACAAATTTCATATTTGACCTTTTAGCCCCATGGTAACCTTCAGAATAATTGTTTCCTGCTTCAAAACATGTAGAATATAAAAACAGTCAACACACAGAGGAGCAGCATCTTCTAGATTGATTCCAGGCAAGCACACATGTGTTAAATATGAATGGTAGTCTTTAGTAACCAAGAATGTCCAACTTCCAGTCTGTTTAAAACCCTTAACCTAGTGTCGCAGACCTTCTGGTGGCCTCGTCTCCGTCATGATGTCCAGACATATATGACGTCCTGCGTCCATTGTTGACAGGCCAAGTTGGCCGCAGGTGCTCCCCAGTACTACTTCAGCCCTTTCCGACGCCAGAGAGACCTTGGAGTGTCATCTCAATCGACTTTCTAATGGACTTGCCCCCATCTTCGGGTTTCATGACTGTGTTCATAGTGGTGGACATGTTGAAGAAGATGACGCATTTCATACCCTGTCGAGGATTGCCGACAGCTTATCGTCAGCTCATCATCCCGAAAATGACAGCGGGACTGAAAAAGTCATTGGAATATTGGAGCAATACCCATGCTGCTTTGTCAATCAGCAACAGGACAATTGGACAGAATACCTAGCAGTCGCGGAGTTTGCATTTAATAATTCCCACCACACCTCCACTCAAACCATCCCTTTCTTAGCCAATCTGGGCTATCACCTGCGTTTCTTCACGCTCACGCTCCTTGACTCCCCGGTTCCAGCAGCAGATGAATTCTTGACTGAGTTACAGGCCGTTCATCAACTGGTGAAACGATATCTCGTCAAGGCCAAGGAAGATTATAAAAGGGTTGCGGACCGCTCTCGGCAGGCAACACTACCGTTGGCTGTTGGGGATTGGGTGTGGTTGTCGACAAAGCATCTCCCCTCAGACCAGCCAGTCAGAAAACTAGATCATCGTTACATTGGGCCTTTTCCTGTGGAGGCGGTCATCAATCCAGTGGCCTACCGCCTGACCCTGCCTCGGTCTTTGAGGATACACCCTGTGTTTCATGGATCCCTCCTGGTTCCCGAACAGCCTACCTGTCCGCTTTGCCAACTTAAGCCATGGGGCGTCCTCAGCCGGCGCCCCATGACAGAGATGAATCGCTCAAGTACAAGGTCGCTAGCCTTCGAGACTCCCGATGACTGAAGGGTTGGTTCCAATACCTCATTGAGTGGAAGGGGTATGGGCCGGAGGACTTCACATGGGAGTATGCTACCTCTGTTCATGCTCCAGATCTTGTATGCGCCTTTCATGAGCAGTTCCCGTCCTGATTGCATCCAGATCGACAGACTCGGGGGACGGGCCCTGTGGTGAGGGATAGTGTTGTGGCCTGTCAGCGGCCGGTGTAGCTGGTGGCTGATTCTGACAGCGAAGAGGCTGGTGTGATGCTGCACCAGCAGCCTGTGCAGCTGGCACTCGAGTTGGACAATGAGGAGGCTGGAGAAGATGTGGTGCCAGGGGCGAGGATTCAGCCAGGGCCTTCAGAACCTCCAGAAACTCCCTTAAGTGAAGAGGACGAAGAGGAGGAGCTTCTTCTCAATGCACCAGTGCACAGAGCTGCCAAAAGGCAGGAGTGGCTCCTCAGGAGGAGGTCTCCTCGAGAGTTAGGCTTGGGGCTAATTGGCCACTCCCTTAGCCTATTTAAGGAGGAACATCAACTGAAGCAATTTGCAGGGAACAACTCCATTCACATACCTTCGTGTCTTGTCTTGCTTATTTTATCAGCTTCCTGCAAATTGCTTCTGGGTATTCTGCCAACCACAGTAAACTTTCAGTATTATTCTTTGAATTCTTCGCGGTTGTTAATGCAGTTAATTAACAGCTGTTGTTGTAAAAAACTGGTTTATTTAATAAACTAAGGTTTGAATGGACTTTGTGTGTGGTGCGTTCTTTGGGGTCCGTAGCTGGGGCAGAACAGTTTACAAAAACAGAATCAAAGTTTCATTTTTTTTTCTCATTGCAAACACAAAATCCGGAAGCAATTTCAAACTAAAGACAAAATTAAATTATAACCTCTTATTTGGATAAAAGAATCATTTTAGCCATCTCAGCTTCTTCTTGCTGTGAGGAATAATATATCATTCATTCTCATATTTTCAAACCTAGTCCATAATATTTTACCAACTTTAGAATATTATTCAGCATTTCTTTAAAAACCGCCAGACCTGCGTATACATACATACCATATTTTTTAGTGTATAAGACGCTCCAGAGTATAAGACATACCTACCTTTTTGGGGGAGGAAAACAAGAAAAAAAATCTGCCTCTGCCTCCCAGCAATTTGCCTCATTGCAGCAAACAGCAAACAGCCTGCCTTAGTTTCATTTTCAGCACAGCCTGATTAGCACAAGAAAAAAAATCTGGCTCCCAGCAATTTGCCTGCTTGCAGGATGCCCACGCAGCAAGAGACAATGGCAGTCCCTGCAGCCTGAAACATTTGAGGGTCGGGAGGCCGATCCAACCTACAATCAACTGCTTGTACTAATCAGGCTGTGCTGAAGCTGAAGCGGGCTGCTTGCTGCAAGGAGGTAAATTGCTGGGAGGCCAAAGGGCGGGGGCCAGCAGGTGGGCAGGCTACATTCGGTGTGTAAGACGCATTCAAATTTTCACCCTCTTTTGGGGAGGAAGTGTGTCTTATACTCTGAAAAATACAGTACTCATTTTATACATACAAAACTAATTTAAGTACATATATCAATCATTTTAATAACTGATACCAGCTCAGAATTAGGCATCCCCGTAGCTCCCTGTAATGGTCAGAGACTGTTAGTTAGTTAGTTAGTCAGTCAGTCAGTCAGTCAGCCAATCAGTGCCCTTAAAAATTGGCAAATTTCAACAACCCACAACAAAACAATGCAGAGAAATAATTATTTTAAAAGTAATATATTAAAGCCATAAATTTTATCCTTATATTTCAAACAAAAGAATATTCCATGCTTTTTGGCTGCCTCTAGCAATTCTCTCCCTGTTGTTTTATAGTATTGTTGTTAAGTTGGAAAAATGACAGTTCAGAGAGAGGAGATTCTCTAGGTGTGTCAGCTGCTGGCCATGTCACCGGAAGTCTGAACTGAATGCAATTCTAATAGTATGTTTGGTCAGTCCACTGGTGGGGAATAATGGGAATTTTAGATTAACTGCAACCCTTTTAATCATTCTGACCAATTATATATTACTCTTCTATGCCATTCACTATCTACTTAGTTGCCCTTAAATGCTGTTAAAACTTAATGCCTAATAGAATTTAACAGTCTTTATGACATAAAGCCAATGTATGATACTGAGTTAAAAGAAATCATAAAAGAAGCAGTATGTGAAATATATTAAACTGCTTATAATATCTGATTTTAGTGAAATACTTTATTAATATTAATAAAGGAGAATATTTGTACCTCAGGGTTGAAATGAGGGGTCCTTAGTGTTCTCTGAGCTTGCTTGTTTTCTTGCAGACGTTTCATTACCCTAATTAGGTAACATCAGTGCTAGTAAGGACCCCTCATTTATTAATATTGATTAATAAATCTTACAATATGTAAATTGAAGTAAATTATAATAAAATTATCAAGACAAAATAATAAATTACTTTGCTATAGCTGATTTTTCCTCCCCCCCCCCCTTTTCTTTCTTTCTGTTAGCTGTGGATGGATTTCTAAAGACAGATGAAAGGCAAAGACTAGCCAAAGAAAGAAGAGAAGAAAGAGAAAAATATTTTGGTAAGTTTTATTTTCTTATTCAATAAACAAGGACAATCTACTTTTGAGTATGCAGCCTTGAGTCTTTTGACTACTAATTATACTGAAGAAATATGTATAGCTAATGTATAGATGGAGAAGTCATCTTGAATTCATTAGGACGCATGTTCCTGCTGTCCTCATGTGGGATCGGAGACATTTACTACTCTTCTAGCCAGTATCCCCAGTCTTCAGCATAGCTACTGTACATTTTGACATTTCAGTCTACCAATGCTTTGCTATTATTAAAGTAACAAGAGCCCCTTGAATATGATCACCAACATTTGGGAATCAAGCAAGCAACATCCATTTAGAAGAATAAGGGATGTGTAGATCTAATTTCACTCTGTCAACTATTATGAGCTCAGATTAAACTTCTCTTCACTTACTAAGGTATGCATATGAAAGGTTTACTTATGCTCTTATATTATATCCAGATTTCCTGGGTTGTATCTAATTTCCTATGAAAAAATATTTCTGCATAAACGATTTATCATCTGGTGCACGCAGTGGTGAAATGTAAAATTTGTTACTACCAGTTCTGTGGGCGTGGCTTGTGGGAGGATGGTAATGTGACTGGGTGGGCATGGCCAACTTTTTTTTTTAAAACATTTTTTCTACAACCTCTTCAGCCAAAGATAAGGTGACCAGACGTCCCGCTTTTGGCGGGACAGTCCCGATTTTCAACAATTTGTCCCGCGTCCTGCAGCATTTAAAAAAAGTCCCGATTTTAATAAAAGTTTTTAATAAAGATTTTTACAAAAGTTCTTTTATTAGCCGAAGTATTTGAGAGTGCACTCCACTTCCTCCTCTTTAAGCTGGATCTATCTGCAGCTAAACTTACATGTATCTTTCTGAGTGGATGTGTGAAGGGGGCACACATCGTTAGTTCATTAAAGCATCCCTTAAGAGAAACGGAAGGCAAACAGGCGGTTTTCGTTGGCTGCCCTTCTTGTTTAGCCGGATCCTGCTCCTTAATCGCTCCCCCAGCCTCCCATCTTCCTGCCTCGGTTCCCAGCTTCCGATCCGCCACGCCCCCAACGGCCTGGGAAGGATGCTGAGCTGCTGCCTCCTGTGTGGTGGGCTTGGCCTGGAGCGGGCTCGGAGGAGTTCAGCCCGAGGCTTCTTGGCGCATGTGCTGTCTCTCTTTTGGGCCCCCTGCAGGAGCAATGGAGCCCCCTCCCCCACCACGCGTCCTCTGTGCTCGGCCGTGTGTATCGGGGGAAGCGGGGAATCCTCTTGCTCGGATGCTGGCATAGCTACTTGCGAGCTTCGTGTCACGCCCAGGTATTTCTTGCCGCTCTCCCTCCTCTAAAAAGGGTCTACTTGAACGCGGTGCCCTCCAGTTGTCTCGCATCCTTCCCAGGCAGTGTGGTCACCTCCTGCTGCTGTGGGAGTGTATTCCAGTCACTAAATCCTCGGGCTTCCTCAGATTGTCTGCCCCTCTGTTTTCACTGTCATGTATTCGACTTCAGCTGCCCAAATTCTGAAGAGCCCCATAATTTAATTTTCTTCAGAAAATTTTATTTATGCAAAAAGAAGAAACTTAATTAAGTCTTCATATTTCCTTATTTGAAGAATAATCGATTCTGTTCCTGTTTCTCATGGGGAGAGAGAGAGAGATTGCAATTGAACACCCAATTTATGAGGCTTAAATAGGCATAGACCACATATATTGAAGTCTGTTTGTTATAGCTAGGAAATGCAGAAAGTATTTTTAAAAAAATAATATGAAATTTATGATATACTGGATTAAGTAGTTATTACCATAGTCTGTTCTTTTTCTTTTCATTATTTATTTTTTCGCCCATGATTCTAAACAGAACCCTGATTGTATTTAGTCATTACACCAGAGCAATTTTGATCTTATATTGTGGTATACTGTGCTTCTTTGTAAAAACTATTGGCAATCTATGTTGCTTGAAATCTAGAAAAAAAATCCTTAACTTTAGAAATTTGCATGCCACAAGGCAATATTTTTCTACACTGAAAAAGAAGAAAGTGATACTGACATTGGGTTAATTCCATAGAATCTATTATGTTCTTACTTTTCACATATTTTAAATAATAAAAGGACTTGTTATTATGTATGATAGAAAGAACAAGTAGAATGGGTGATTTAAAATGTATGTTTGAGACAGGGGAATTTGGAGAGAAAATTATTAGACTCCAGTAACTGAGGAGTGTATAAAATACATGTAGGTGCTGATTCAACCAAGCTGAAGCCTTTTTAGCAGAAGGTATTAATATATTCTTAAGTTCATTCTGACTGGGGAGCACCTGTCTTAATTTCTAGGACTAGCTCTAAAGGGTTGGGTTATAACCGTAGGAGTTGAGAAATAACAGTTTGAACTTTTTAATGTTTACACCCAGAAGTGTTAGTTCAACTCACTTCCTACTAGAAGTACACATGATGTAATCCTAGAAGTAGGAGAGTTTTATAATGGCTGAATTGCAGAACTTTGGAAATCTATTTATATGTCTTCTGAGCGTATCTATGGATGCTTTTTTGCATTTTTTTCTGCAACCTCTTAAGGTTGAAGAAAAAAATGTTTTTAAAAGTAAAAAAAAAAGTTGGCCACGCCCACTCAGTCACATTACCCATAAGCCACGCCCACAAAATAAGCCATGCCCACAGAACCGGTAGTAAAAAAAATTAGAACACCCCCCCTCCCCCCCGGTCATCAATGGTGTCCCTCTTTACCAATGTTAAAATCTGGTCACCTAAGCCAAAGAAGTTGTTAAAAAAATGCTTTTAAAAGCCTCTGACGATCCCAGCTGAGCCGCGCGATCATCAGAGGCTTTTTTTTTACTTTTAAAAGCATTTTTTCGGCTGAGGAGGTTGTAGAAAAAATACTTTTAAAAATAAAAAAAAAGCCTCTGATGATTGTGTGGCTCAGTTGGGCATGGGGGGGGGGGGCAGGAATTTTTGCTACCGGTTCTCCAAACCACCTGCTGCCATCGCTACTGGATCAGATGATCCGGTCCGAACTGGGAGCATTTCACCCCTGGGTGCAAGCATATATTAGATTGAATGTTTTCAAGAAAATAAAATGCCAGTGAGCTAAGTGAAATTTTACTTTGTATGTTATTTCCTTATTTGACAACTAATACTAGTTAATATTTAACTGTAAAAGACCTGTAATGAAATACAGCAATGCATAGGTTCCTGTTCAAGAAAGTTAACCCATTTTTTCTATCCAAGAGATATTTGGTACTCTGTAACCACTGAGTACATTATCTTCTTTGGCCTCTTCCGGTGATTTTCTCTCCTAAAAATTACTTTTTTTCATTAAAAATCAACATACTTTCCCTTAGAACATTTGTTTTCTATACAATATATACATATGCAAACTTGGGGTCCATCAAGCCTTTTGATAACTCCACCCTGGACATATTTGGTATTGTTCTGACTGCCTAAGGACTGCTAATCTACAGTTTAGATAAACGTTGGAATATGTGGAGTCAAGTTTTATTTGAGATTTTTTAATTTATTTTATTATAAGCTGTCAAGGAACAGCAAATCTTAGAAAAAGAAAGAAGAGCAAAGCTTCAATATGAGAAACAAATAGAAGAAAGATGGAAGAAGCTGGAGGAGCAGAGGATGAGGGAGGAGCAAAAGAGGGCAGCTGTGGAAGAAAAGAGAAGACAGAAGCTTAGAGAAGAAGAGGTAGGCAGTTGTATGCAGCATTATTATTACCATATTTGCTGGAATGTGGATTTGGAGAAAATATTTGAATGATTTTTTAAAAATATATTTTTAAATTCATGATCCCTGAGTGCTTAGAATATTTGTTTCTTTGTTTGATTAAATATAGCTGTCTACTCAGCATACAATTTAGGATAACCTCCTTATCAGTAAACTAATGAACAAATGATAAAAGAAAAACATAAAAACATAGGGATCTGAAGAACTGAAAAAATGCAATCAACAGGATATTCTCTCAAGACAGTAGTATTAGTGTTTTAATTTCTTTGGAGTAAAGACTGTCTGTGTGTTTTTAATACTTCAGAGATGTATTCCTATTAAGCAGCAGATTTTATAGAAGAGAATATGGCACCCTTTTGACATAGTATCAAGTAGATAGCTTGATTCTTGGCTGTGGTTATATTGCATATGGGATGTTGTGAGTTTGTTATTTTATTGATTTAATGTTGTTTTTTAAAATGTTGGTTGTTTTGTATTCTGTTTTGTATATGATTTTAACTATCATCCATCCAGAGCCATGCATATGAGATGGGCGGCCATATAAAATAAATATCTGCAGCTTGTGTGCCATCTGCCTTCAATAGGGAACAGCTTTCTTTCTTTATATGTACTTGCCAAATGAAAGAATAGCTAGTCAATTTTGTGGCACTATAATAGGTGATAATATTAATTAGGTTTTTGTTTTTTATATGTCTTGATACCATAAAATGTTCAATATTATTGAAAATAAGAAAGCTGTTTGATTTTATGTAGGTAGGTAGGTAGGTATACACGTGTGTGTGTGTGTTCCATACTCACGTATGGAACAGGTATTACATAAAAAAAGGTAGATAGATATTCTGAAAAATGATGAGGGGGAAAAAAACCACTTATACCTTACTGAATATATTATAGTTAGCAATGATTAAGGAAATAAGAAAGATGCTGCAGCCATACTGGATAGAGTGGTCATAGTAATAATTAGCTAAATTAGCCAAATTTGGCCACAATCATATCATTTGTATAATTAGAAACAATTCTAGGATTTTGTTTTCCTTTGTTGGGTTTCTAAACCTGGCACAAATGCCAGGCAGAATTTTCTGACACAAAAATATGAAACATAGCAGGCAAAATTCAGATCTTGCATAGTTATCAAGAGCTGTGTCTCTCTGTGAATGGTCAGGTTGTGATAAATTATCCATGGATGTTATTAGCACAGCAATTCGATGGAGATATTCAAAGCCCTGTCATTGATAAGGTTCATCCCTTATTCACATCATGGATTTACAATTAAAACGATCAGGCTCAAAACCAAAAGTGACTCATGGCAATTTTTCCAGTCTTGAGTTCCTTATTGTTTCACACTTGTAGACAAAATTTTCCCTCACTGAGGAGCTACTGTGTGCATTTACAATATACTCTGTGAACTATTAGAGAGAAGCTGTCTTTACCGCCTTTCTCTCACACGTAATATTTAGGCTAAGTTGCTTCTTACTTCTCTGGAATGCATCCTCTCCCTCCTGAGTATCCATTTTATCATTACATTACATTACTAAACTTGGTTAATATTAGTTGCTTGTGGGGATGGCTATTTGCCAGGTCATGACATTAGCTAAGAAATTTTTATTCACCTTTATTTTACTTGGGAAAACTAATTACCTTAAATGTCAAGAACTTGTCAACTTAGATGTCAACTACTAAATTACAGTGTATCCATCAACATAGTAACTTATAGAAGGAATTGCTTCCATCAGGAAGTGTTCCAAGATTGCTTTATAATTTTGGCTTATGAAGCTCTGCATGGTGGTCTACCCCAACATGTGGGAGTGGGCATTCTGCTCCCTTTCGCCTTTCATCTCCAATCCAGGTACAATGGTACAATATGTTGTGCAATATATTGTACAAAATGGTACAAAATGTTATGTGTGTGTGTGTAGGTCTTTGGTTATTCGGGTTTTCTCCCGCATAAAATTGGAAGTGTCTTGGCAACGTTTCGACGAAGTCTCATTCGTCATCTTCAGGCTGGTGTTCTCAGCTTCGTGCTTCCAGGAGCAATGTGTCATTGCAGCTGTTTCTTCCTTTTAACTGCCAATGGGGGTGGGAGCTGATTGGGTGGGAGCATGGCTGTGTTCTGATTGGTTGGAGGTGTGCTTTGATTGGTTGGGGGCCTGGCTGTGCTCTGATAGGATGGGGGGTTGGCTGTGCTCTGATTGGCTGGGGGTGTGCTCTATTTGGGTGGGGGCTTGACTGTGCTCGGGTTAGTCTGAGTTGCAGGGGGATTTGAGCTGGTGAGCTGCATTGCTGTTGTTTGGCTTCGTGTTCGTGGTCATGCCACATCTTCATGGTGGGTGTCAGTTTGCTTCATGTATGGATTGGAGGGGTTTAAAGTGGCCAATGATGCAGCTGTGGTCTGGCTTCTGGCTTCTGGTCTGTGGTCGTGCCTCATCATCGGTGTGGGTCTGGTTTTCTTTTTGCGTGGAGGTGTGGTGGTGATATCCTGTGTGGTTTTCGTGAGTATGGGTCTAGTGTCATTCTTTGTGTTAGGGACTCATCTGTCAATAAGGATGGGTTTCCAAATGGCTGGTAGGTGGGAAGTGTCATCTTGTTTATTCATGCTGTGTGGGCGTTTTTCTATCTCGATGGCTTCTCTGATTGTTCTGTTGTTAAAGTGTTCAGTTTTGGCGATAGTTCTGGTCTTTTTAAAGTCAATTTCATGTCCTGTGGCTTTAAGGTGTTGGACCAGGGAAGAAGTTGGTTCCTCTTTTCTGACTGAGTTCTTGTGTTCTTCAATGCGTGCACTTATTCTTCTGTTGGTTTGTCCGATGTATGTGGTGGGGCAAGTGGTGCATGGGATTTCATATACTCCTTGGTTTTCTAACTCAATTTTGTCTTTGGGATTTCTTAGGATGGTGGATATTTTTCAGTTTGTGCAGAATGCTGTCTTGATGTTGTGTTTGTGGAGGATCTTGCTAATTCTGTCTGTGGTGCCTTTTATATATGGGAGGAGGGCTTTGCCGTTTTCTTGTTCTCTGTCTTGGATTTTAGTGAGGGTTTCTTTTTGGATTAGGTTGGTAATCTATCTATCTATCTATATCTATATCTATATATATCTATATATCTATATCTATCTATATCTATATATCTATATCTATATCTATATATAATATACCATTTTTATTTGAAACATTTCTGATCATTGGTTCATAATTTGTGGGACAAAATAAAAATATAGTTTCATCACTGATTCTTGGTAATAGGTTGGTGTAATGATTAAGATGTAGGATTAGAGGAGAGTTAGGTTTTAGTCCACTTAGCTCCTTGAATAACTTTAGAACAGTCAATATCTTTCAGTCCAATATATTTCCTAGAATTATTGTGAAAAAAGAGAAGGGTATCTTAAGCATTGTTACAAAATACAAAAATAGTTCTGCTGTAAAATAGTTCTGCTTTGCTGCTTTTATTTAAAAATGTATTACCCAGTATCTCTCAGCCTCAGGATATGGTACAAGCAATAAAAATAACCCACAACAGTTATGAATAAACATCATTGCAACTTCATAAATGGGAAGTTTCATTGTCCTTATAAAAATAAAAGACAAGATTGCACTAAATGAGACCAATCTGTTACTAATATTAGTTTCATTTGGGACCAAGTGATGATCTGGCTATTTTCTGAAGACGTATGTGAAGATAATAAATATGTGTTGTTAAATATGTTTAATAGCGACGAAGCATGCCACTTCATCTAACAGATTAACAGAATTGGAAGGGACCATATAGGTCATCTAGTCCAACACGCCACTCAAGCAGGAGACCCTATACCATTTCTGACAAATGGCAGTCCAATCTTTTCTTAAAAGTCTTAAGTGATGAAGTTCCCACAACTTCCGAAGGCAAGCTGTTCCATTGGCTGATTGTTCTCACTGTCAGAAAGTTTCTCCTCATTTCTAGGTTGAATCTCTCCTTGGTCAGTTTCCATCCATTATTCTTTGTCTGGCCTTCAGGTGCCTTGGAAAATAGCTTGACCCCCTCTTCTCTGTGGCAGCCCCTCAAATATTGGAACACTGCTATCATGTCTCCCCTGATCCATCTCTTCACTAGACTAGTCATGCCCAGTTCTTATAACTGTTCTTCATATGTTTTAGTCTCCAGTCCCCTAATCATCCTGGTTACTCTCCTCTGCACTTTTTCTAGAGTCTCAACATCTTTTTTATAGTGTGGCAACAAAACTGGATGCAGTACTCTAGGTGTAGTCTTACTAGGGCTTTATAGAGTGGTATTAGTACCTCACTTGATCTTGATTGTATCCCTCTGTTAATGTAATTTAGGATTGCATTGGCTTTTTTGGCTGCCACTGCACACAGCTGGCTCATATTTAGCTGGTTGTCTACTAAGACTCCCAAGGTCCCTCTCACTGCTTTAAGCCTAGTTTCACCCAGTTTATATGTGTACTTTTGGTTTTTCTTACCTGTGTAGGACTTTACTTTTCTCTACACTGAATTTCATTTTGTTAGATAGGGCTCAGTGTTCAAGTCTGTCAAGATCCATTTGGATCTTGAACCTATCTTCTAGGGTGTTAGCTATTCCTGCCAGCTTAGTATCATCTGCAAATTTGGTAAATTCTCCTTCTATTCCCTCATCTAAGTCATTTATGAAAATATTGAAGAGTAAGACGGAACCTTGTGGCATCTCACTGCTTACTTCCCTCCATGTAGACTTAGACCCATTAAGGACTACTCATTGAGTAGGGTTTGTCAGCCAGTTGCGAATCCATCTGGTGGTGAAGCTATGTATCCCACTTTTTTCTAGCTTATGAAAAAGTAGGTTGTGGTCTACTTTGTCAAATGCCTTGCTGAAGTCTAAGTATATTATGTCCACAATATTTCGCTGGTCTACTAATTTAGTTACGATGTTGGAGAATGAAATAAGATTGGTTTGGCATGATCTGTTTTTAACAAACCCATGCTGACTTTACTCATTTCTAGGTGTTCATGTTCAAGTGAATAATTTTTTTGCATTAATTTCTATGTCTAATCATCTGTGAAGACTATAATGTGCATTCTGCTTGAATTATGGGTAACGTATAGCATTAATTACCATATATCAAATTTGTTGTGAAAACTTCAACTATTTAATATTGTCTTATACGGGGACTTCCGGTTGAGGACCGAGGTGACATGGCGTGGTAAAAGCGATCGCTCTTACTTAACGCCACTAATTGCTGCGTTTTGGGGACCCTTCGAGGCGCGGGAGCTTGAAGGGCTCTGCGGGCAATAGTGAAGTACCGGCAGGCTGAGTGGAGAACCGCAAAACCACTCTGCTGGACCAGTTTTCACGGCCAAACTAGCGCAGTGCGTCTGCTGTTGAATGGCGGACCCGAAGCCTCGCTAGTCAACGAAGCAGGAAGCAAGGAATTCCAGCAAGAGGGGTGCTAAAGAACATTCATACCATTGCCCCCGATGCACATTAAATGTGATTCTAAGTGAGCCGACCGGACTGGGCAGAGAAGCAGATCGGAAATTAAGCGGCGACTGAAAGGAAAATAGAGGAGACAACGAGCGGATCGCAGAACGGCTGGCAAGAGATCGGTGTGGAGAAGATCGTAAGAAAGAGTGGGGGCACTAGCAAAAATCGAACGAACCTGACGGGAGAGATCGTGAGGAGAAATTTGGAGGTGGAAGGAGATAAGACGGCAGATCGGGTGAAAGGAGAGCCGGAAAACTCCAGACAGGAAGTGCGCCCATCTTGAAAAAACTAAAGAGAGGACGAGCGAGCGGCTAGAGCGGCCAGAGTGACGGGAAGAACCTTCAGAGAAAGCGAGTGAAGATTCTGAAGGAACTTAAAACATAGACTTAAATCGAACTGAGCCGAACATCTCAGCAACCCATCTTTCCCCTCTGGACATTGACAAGGGAGGGCGACAAGTAACTAAACAATTAAATAAGAACAATTAACCAATATCTCCTGACTTTTTGCCCCATTTTCCTCTCTCACAAAACCCTTTTAAAATCCTCTTAGGTTATTCCCTCTCCCCTTTCCTCTCCTCTTATTAGTATTAATTAATTGGTGCAAACTATTTATATTTGTATTAAATCGACTTATATTTATATTTATATTTATATTATATCTATCGCATTTATATTAAGCCTATATAGATACCTTTTAAAATTACTGAATATTAGTATATTAACTTTAAGAAATAGTTAAGAAATATTTAAGAAATTTAAGAAATATTTAATAATAAGTTATAATAATAAGTTTTTTTCCTTTTTCTTCCCTTCACTTTTTACAATTTGATACTATTATAAATTGATAAATTGCTTACAACTATTACCTATATTTAAATTAATTCTATAAATTAGATGGTCTGAGAATTGTATCCCTATTGATTATAGTGAATATATTATACTACATTTATATTGTAATTGACTCATATAAGGACTAATAAGTTATTGAACAATTCATTAAGTAACAAAATTATTATCATTTAACTATCAGCTATTTAATAATACTATTTATATATACATATAGTTGCTATTATATTAAGAATATTTTTAGCTGATTTGTCTTGATATACAGCCTCATTGTTTCCATTAGACAAAAGGACTAATTAATTGACAGAATAGACTGAGGGTTGGAGTGAGTAGTGAAATACTAGCGACACTTATAATAGGCTAATAATAAATATATATAACAATAAGAAAGGGAAACCAGTGGATGACTATTTGGAAAAATATAGACAGGATCATAAAAGAGCAAGTAAAAGTCTTGAGTGAGATGACAAGTTACGCAGCCACGGTAACCAAAACTGGGAAAAAGACAACGACAAATATCCCAAACCCAACAATTGCAATGTCATCACCAGTAACACAAAAATCTACAGAAAGCCTCGCAATCATGTTACCCACAATGCAAGCGATGCAATTATCGCTAACATCGATCCAGGAAACGATGTTAATGATGCAGGAGAAGATGACTAACAACCACTTAGAGTTGAAGACGGATATTCAAACTATAGATCAAAAAATGAATGATTTCCAGCAGGCAATACAAGTAAACGAACAAAAAATAAAGAAAATTGAATCTAAGATCGAACAACAGGAAAGAGATCTGGACGCGGTGGATCAAAAACTGATGGTGCAGAATAGGGACCTGGAAGATTCAGTTATGCAGCTGGAAATGGACAAAGCATCCTTCTACTTGCGTTTTCAGAACATTACGGAGGAGAAAGAAGAGAACCTGGGCCAAGTCATGGCAGAATTGATTGGAGAGCTCTTACAACAGGATAAGGATCAAATAATTAAAGAGCTGGACGAAGTATACACGGTCCAGACAAATTATGCAAGACGCAACAAGCTTCCGAGAGAAGTCCATATAAGGTTTGCTCGAAGAAAAGTCAAAGACATTTTTTATAATATTGCGAAAGGAGAAACAATAAAATATAAGGGCAAAGAGGTTATAGTACTGAAACAGGTCCCGAGGAGGGTAAGGGAAGTAAGGAGGGACTATAGATTCCTGGCATTGCAACTAAATAAAAGAAATATCCCTTTTCGACGGACCTTGCCAGAAGGGATGCTGATAACCTGGCAAGGGAAGAAAATAAAGATAAATAGTCTGGTGGAGGCACAGGAATTTGTGGATCAATTGAAAGGAAGTGAAGAAGACTTGAGTAGTAAGGAAGAGTTAAGAGGGGCTACAATGGAGGAAGACCTTACACGACGGAAAGGATCGAAGGAAGAGTCATCGGAGGAAAAGGAAAAGGAGGAAAGAGAAAACAAAGAAGGAAAGAAAGAACCAAGACCGCAGAGAGTTACCCAGGCAAAACAGTACTAGACCGATATCAAATTTGAAAATGGACTGGAAGTTGCTATCAGTAAATGTAAACGGATTGAATGACTATAAAAAAAGGAAATTTTTTTTTACAAAATTAGCTAAAGAGAATTTGGATTTAATATGTTTACAAGAGGTGCATATTAAAAAGGGAAACGAAAAATATTTGGAATACAAGAAATTAGGGAAATTATATACATCGTTGGCAGGGGAAAAAAAGAGAGGGGTAGCTATATATATCAGGGAGGAAATAAAATCAGAGTTAAAATATACAGACCCCAAGGGCAGAATTCTGGCAGTGGAAATTATGAGAGAGGCTACGCCAATCCTACTTATATCTATCTATGCCCCGAACAAAAATTTGGGAAACTTTTATAGTAAACTTAGAGAAATAATCAGTACAATGGAAAACAATAACAACATATGCATAATTGGGGACTTCAACGGAATAGTAGATTCAAACAAAGACCATAAAACCCCTAAAGGACAAAAAGGAAAAAGAAAAAGCATACCAAAACCCTTCTTCGAGTTAACCAATGAATTAAACTTGATCGACATTTGGCGAACCTTAAACCCACATAAAAAACAATACACCTTTTATTCGAACGCAAAAAAAACTTGGTCGAGAATTGACATGATGTGGCCGAGTAGGAACCTGGGAATGAATATTTTATCAGCTGAGATTCTACCCAATATATGGGCAGATCATAATCCATTGGAAATTAAATGGAAAAGGAAATATAGGAGGGGAAACACAAGATGGAGGTTGAATACTCAATTCCTTCGAGACAAACAAAATGTTGAAAAAATAAAGAAAGAAATAAAGGATTTCTTTGAAAGAAATGAGAAAGAACCGACGGAACGAGGGATAATATGGGATTCGATGAAGGCCTTTCTAAGAGGACTTGCTATCGCATATAGTGCACATAAAAACAAGGAAAAAAGAGAACGTCAAAGAACGATATTAGAGGAGCTGAGCGAAATAGAGAAATTCAACAAGTCCCAGATAATGAATCGGCAAAGCAAAAATGGATGATTACACGCCACAAAATAAACTTAATGGACCAAGAAAATTTAGCATATGAAATTAAAAAAACCAAACAATACTATTTTGAAAACGCCAACAAACCGGGGAGATGGTTGTCATATAGATTAAAGAAAGAAAAAGAAAAAGGGATAATATATCAATTGGAAGACCCTGAAGGCCATATAGTAAATAAGGAGGAGGAGAAATTAGAATTAATCTATGATTATTATGCCACATTGTACAAAGAAGAAGAGATACCTAAAGAGAAAATAGAACGATATCTACTAGAAGAAGGGCTTCCACAAATTGAGGAAGAGGAGAAGGAGCTATTAAATAAGGAAATTACAATGAAAGAGTTAAAGATGGCAACCTCTAAACTTAAGAAAAATAAATCACCAGGCCCAGACGATTCCCAGGGAACTATATCAAAATCTAGATTTAGAAGATGTTTTGCTCCCAAAATTGTTAAAAATATTTAATGAAGCCCTAACAAAATCTGTAATACCAGAATCATGGAGGGAGGTGTATATCACACTTCTCCCCAAAGAAGGAACAGACACAAAGTTTATTAAAAATTACAGGCCAATCTCTTTACTTAACACGGACTATAAATTATTCATGAGCATCTTGGCGGAAAGGTTGAAAAAAGTACTGAATAGAATAATACATAATGATCAAAATGGATTTCTCCCAGGGAGACAAATTAGAAATAACATAAGGACGATATTGGACGTAATAGAATACTACGAGGACCACCCAGGCCAGGAAATGGCATTGATTTTTGTAGACGCCCAGAAGGCCTTTGATAATTTAAATTGGGAATTCATGATACAGCAAATAAGTAAAATGGGATTTGGGCCAAATTTTGAAAAAGCAATAACAACCATTTATAAGAAGCAAAAGGCAAATATTTTGGTAAATGGAGAGCTAACGAAGCCATTTTCAATCAAGAAGGGGGTGAGACAGGGATGCCCACTATCACCGTTATTATTTATATTAGCTTTAGAAGTTTTACTGCAAAAAATCAGAGGGAATAACCAGATTAGGGGTCTTAAAATTAGGAAAGAAACCTACAAAATTCAAGTATTTGCGGATGATGTGGCTTTAATTATAGAAGACCCATTGGAATCAGGCATACAAATATTAGATGAATTTGGCAAATATGGAGAGGTGGCGGGACTCAAACTCAATAAAGCTAAAACAAAGATATTAACCAAAAATATGACTAAAACCCAAATAAGAGCCTTAGAAGAACTAATGGGAATTAAAGTAGTCAAGAAAATCAAATACTTGGGAGTTTGGGTTTCTAAAAGATATTCAGCCATTAAAGAAGATAACTATACACCCCTGATTAAGAATATCAAACAGGACCTAGAAAAGTGGAGGAAATTGCAGATATCCTTTCTAGGGAGAATTTCAGCAATTAAAATGAGTATCCTACCTAAAATATTGTATCTGTTTCAAACAGCGCCAATCAAATTAGATAAAAAAAATTTTCAAGAACTTAATTCGATCATTAGAAAATTTATATGGGGAGGGAAAAAACCGAGGATCGCAATTAGAGACATGCAAGATAAAAAGGAAAGGGGAGGACTCGGACTCCCAATTTGGGAGACATATTACAAAGCAGCAAACCTAATTTGGCTAAAAGATTGGGCAACTCTAACTAATAAAAGGATACTGACATTGGAAGGATACGATCTTCAAAAAGGCTGGCACTTCTGTCTCTGGGAAACGGCAAAAAACAAAGACATATTTTCACAAACACAAAATAAGAGATACCCTCATGGCAACATGGAGAGAGATAAGGAAAAAACACTATGTCAAAATCCCCAGATGGCTCTCTACAATGGAGGCAATTATATATCCAAATGTTTTAGAATTGGGAAAGACAGCCAGATATAAAGAGATCCTAGACGGGATAGGGAATATTAGGACAATAGAAGAATTAAAAGAACAAGGTATTAGCCTAGAATGGTGGACGTATGCTCAAATTAAATCAAGATATAAGAAAGACAAAGAAGATCCAGGAATAGAGATAAGTATGAATGGTCTAGACAAAATTTGGATGGGCACAGATGATAAATTATTAGCAAAAATATATAAATATCTAGTAGATTACGATTTAGTAGAGGAAACGGTAAAGAACACTATGTTAGCATGGGCCAGGAATATTGGACAGATTATAACATTAGAGGAATGGGACCAAATCTGGACTAACAATTTAAAAATGACTAAGGCCATAACATTTAAAGAGAATCAATATAAAATGATTTATAGGTGGCACCTGGCCCCGGCCAGGATCGCTAAAATATACCCCAAAGCAAGCTCAAAATGTTGGAAATGTGGGCACCAACAGGGTTCGTACTACCACTGTTGGTGGACTTGTCCCAAAACGAAAATTTTTTGGAAGACGATAAATAATTGGCTGAAGGAAATTTTGGGAGACACTTCGGAACTAGATCCAAAAATATTCCTCCTGGGAATCCTTAAAAAGTCATAGAAAGTCAAAAAGTCAAGAAAGAAGAAATACTTGGCGATACACATAATTACGGCAGCAAGAATCACTTTTGCCCAATGTTGGAAGGAGAATAAGTTACCCCCTGAAGACCATATCATTAGAAAGATATTAGAATGTGCCGAACTGGACAAGTTAACACTAGAAATAAACGATAGAGAGGAATCAGAATATTATAGTGCATGGGACCTGTGGTATGAATGGTTAAGGAATAGAAATCTAAGTAAGACTCGCAAATGCGAGAACTAGACAAGAGAACTAGGATGAACAAGTGGTAATTGTACATTGTTAAAAGGATGAATAGATGTATAAAACAATTTATAGTTAGCACTGCTTTAGCACAACTGATAATTTTACATGAAGATCAATGTAAATATGCAACATAAACACGAATTATTTATATATAACGACCCCTCAAAGCTGGAAACGTTGAACTGATTTATATGAAAATTTTTATTTTGTATGTTGTGTTTGTCCGTGTGGTTTTGTCTACTTTTTGTTTTTTGTTTTGTAAATAATAAATGCTTCAATAAAGAAATTTATAAAAAAAAATAATTAATATTGTCTTATACCAGCAGTCCTTAACCTTTTTGGCACCAGGGACTAGTTTTGTGGACAATTTTTCCATGGACTAGTGTGGGTGGATGGTTTGGGTTTTGCTCACTCACCTGCCACTCACCTCCAGCTGTGCAGCCTGGTTTCTAACAGGCCACAGACCAGTACCGTGTGAGACCCCTGTCTTATAATATCCTTTCTCAACCTCAACTAATACTCTGATTTCCACTCCTAACAATTCTGTTGAAATATTGCAAATAAGAGCTTTAAAGCTAAAGTTTATAATGTTAGTCTCCCTGATGCAAATATAGTACAGGTAGTCCTTGACTTACTACCACAATTGAGTCCCAAATTTCTGTTGTTAAGTGAGACATTTGGTAAGTGAATTTTGTCCCAATTTACAACATTTCTTGTCACAATTGTTAAATGAATCACTGCAATTGATAAGTTAATAACCTGGTTATTAAGTGAATCTGGCTTCCCCATTGACTTTGCTTGTCAAAAGGTTGCAAAGGGGAATCACATGACCCTGCAACACTGCAATGGACATAAATATGAACCAATTGCCTAGCACCTGACTTTTGATCATGGGGATGCTGCAAAGATCGTAACTAAAAAACAGTCATAAGTCACGTTTTTCAATGCTGTAACTTTCAATTTTAAATGAACTGTTTAAATTGAGGACTAGCTGTAGTTGAACAAAGGGAAAAAGATTTGAATTAGGAAATAATTGTCACACATGCACACACACTCATGGAACAGGTGACTGATACTATTGTGGTATGCAACGTATGTTCCATGTATGTACTGGAACCTTTCAAGAAGAGACTGGACTGCCATCTGTCAAAAATGGTGTAGGGTCTTCTGCTTGGGCGGGGGGTTGGACTAGATGACCTAAAAGGTCCCTTCCAACTCTGTTAATCTGTTAATGTGCTTATGCCCAAAGAACGCCCAAATGATACATGTATTAAATGAAAACTATGTGAACTACCAGAGGAAAAAGTAAGGAATCTAGAGGCAACTTTAGCCAAACTCCAACCTACACAAGAAAGCTATGCCCAAATTGAACCATATCATTCTATTCTATTCTATTCTATTCTATTCTATTCTATTCTATTCTATTCTATTCTATTCTATTCTATTCTATTCTATTCTATTCATATTCTATTGAACAAATAACTCCCAGAGGATTTGACCCTGCTGATAAACCCTTGGAGGAAGATAAATGGAGGTATGACACACATAGAAGGAAACAATAATCAAAGAAAAAAGCAGAATACATCCAACAAACCCCTACTGGCCAATCTAACTCAATCAGAAGCAGCCCCATTAAAACTGAGCAATCAATTTCTCCCCCTAGATGAAAATACACAGACCCACAACCTCACCCTCAAAGAAAATACACAGACACCTAGAAAAGAGATATCTTCAAATATCCCTAAAAAGTCACATCAACAAACACACCTGAGATAAACAGAAAAGCACCCCTTAAAAAAGGAAGATGAGTGTTGGTGATAGGTTATTATATTCTCAAAGGAACAGAACCAGCCATCTGCAGACCGGACATACAATCTAGGGAGGTATGTTGTTTTCCTAGAGCAAAAATTAAAGATGTGGTTGAGAACCTAACCAAAATAATTCGGCCCACAGATTACTACCCTTTCCTCCTCTTTCACATTGGGATGAATGATACAACAAAGAACCTAATTACAATATTGAGAGATTATAAGCAACTAGGCCAGGGGTCTGCAACCTTAAATATTCAAAGAGCCATTTGAACCAGTTTCCCACAGAAAAGAAAACACCAGGAGACGCAAAATCTGGGTGGGCATGGCCAACTCAACATCATTCACTCCCACCCAATCACATGATCCCCTAGCCATGCCTACCCAGCTGGTCATTAGGGTGTCAGTGTTCTGGAAAACCCCAACTCCAATTAAAAACTCTGAGAGAGGCATCTTCTCAACGTTCCCATTTATTAGAGTAGGTATACTGGCACACTTCGAATATCAAAGGAATCTGATGTTAAGCCATCAAAAACTACAGTGCCCTTCATTCTCCATTGAGAGTGGAGACAGCAGCCAGGATGGGGTGTAACCGCCCAATCAGCTTAAAGGACTGAGTCTGTCAATCAAGCTAAGTCACGCTTTTGACTCAGTCCTTTCAGTGTGGACTGGCATGTGGTTTCTAGCTCTCCGTCTTTTCCTCTGATTAGTATACAATTTCTGGTGGATTTTTTCGGTTTTTTGAATCTGGATTGTTAATTGGACTCTGCTCTTTGGATACGGATTGGTTTTGTGACTTTTACATTTTCAGCTGACTTGGACTGGCTTTGACTTCGTTTCTGTGAGTGTGCTCTGCTTGCCGTTTGTTTCCCCTCGGCTAGCCTTGGCTGCCTGGGGGGGTTGTTCTTTCTCCCTTTCCCCTTTGGGGAAGCTTCTCTAGCGAGGACTAATTAGCCACCAGACTGTGCTGGACGTTCAGCTCCCTCGCCTTCCCTCCTTAGTCAGTGTTATCTGCCTTCCGATCCAGGAAATTTGGCGTTTCGCTGCTCCGCGGCTCGAAGAAGCAGCGGCGGCTATTTTTGAACTGTTTTTTTCCCACCTTCTCCTCGTTGGCTCTATCAGCAGTGTAATTTTTCCCTGTTGCCAATTGCCTTGCTGCCTAAAGGCTTCCGGTGCCTCTGGAACTGATTTTCTTCGCGGCGGCTGCAGTTTGATCTCTCCAGAGGTTTTTTCCACTGTGTATGTGCCAGGCTGTCTCCTTCGGGATTACTGCAGACTCCAGCCTCTCCGAGCGGAGCTTTGCGCTCCCCCGTTACTTGCCGCTGTTTTTGGATTCTCACTTGCCCATCTGGGCCTCTCACTGTGAGCAACGGACTCTCCTCAGCGCCTTCCTTCCTGCCGTGAGTTTGAGTGGCAGGTCAGCCATTTTGTGGAGCTTTGTGCTCCCCGCACGGAGCTGTCTTCTATCTGGCGGCCATTTGTACCCACCGGACATTTTTTCTTGCTAGTCAGCCCTTCTGTGGAGCTTTGGCACTCCCCTTCACTTGTTGACGTTGTGCTGTGGATCCTGATATTTGCTGCCTGCCTATCTACTTACCATCGTTGGTGGAGTGTTTGCGCTCCCATTGTACACAGCCTCTCCTTATACCTGCCATAACTGAGCGTTGATTTGGAGGCGTCCTTCACAGGTTGCCATTTGGCGGCTCAGTTTTTTCTTATTTGTGGAGTCTCGCGCTCCCACCCGCAACAGGCTCAGCTTACTGTGGAGCTCCCGCGCGCCCTCCTGTCACGCACCTGGTCTCTGGGGCGCATCCGGTGACTGCTGATATGCCTAAGGCCCTGTCTAAATCAAACACGGCCGGAAGGCCTCAGCCAGTGACAGTGAGTGATCAGACCCTTCATCTGGGTCACGCCAACCAGCTCGGGAGGCCCCTAGGGCTCCATCCCTGGTGTCTCGTTCCTCGCACTCTAAACACTGGTCTACTAAGCACCCCTTATCCTCTTCTTCGAAGGTGGAGAAATGAAGAGACAAGGTGCTGACAAAATTATGTGAGAAGGCGTGTGCCGATTTGACATCCTCAACTGCCCGGGCTCCTTTGCCTTCCAGTGTTCCGGCCCCGGAGCCGGTTCCCCAGCCACCTACTCCGGACCAATTGTCTCTTCAGGTTGCAATTTGGCACCCGAGGCTTCGATTCAGCCGGCAGCTTCAGCACCAGCGGAGACTCAGGCTCCTCCTTCTTCGGACCCTGCGCCCGTCTCTCATCAGGAGTCTTTTTCTTGCCAACTTTCCCCCAATCAGCTTCAACAGCTTATTGAGGTGGCAGTTCAGAGATCTTTAGCAGCTCGATCCCGTGCTTCCAGTCGTCAGGAATCAGTGGCATCTGCTCCTTCTGTTTCCTCTGTTTCTCCGGACCCGGTGGATCCTGCAGACTCTCGCTCGCCTCGTCCGGACTCGCCTACCAGTTCCCATTCGAGTCAGCCTGTGGCCGTATCTGAAATAGACTATGCTGATTCTGATCTGTCTGAAGATGAGAATCTGCCCCCAGACCAACCAGCCTTTACCGGCCTTTTTCCGCAAGCTCTATTCAAATCCTTACTTTTCAAGGCGGTTAATATGGCCCGGTTGTCTTCTCCAGCTGCTGATCCTGCGCCTGCATCGTCTTCTTCTGGATCCTTGGACCCCATGTTTGCAGAGCCTGCTTGGCCGATCACATCTGTCCCGATTCCTCCTCTGTTTTTGGACGTGGTGAAACGTCAGTGGGAGTCTCCGGGGTCTGCTCCCGTCCCCTCATCGAACGACAAGAAGAATTTTCATGTTGCTTCGGACTTGGACTTCGGACTTGCCTTCGATCGATGCTCCGGTGGCTGCGCTGTTACCTGCCGCTAATGTTCCGGGCGAGCCTGATGAGGGTCTCCACCCTGATGACCGTCGCTCAGACCTGGTTCTCCAGCAAGCGTTCCAAGGATCTGCCTGGGCTATTAGGGCGGCTACCACGGCGTCCTTCTTCAACAGGACCACCCTGCTCTGGTTGCATCAATTACAGGAAAAGTTGCCTCCGGAGGATGCTCGAGCCCGGCAAGACTTAAACAAGATTGTGGCGGCAATTCAATTTTCTGCAGACTCCACCCTGAATGCGGCCAGATTCACAGCCAAATCCTTAGCATCTACGGTCACAGCTCGTTGCTTGGTCTGGCTCCGTCACTGGCAGGCGGATGCCAGGCACAAGTGGCGCTTAGCCTCTGTTCCCTTTCGTGGTTCGAAACTGTTTGGGGACGCCCTAGATCCGTTCCTTACGGAAACTAGGGACAAAAAGAAAGTATTGGCGGTCTACCATAGGGGGGAGTCTCGCTTTTCACCTTATCCTCCTTGCCCTGTGCCCCGAGGTACTGATGGTGGGGGTCCTTTGTCTGCCTTCCCTTCGCTTAGGCGGTATGGCTTCCTCAATCGGCAGCGGGGCTCCCAGGATAGGGCCACTAGGGGTCATCCTTTCTCTGCTAAACAGCCCTTTTGAGGAGGAGGAAGAGGTTGTTTCATCCGGCGCCAGCGCTGATTGCGCTTCGGACCCTCCCATTGGCAGCCGATTGGCCCTCTTCGCCGCCAGTTGGAAGATGTCCACATCCGCAGTTGGGTCCAGGCCACTTTACGCTCAGGGTTGGCCATTGAATTTCTTTCCACCCCCACCCCCCCGGATACCTTTGTCTGCTGTCCGATTTCTCGTAACTCTGAAAAACGGTCCCTTATGGACACTGCGGTACAGCACTTCCTGTCGATCAGGGCTATCCAACCTGTTCCTCCTGATCAATGGGGTAAGAGTTTCTATTCCCGGGTTTTTCTCGTACCCAAGTCTTCGGGGGGGGGGTGGAGACCCATTCTGGACCTTAAGCATCTAAATCGATATGTCATCTATCAAAAATTTAAAATGCAATCCTTAAAATCTATTCTTGACGGCGTTCAGAGGGGCGATCACCTCTTCTATAGACCTCACCGAGGCTTATTTGCACGTCCCTATCCTCCCCTCCCATAGGCATTACCTTAGATTTTGTTATGGGGGCACCTACTACCAATACAGGGCCTTGCCCTTTTGTCTGTCCTCCGTGCCCCGCACCTTCATGAAGGTTTTGGCTGCCTTGGCAGCTTTCCTTAGGATTCGATCCATTAGACTTTTATGTTATTTGGTTGATATCCTTGTGTTATCGTCCTCCCTGCAACAGGCTGTAGCGGATGTTCAGTTGACCATTGAAACGTTGGCCTCACATGGCTTTTCTGTCAATTTAGAGAAGAGCCAGCTCTCTCCCTCTACCAGGATACTCCACTTGGGGGCCATTATCGATTCGGTGCAAGGTAGGGTATTTTTGTCCCCAGAACGGCGGGACAGCCTGCGGGCTCTGGCTGCCAGGGTTGAGAAGTGTAGGAGAGTTTCCCCCTTCGTCCTTTCCCAGTTACTGGGTAAGATGATCTCCTCTATTTCTGTAGTTCCCTGGGCACAATTACATACCAGGGAGCTTCAGTGGTTTCTCTTACCTTTGCAGAAGGCGGGTCGAGGCACCTCTTCCCAGCTGGTTCCAGTCCCCCCCCCCCTGTCCGCAGGTCGCTCAGGTGGTGGCAGTCCCCGGCCATCTCGGAGGGCTATCTCTTTCTCGACTTATCAAGGATCATGGTGACGTCAGATGCCAGCCTTCGGGGCTGGGCGCTCATTGTCAGAGCCAGATTGCGCAAAGAACTTGGACAGAGATGGAATCTCATCAGCCAATCAAT
The DNA here is from genome assembly GCA_012654045.1 of Ptyas mucosa. Classification (NCBI taxonomy): domain Eukaryota; kingdom Metazoa; phylum Chordata; class Lepidosauria; order Squamata; family Colubridae; genus Ptyas; species Ptyas mucosa. The sequence continues at coordinate 26,189,228 of WNWU01013815.1, read as the reverse complement.
TGGTTAGAATTTCAGGCGATCTTCCTTGCCTTCAGGGCCTACCGTCATCTGATTTCCAGGGCCCATGTGCTGGTCCTAATGGACAATGTGACCGCAAAAGCACATCTGAACAGATTGGGGGGCACCAGGTCCAGGTCCCTGTTGTCTGTGGCCATGAAGTTGGGTCTTTGGGCGGAGCGGCACCTCAGCTCCCTTCGGGCAGAGCACATTTCTGCGGTCGACAACACGCAGGCGGATTGGCTGAGTCGTCAGCAGATGGACAATGCCGAGTGGCGCCTTCACCCGTGCATCTTTCAGAAGGTGATCTTTCGCTTCGGCAACCCAATCATCGACTTGTTTGTGACTTGACTCAATGCCCAGCTCCTGCGTTTTTTTGCCCGTTATCCAGAACCTCAGGTGGAGGCCTGCCATGCTCTCCGGGTCCCTTGGCCGGAGGGTCTTCTTTACGCCTTTAAGCCGCTGTCTCTGCTGCCCAGAATCATACGCAAACCTCTTGTGGAATGAGCGGAAGTGATCCTGCTGGCCCCTCGGCGGCCATGGTTTGCGGACCTTATTTCCCTCTCGGTGGCCCCCTCTTGGCGCATTCCTCTCGACGAGGACTCCCTGACTCAAGGCGCCCTATGTCATCCAGACCTTCCATGGCTCAGTCTGACCGCCTGGCGATTGAGCGATGCTCGTTGAGGGGCATGAACATCCCATCGGACATCATCCAAACCATCCAGGCCTTGCGGCATCCTTCCACTGACTGTATTTATTCAGCGATTTGGCGGACCTTTTGCCTATGGTGTGACCAAAATGGTGTAGAAGCGCTTAATGCCTCCATTGTGAACATTCTTGTTTTCTTGCAATTGGGACTTGCGGAGGGGCTCTCCCCCAATACTCTACGTCGCCAAGTGGCTGTGATCTCGTCTGTCCTTACCTGCGGGTCTTTGTCGTCCCTTGCGCAGCATCCTTTGATCAGACGCTTCCTCTGGGGCGCCATGAATCTCAGTCCACCGGTCCTGCATAGATACCCTACTTGGGATCTTCCCTTGGTCTTGGACTCGCTCACAGGTCCGCCGTACAAACCCTTGCGCTCAGCCAGCCTCAGACTCTTGTCATGCAAAGTCGCCTTTCTGGTGGCCATTACATCGGCTCGTCGTATATCGGAGATCGCGGCCTTGTCCATTCGTGATGATCTTTGTGTGTTCCACATGGACCAGGTGGTCCTTCGCCTGGATCCTACCTTCATCCCAAAGGTCAACACGACATTTCATCGAACACAAGAGCTGGTCCTTGCAGACTTCTGTCCTCGCCCTTCTCATCCTCGGGAACGCCGTTGGCATACCCTAGACGTCCGGCGGACGTTATGCATCTACGTTAAGAGGACGGCTCCCATCCGCAGGTCTGAGTCGCTCTTTGTCTCCTTCTTACCCGGTTCGTTGGGATCCAAGGTGTCTTCATCCATGGTCGGCCGGTGGATTCGACAGACGATTGCCTCCGTGTACGATCTTCGTTCTCTGCCGCGGCCTCGTCGTGTGACAGCACACTCTAACTGCAGCGCGGCTACTTCTGCGGCATGGGCGACGCAGGCACCGTTGCTGGAAATCTGTAGAGCGGCTACATGGACGTCTCCGGCCCCTTTTATCCAACATTATAAGCTGGACAAATTTGCGGTGGCAGAGGCCGTGTTTGGTTGGAGAGTGCTTCAGCGTATTGTTTCTGGGGAGGGTACTTCGGACCAGCCTACTCCCACCCTACTTTTGGGACAGTGAACTTGGGTATGTCCCATCCTGGCTGCTGTCTCCACTCTCAATGGAGAAGGGGCGTTGGTCCTACCTGAGACGCACCTTCTCGTTGAGTGGAGACAGCAGCCAGACCCTCCCTGTGCTAGTCTGGTCCTTTCCGTGAGTGTCTGATCGCTCTTCCTCTCTTGCTGTCTTTCTGTTAAACCACACACCGGGTCTGTCCTTCAGTCTTCGCCAAAAGCTGGGTCTGCCCGGCAACAAGGGCGTGACTTAGCTTGATTGACACACTCAGTCCTTTAAGCTGATTGGGCGGTTACACCCCATCCTGGCTGCTGTCTCCACTCAACAAGTAGGTGCGTCTCAGGTAGGACCAACGCCCCTTTCCTCATGAAAGGACCTGATGATATTGAGGAGCTGAGGTGGACATCCAATCTTGGGGAGAATTTTATAAAGGCCATCACTGCTAACCAAGTCAAAAGCCTTCATAAGATCTATGAGGGCTACGAAAAGTGGCTGTGTTTGTTCCCCCCCTCTCTCCCCCTCTCTCTGTGTCTCCATGTCTCTCTCTCTCTCCCATTCTATCTCCTCTCTCTATCTCTCTCTCTGTCTCTCTCTCCCCCTCTCTTCCCCCTCTCTCTGTCTGTCTGTGTGTGTATTTCTCTCTCTCTCTCTCTCTCCCCTCCCCTCTCTTCTCTCTCTTTTGGAAAGCCGAGGCGGGGCCAACCTTGGGGTGCTTCACTAGTCCTTTTCTTTCTTCTTGGTAACTTTTTGAAAATCTGGGCTGGCTGAGGAACGAGCGCGAGCTGCGGTGGAGGCTTCCCTGAAGATAACCTTCTTCCTCTTCTCACAACCCCCTGGCTGGCTGTGGCAGGGCCAGGAGGGTGCACATGAGTGGGGAGACCCTTCTCAAGCGAGTGGCTGGGCTTGGCCAAAGTGCAGCAAAGGTGCGCGGGGCGGGTGGGATGACCAGCTGACAGATGAGCGTCTTTGGCAAGGTTGCTCTGGCTTTCTTCGAGCCTGACCCCCAGGGTGGGTGTGCAAGATTCGGCAGTGCCACCCCACTTTTCCTGTTGCCCTGAGCTCCTTTACTCCTCCAGCGGAGTGGTGCTACTGGTGGCTTTGATTGAAAAGCATCTTCCAGGCAGCAAAAGTCTCCTGTGCAAGTTTTAAAGCCACAGCTGGGCACTGCAGGCCCATCCCCCTTTCCGTCATCCCCCCCTCCTGGATCCCATTCCCACCCCACCAGCCATCATGTTAGCGAGGCCAGTGTCTGTCATGGCCGGGTTGGGCGAGTGTCTCGGGGCAGAGAGCAGATTGCACATCTCCCCAAGCGACCAAGGCATGCCCCGCATCAAGAAGGGCGGAAGAAGTACTAGCAAGAGATGAGGCAAAAGAGAATCAGTTTCTCCATCCCCCACCATCGCCCTTCTCAGGCCAGGCGTGGAGTGACTGGGAGGGGAGGGTGAAGGGCGGGGCCAGCCAGTGGTGGGATCATCTGATAAGTAGCCACAACAGAGCCATGGGTTGCCGACACCTGAACTAGGCAATCAAGTTAAGGAGCTAGGAGCATAAGTAGTGTTCTCATCAGTACTCCCAATGAAAGGTCAACACCCATTGGGGAGAGAAAGAATTCTAGGAATAAGCCACTGGGTAAGGCTTGGTGTTGCCAAGAAAACTGGTTTCCTGAACCATGAACTGCATTACCTATAAAAAGGACTCTTGGTAAGGGATGGGCTGCACCTCACAAAGACAGGGAAAAATTTACTGGGAAAAAGACTAGCCCGACTCATCCAAAGCACTTTAAATTAAAATTGGGGGGGAGGGCAACCAATATTTAGAATCTTTAGAACACAAAACTAATCATAAATCCCAAGAAAACAAATCAAACAATGAGGTAGGAAGTGATGAGAAAAAAGAAAAACTCAAACAACAATTAGGAGCTGTAGGAATCATACCCATGGATAGGCATAAAAGTCTTAAATGCTTATATACAAATGCTCAAAGCTTGGGGAACAAACAGGGTGAACTAGAAGCAATAGTATAGGAGGGTAGCTATGACATAGTTGTCATTACAGAGATCTGGTGGGATGAAACCCATGACTGGAATGTACTGATGGATGAAATTGTTCAAAGGAAACAGATCTACAAAAAGAGGAGGTGGAATTGCATTATATGTTGACCCATATACATATATACATATTGACCCATATACATATCTACAGAAATGCACATGATCAAAGATAAAACCCCTCCAGAATGTATATGGGTCAATATGAAAGGGGGGGGATGACATTGCCATGAGTGGTGAAATCCAAATTTTTTTACTACTGGTTCTATGCGCGTGGCTTGATGGGTGTGGTGTGGCTTGGTGGGCATGGCTTGGTGGGCCTGGCAGGGGAACGATACTGCAAAATCTCCATTCCCTTCCCACTCAGGCCAGCCAGAGATGTTTTTTGCCAGTTCTCTGAACTACTCAAAATTTCCGCTATCGGTTCTCTGAACTGTTCAAAATTTCTGTTACCGGTTCTCCAGAACCTGTCAGAACCTGCTGGATTTCACCCAGGGGTGAAATGTAAAATTTGTTACTACCGGTTCTGTGGGCGTGGCTTGGTGTGGGGGGGTATTGTGACTGGGTTGTGGTAGCCAACTTTTTTTTTTTTAACTTTTCAAAGCATTTTTTCTAATGCTTTGAAAAGTCTCTGCTGATTTGGAAACTCAGCTGGGATTGTCAGAGAGGCATTTTTAAAAATATCTCAATGGACCAAAGGAAATGTTTGTTGATTGGAATCTATACCCCAAATGGATGCCAAGTAAACTTTTATGGGAAACTATATCAGAAGCTATTAGAGGTAAACTACGCCAATATTTGTCTGCTCGGGGACTTTAATGCGGTAGTAGACCCAAATTTGGATTATATTCCAGAGAGAGGTAAAGCCGGGAAAAAGAGGAGGAAGCTTTTGCCAAAAATTTGTAAACAGATTAGAGAGGTAACAGGGCTGAGAGATATATGGAGGGACAGAAACCCGGGAAAGAAACAGGGTACTTATTTCTCCCCTTGGTCCGGATTGGATATGGCGTAGATGACTGTAGGGTTATGTGACCAGAGGTTAGCAATTGAGGTTAATGACTGGGGAGACCATAGCCCATTGAAAATATTTTGAAGAGGAGCCCACAGAATAAAGAGATGGAAGATGAATGTAGGAGTATTAAAAGACAAAGATCTACTTCAAAAGTTAAAGGAGGAGATGATTTTTTTCTTTAGGGTCAATAGGAAGGAAGATACTAGTCCCCAGATTATCTGGGATACAGCAAAAGTGGTGATCAGGGGAGTAGTATCATCCCATATAATTGGAAAAGGGAAGACCCAGAGACTGAAATGGAGTAAATTGATGTGTGAATTGGAGAAAGTGGAAGCGAGGTTGCAGGCAGACCCAGGAGATTTAAAACTAGCTGAGAAGAAGAAAATAATCCGGCACCTGTTAAACTTATTAGATCAGGAAGAATTGGCTACTAAAATTAGGTGGGCAAAACAAAGGCACTTTGAACATGCAAATAAAGCGGGAAAATGGTTTACCTATAGACTGAAGAAGCAACAGGAGAGAAATAGGATAGTTTGTCTGAAGGACCAAATGGGAAGATATGTCTCGGACAAGGAAGGGAAAGGAAAAATAGTACAAGAATATTTTGCTGCCTTGTATACAGCTGGAGATGAACAGGACCAGGAGATTAGAGAGTATTTGGCTAGAGCTGACTCCCGGAAGGTCCCACTCCCAATGAAAGAAATATTGAATGCAGAGATTACCTTGAAGGAAGTAGAATTAGTATTAAGGGAACAAAAGGGGGGAAAGACCCCAGGTACAGATGGTCTTCCAGTAGAAATTTATAAGGCCCTCTTTGAGATTTTGGGGGAATTTTTCACTGAAGTGTTTAACGAGGTTCTGGTCTTTGGTCAAATGCCACCCTCCTGGTCCGAAGCATATATTACATTAATTCCAAAGGAAGGCACTGATCCACTTCTGATTAAAAATTACAGGCTGATCTCCCTGCTTAATTCTGATTACAAATTATTCTCTGCGATTTTAGCGAAGAGACTAAAAAGTTTTTTGAATGAGTACATCCACGGAGACCAGAATGGCTTCCTACCTCACAGACAACTGAAAGATAATGTGAAAACTATATTGAACATATTAGAATATTATGAATGTAATTCTGATAAACAGGTGGCCCTGGTCTCCGTGGATGCACAAAAAGCTTTTGACAGAGTGAGCTGGAACTTTCTCTTTGCACAGTTGAGCAAAATGGAATTCGGGGAAAGATTTATCAGGGCGATCCGGACAGTATACACGAAACAGACAGCGAAAATACTTATTAATGGGGAGGAGTCTGAAAAGATTTATATAAGTAAAGGTACTAGATAGGGATCTCCACTTTTATTTATTTTAACCCTAGAGTCATTATTGAATGAGTCAGAAAGAACCAAGGAATTAGAGGGCTAAGGATCAGAGGGGAAGAGTTTAAGCTCCAAGCATTTGCGGATGATTTGATATTTGTCTTGGAAGAACCTTTGGAATCGGGACCAATCTTGCTCCAGGAGTTGGAGGCTTATGGGAAAGTAGTGGGATTCAAATTAAATAAAGATAAAACCAAGATTCTAATTAAGAATATGATGAAGAATCAAAAAATGCAGTTAGAGGAAGAACTAGGGATTCAGATAGTTAAAAAACTGAAATGTTTAGGCATTTGGCTTTCATCCAAATGCTTGATCGTTAAAGAGGATAACTACCGGAAACTACTTGGTCAAACTAAAGAAATGCTGGAAGGATGGAAAGGATTACAGTTATCATTATTAGGTAGAATTGCAGTAGTCAAGACATATCTTGCCTAAATGGGTTTTTCTTTTTCAGACAGCCCCAGTTTTATTAGATACAATTTTTTTTCAATCTTTAGATCAATGTATACATAGATTTGTATGGCAGAACAAAAAAACAAGGATTAAATTGAAAATGCTTCAAGAATCCCCTTCCAGGGGAGGATTTGGCCTGCCTAAATGGGAGCTTTACCATCAAGCAGCTGTCTTAAATTGGATCAGAGACTGGATTGCTTTGAGGAGGAGGAGAATCCTTATTTTGGAAGGCCACAATTTGCAACAGGAGTGGCATTATTATCTGAGTCAGGAAAGGCCCAAAAAGCATAAATATTTTATGGACCACTTTATCCGAAAGGTTTTGATGACTATTTGGGATCGAATAAGAAATAAGTATTACCTGATGACTCCAATTTGGCTTTCCCCTCTAGAGGCGGTGATACACCCGACCCTTTATAACAGAAATAAACCATTAATTTACCAAGTTCTGTTGGATCCTTTAGGCAAAGTAAAATCTCGAAATACACTGGTGGAATTAGGCTATGAGTTAGATTGGTGGACATACAATCAGATCCAATCCAGGACAGCTCAGGACAAAAACAAGGGAGGAATCTATAATTCCCTACAAGAACTTGATAAGATCTTGTTGGGGAAGGATGAGAAGTTATTATCCAAACTGTATCAATTCCTCTTAATGGATTGGATTGGAGAGGAGGTCATCAAGGACTCAATGATTGCCTGGGGGAGAAATTTGGGATATTCGATTGAGCTTGAAAAATGGGAAGAAATTTGGGGGAAAACCTTAAAACTAACAATGTCAGTTTCCTATAAGGAAAATATATACAAAATGCTGTATAGATGGCATCTGCCTCCAGCTAGACTATCGGAGAAGTTCCCAGGAACCTCTCCGGTTTGTTGGAAATGCAACACAGCTATGGGAACTTATTTTCATAGCTGGTGGACCTGTCCCCGAGCAAGAGAATATTGGCCTAGAATCCAAAAATGGATTTTAGAAATCATAGGATGTAGGATAGAATTGAACCCGGAAACGTTTTTACTAGGCATGAAACCAGAGAACTTAAACAAATCTAATTGGTATCTCGCTCTCCACATCATCATTGCAGCCAGGATCTCATTTGTGCAAGAATGGAAATCCAAAAATACCCCATTGGAGGCTACATTAACCGCAAAGATCATGAACTGTGCAGAAGCAGACAAGCTTACCGGACTTTTGCGAGATAGACAAGAATCTGGGTTATATATGAGTTGGGACAGGTGGTATGCTTGGCTGCAAAAAAAGAAATCTTAAGAAGAATGTAAAATATTAATCTTAATATTCCAATTTAAATTGGAATTTCATGATTAAATAAATTAAGATAATGGGATTTGGAACAAATTTTGAAAAGATGATAAAAACTATTTACGATAACCAAAGGGCGAGTATTTTATTAAATGGAGATAGGACCAAAACATTCCAGATCAGGAAATGGGTAAGACAAGGATGCCCCCTATCACCATTATTATTTATTTTGGCTCTAGAAGTTCTGCTACGAAAAATTAGAAATAATGAGGAAATTAAAGGCCTAAAGATTAGGAAAGAGGTATACAAAACACAAGCTTTTGCGGATGATGTGGCCTTGATCTTGGACGACCCATTAGAATCTGGACAAAAAAATTTAGAGGAATTGGGCAAATACGGAGAAGTAGCAGGATTGAAATTGAATAAAACCAAAACCAAAATATTAACCAAGAATGTAACTGAGGTACAAAAGAAAGAGATAGAAGAAAAGTTGGGACTACAGGTTGTTAAAAAGATAAAGTACTTAGGAATCTGGATAACTTCAAGGTGTTCGTCCCTAAAGGAAGATAACTATATCCCCTTAATTAAGAAAATAAAACAAGATTTGGACAGATGGAAGAAAATACAATTGTCACTCCTAGGCAAGATAGCTTCGATTAAGATGAGCATCCTCCCTAAATTATTATACTTGTATCAAACCATACCTGTAAATTTAGATAATTTTTTTTTCAGAACTAAATAAAAACATCAGGAAATTTGTATGGGGGGGGAGGGAGCCAAGGATCTCTGTTAAGGATATTGATGTTGTTTGACCAACCAGCAGAGTAACTGCACAAGGAAACGTTGAGAGCAATGAATAAGAAAACTGGTTTAGCAAAAGTGTACTTTATCATAGGAAAAAGCAGTAGCGTAGTCATAAACAAATCCCAAGTCTTCACCAATAAATCAGTCCAGTAAATCAGTCCAAACAACTCACTCTGGTTAGCAAACCACGATGGTAGCAGATCCATCAACAGATAGCAACTCCTTCACAATAGCAGTTCATAGCAGTTCAGTCACAATAGCAGTTCATAGCAGCAGCAGCAACTGACCAGGTTACAATACTTTGTTTAAATATACTTCCAACTAGTCATTATCCCATTACAGCATGACTCAGCAAGAACGTAACATTTACAGCTTAAAGTTACAGTATATATATATTGCCTGGACAACTGGTTCTAACATTATATACATCATATAGAATCCTAACAATCTCCATTAAAATTTTACAGGGAAAAAGGAACATAGGAGGATTTGGACTCCCCAATTGGGAAATATACTACAGGGCAGCCAAGTTAGGGAGTGGGCCACTCTGGAAAATAAAAGGATCCTAACCTTGGAAGATCACGATTTACAGAGAGGGTGGCACGCATACCTATGGGACACATAGAAGAAAAAGAAAACATACTTCCATAGGCATAAAATTAGGGATACATTAATATAAACATGGTCTGGAATCAGGCAGCGATACTATACAAAAGTCCCAAAATGGCTCTCCACGATGGAGGCCCTGATTTATCCCAACAGGTGGGGAATGGAGAAAATGTGTAGATACAAAGACATTTTAGATGGAGGAGGAAACCTTAAATCTAACGATGCCTTGAGAGATCAAGTTATTAACTTAGATTGGTGGACCTACCTACAAATAAAGTCTAGATACCAGAAAGACAAGGAGGAATGTGGCTTAGAATTAGGATCCAACGGGCTCGATAAGGTCCTGATGGGAACAGAAAAAAAGATATTGGCCAAACTATATAACTATTTATTGGATGAGGACAGCGCAGAGGGTACAATAAAAAATCAAATGAGTGCATGGGAGAAGAATATTGGACACAGCATAAATTTAAATGAGTGGGAAGAGGCATGGAATAAGAATTATAAATTGACCAGAGCAGTGACCTACAAGGAAAATCTGTATAAAATGCTTCACAGGTGGCATCTAGCCCCCGCCAGGCTAGCAAAGATGTATCCAAATATACACCCAAACTGTTAGAAATGTGGCCACGGCCAGGGCACCTTCTTCCACATGTGGTGGACATGCCCTGAAGCGAAAAGGTATTGGAGTAAGATTCGGAGATGGCTACAAAAAATAATCAGAGAAGAAATTGAATTGACACCTGAAATATTTCTCCTGGGAATAGTAAAGAGGACCTATGGAAAGAAAAAGAACCACCTAATAATACACATCACTACAGCCGCTAGACTGGCATACGCACAACACTGGAAAGAGAAAGCTCTGCCACCAGAAGAACATATAATTAGGAAAATATTGGAGTGTGCATAGATGAGTAAATTAACCCATGAAATAAATGAGGATGAAAACTCAGATTACTATACCGTCTGGGGAAGGTGGTATGAATGGATGAATGATAAAATAAAAGGAGTAAAAGGTGCATCTAATAAAAGAAATAAGTAGCTTAAGAGACACTAGGTATATATCTTGTATATATGTATAAACACTGCACATCCAATGTTAATAGATATGATATTCTATGTATTTTCATAAACACAATAAAATACTGAATAAAAAAAAGTAAATATTAATCTTAGTGTGAATGTGGGTAAATATTTATAGAAGTATTGTATGGCAGTTGAGAATTCTTTCTTCTGGATAATCTTTCCTTTTTTTGATGATTTGGTTTAATGGAGGTTTGTACTATCTTTAGGCGAAAATTGATGCTTTAAAACTCTATGTATTATATTACTCTCTGCAATTCTATCCATATTGCTATATTTTTTGTGTAATTTTTAATAATTTTCAATAAAAACTTTAAAAAAAAAGAAGTTATAAAGTCAAGGAAGAGTCTAGCACA
>WNWU01013815.1:26135481-26172971 GCA_012654045.1 Ptyas mucosa | reverse complement strand
TTTTCAAAACATTTTTTCTAATGTTTTGAAAAGCCTCTGCCGATCAGTCAACTCAGCTGGGATCGTCAGAGACTTTTCAAAGCATTTTTTTTACCACCTCTTCGGCCAAGAGGTTGCAGAAAAAAATGCTTTGAAAAGCCTCTGACTATCCCAGCTGAGCCACGCAATCATCAGAGGCTTTTTAAAAAAAACTTTTAAAAGCATTTTTTCATCGGAAGAGGTTGTAGAAAAAATGCTTTTAAAAGTAAAAAAAAAAGCCTCTGATAATCCTGCAGCTCAGCTTGGCATTGGGGGGGGGGCGCACAGGGATTTTTCCTACCGGTTCTCCGAACCACCCGCCGCCATCGCTACCGGATTGGGCGATCTGGTCCGAATCGGGAACATTTCACCCCTGATTTCACTCCTGATTGCCATAGATGTATATTAATCTATGATTGGTAAATTATATGTATTGGGTATACATTGATTGGATGTATACCCAATTAATCAGAAGAAATAGATGAATTCTTTGCCAAGCAGTTAACAAATGTATATAGAAAGCATACCATAGTAGTAACGGGAGACTAATTATCCAGATATCAATTGGGAAACCAACTCTGCAGTGAGTGGGAGATCAAACAGATTCTTAACCAACCTAGCTGACAACTTTATCATCCAAAAAGTAGAGACGGGAACTAGAAGTAAAGCTATACTGGACCTAATTCTTACTAACAGAGAAGAAGTGATAGAGAGAGTTGAAGTTGCCAGAACTTTTAGTGAAAGTGACCACGTCATACTGAAATTCAATATAATGCAAACACAAGCAATAGAAAATAATGCAACCAGTGTCTTAAACTTTAAAAGAGCTGATTTCAAAAAATCTCCGAGAAACCCTAGGAAAGATTCCATGGATGAAAATCTTAAAGGGAAAACAACTCAAGAAGGATGGGAAACTCTGAAAAATGTGATCATAAAGGCCCAGTCCAGCACAATACCACTGAAAAAGAAAAATAAGAAATCCAAGAAGAAACCAGCATGGCTGCACAAAGATCTCTCTGACAAACTGAAAGACAAAAAGGACAAGCACAGAAAATGAAAAGAGGGACGCATAACTAAGGCCAATTGCCAGAACATGCAAAGCGGAAGTCAGGAAAGCAAAGGCTCAGCATGAACTAATGTCCCCTGTCTCCATTATTGTTTATATTGACGTTGGAAGTATTAAATAGAAACATTAGACAAGATACAGAGATAAAAGGCATGGAGATTAAAAGGGAACAGTATAAATTACAGGCATTTGCAGATGACCTAGCTTTTATCTTGGAAGATCCACTAACAACAGGGCCTAAATTAATAAAAAAAAAAATAGAAGAATATGGAGAAGTGGCAGGTCTGAAAATAAATAAAGAGTAAGCTAAGATTTTAGTTTAAAATCTCACAGATAAGCAAAACAAAAAGGAATTAATAAAGAAAGTAGATATTCAGATTTTAAAGAAGGTTAAAATTTAGGGATTCAGCTGACAATAAGATGTGTAACAATTAAGGAAGATAATTATAAGTTGCTGAAACAAGTTCAAATAGATCTGGAAAAGTGGAAGAATCTGCAATTATCACTGGTAGGAAAAGTAGCAACAATTAAAATGAACATATTGTCAAGATTATTGTACTTATTCCAAACAACTCCGATAAAATTGGAATTTTTTTTTAGAAACTTAATAAAATAATACATAAGTATATTTGGCAAGGCAAAAAAGCAAGAATTGGTTTGAAAATGATGCAAGTTATAAGAAGTAGCTTTGGACTATCAAACTGGGAATTGTACTATCAAGCTGCTGTATTAACATGGATGAAAGAGGGAATTGTATTGAGGAATAAAAGATTACTGACTTTGGAAGGACATGATTTACAATTGGAGTGGCACATTTTCCTATGGTATGGGAAAAATAAGATACATGAATATTTTCAGAGACATTACATAAGGAATGCACTAATGTTGATGTGGGAGAAAACTAATGAACAACACTATTTGAGGATACCAGTTTGGCTTTCAACAATGGAAGCATTGTTTCACCCAAATATTATTAATATGGGAAATATAGTTAGATATAAAGACATTTTGAATGAAGAGGGGGAACTTAAAATGAAAGAAGAAATGAGTGAGCAAGGGATCAATATAATGTGGTACTCACAAGTGCAGATAGTCTAGATATGAGAACGATGCTAAATTACAGGGTTTTTACAAAGAATTAACAGATTTAGATAAAATCTTAACAGGAACAGAAGAAAGATTAATAAAGAAACTGTATAGTTTCTTACTGGGTATAAAGTTGGAAGAGGAACAAGTAAAGGAGACAATGATAGCATGGGTGAAAAACTTTGGTTATATGATAGAATTAGATAAATGACAGAAATTGTGGGACAGGAACTATAAACTAACGATGTTAACTGCATATAAAGAGAATTTGTATAAGATGTTCTATAGATGGCATCTTGCACCGGCAAGGTTGGCAAAGATGTTTAAATATAAATTAGCTAAATGCTGGAAGTGCCACCTGAATCTTACTATCATATGTGGTGGACATGAAGAAAAGCAAAGAAGTATTGGACAAAAATTAAGACATGGAAGAGTTGATACAACAACGTATTGAGTTGAAACTAGAAATATTTCTGCTGGGAATTTTACCTGAAATTTATAATAAAGAGAATGCATATTTAATTATTCATGTATTAACTGCAGCTAGAATTGTATTTCCACAACATTGGAAAAGTGAAGATTTTCCCATTGATGAGAAGGTGATTAGGAATATATTAGAATGTGCAGAAATGAACAGATTAACATTAGCAATTAAGGAGAAAGAACAAACTGAATACTATATGACAGTGATGGCTAACCTTTTTGCCATCGTGTGCCAAAAGCTGGGGAGTGCGGGATGGTTGTGTGTGTGCGTGCCCACACCCATAATTCTATGCACCCTGCCCCCCAAGCATGCACACGTCACCCCCCCCCCCTCCTCCCCCCGCTTTTGGTATGTGATGGCCCGGTAGGCCTGTTTTTTGCCCTCCCCAGGCTCCAGAGGCTTTCTAAGAGCCTGGGGAGAGCAAAAACAGCCTCCCCACCCCCCAGAGGCCCTTCGGAGGCCAGAAACAGCCCGTTGGCTGACTTCCAGTGGGCCCAGAGGGTCCAAAAATCAGCTGGCCAGCACACACATGCATGCTGGAGCTCAGCTAGGGCAACACTCGTGTGCCCACCAATATGGCTCCGCGTGCCACCTGTGGCATGCGTGCCATAGGTTCGCCATCACGGCTATATGATATGGGAAATATTTTATCAATGATTAGAGAATAAAAAAGGAGCTTGGAAATGAAGAAGACTAAGGAATAATAGAAAATATATTAAGATAGAGATATAAATAAGATGAAAATTGTTGGTATACGTAAGATGAGAATAATGATGTTTAATGTTAACATGGTATTACTAGAAAACATTAAGAAGAAAATGAAGAGCTTTACAATGCTTAATTATTTAATATATTATAATGTTAAGTTTAGAGAAAAATATTAATGTGAATGTGAATGATATTGCAAAGAGTGAAGGATGTTGCACAGATGACACACTGCTTAATGAAAGATGGAATGTTTATATTCTTGAAATTGAAAAATAAAAAACTTATTTTATAAAAAGAGAGAGAGAGACCCTAGGAAAGATTCCATGGATGAAAATCTTAAAAGGGAAAACAACTCCCTTTTAGGAGCCTTGGTGGAGTAGCGGACTAAAGCGCTGTTAAGTAGCACTTAAGTAGCACTTAGCTGCCAGTTGCCTCCAATTACTGCAAGTTCAAATCTCACCAGGTTCAAAGTTGACTCAGCCTTCCATCCTTTCGAGGTAGGTAAAGTGAGGACCTACTTTATTGTGGGCGTAATAAGCTGACTTTGTATAAAAAAAGAACACCACTTGGGCGGGGGCGAAAACCCTATTAAGCAGGTATATACAAAAGTATGAAGGCTATTGCTTAATGCATTGAAAGCCGCCCTGAGACTCCGGAGAAGGGCGGCATATAAATCGAACCAATAATAATAATCGAACCAATAATAATAATAAACTCAAGAAGCATAGGAAATTCTGCAAAATGTGATAATAAAAGCCCAGTCCAGCACAATACCACTGGGAAAAAAAACAAATCCAAGAAGAAACCAACATGGCTGCACAAAGATCTCTCTGACAAACTGAAAGACAAAAAGGACAAGCACAGAAAATGGAAAGAGGGATACATAACTAAGGTCAATTGCCAGAGCATGCAAAAAGGAAGTCAGGAAAACAAAGGCTCACAATGAACTAAGGCTTGCTACAAAAGTCAAAGATAATTTTTTAAAAAGTTTCTTTCAATATATTAATAACAGACCCAGGAAACTACAGACCAAACAGTTTAACATCAATACCTGGGAAGATCCTGGAAAAGATCATCAGAAAACAGATCTGTGAACAACTGGAAGCCAACACGGGATTGTTAAAAACAGATTATGCCAAACCAATCTTATTTCGTTCATTGATAAAGTCACTAAATCAGTAGACCGGTGAAATGCTGTGGACATAGTATACTTGGAGAGAAGTAAGCAGTGGGGTACCACAAGGCTCTGTTTTAGGCCCAATACTTCTCAATATCTTCATAAATGATTTAGATGAGGGATTGAAGGAGAACTCGTCAAATTTGCAGATGATACTAAACTGGCAGGAATAGCCACCACCACAAAAGACTAACTCAGGATCTAAAAACATCTTGACAAACTTGAACAATGGGCCCTATCCAACAAAATGAATTTTAATGTGGAAAAAAGCAAAGCATTACATTTAGGCAGGAAAAATCAAAGGTATAAGTACAGACCTGGCTCAAAAATAGTAAGTGTGAGAGGGACTTCGGAGTCCTAGTGGATGATCATTTGAATATGAGCCAGCAATGTGCAGCAGCAGTCAAAAAAGCTAATACAATCCTGGGTTGCATAAACAGAGGCATAGAATCAAGATCACGTGAAGTATTAGTGCTGCTTTACAAAACCTTAGTAACACCACACCTGGAATACTGCAACCAATTTTGATCACTATATTACAAAAAAGATATTGAGACTTGGAAAAAGTTCAGAGAAAAGCAACTAAATTGATCAAAGGCCTGGAGACTAAACCATATGAATAACAGCTTCAGGTTTTGAATCTGGGTAGTCGAAATTTCCTATCAGTGAGGACAACTAACCAGTGAAACAGCTTGCCTTCAGAAATCATGGGTGCTCTATCATTTAAGGTTTTTAAGAAGAGACTAGACCAGTGATGGCTAACCTTTTGCAGACTGAGTGCCCAAAGTGAGCAAATGCGTGCGCACCCTCACAAACCCCCAAAATGCAATGCATGTGCGGCCCCTGCACATGCTCACTGCACCCACACATGCGCATACATCCCCTGCACCCACACTGCCCCATGCATGCATGTGTGCCCCCGCACATGTCCCTTGCGCATGTGTGTACGCTCCCCTGCACACATACACCCCGCGCATGCACAGCAGAGGCCTAAAGACCAGCTGGCTGGCGGGAGGCACATGCACATGCACAGCAAAACTGAACTGGGGCAGAGTGCTACTGGAGGTGGGGGAGGTCAAAAACGGAATGCTCGAATGCCAATGAGATTCAAATATTTTCCCACCTATTTGGAGGACCCGAGTGAAGCCTGCAGCTCACTTCCTTACTTCCTTTTATGGTATATAGCACCCCTCCTTTCCTAGAACAAATTTACATATTTACAAATGTAATCACGTAAGTAGACAGGGCTAGTGCAAGTCCTAGTTGACCTGCGCAGCTCAGTATGGTCCTGGGCGGCCGCCTGAGCAGGTGGATTAGTTGCTGTCTCTAAACCCGCCAATGGAACCTCCTGGAACACATCTTTGGGCGTGGTGTAGACTGGAAGGTCCAACCCCTCTGGAGATCTTCGCTAGAATCTTAGTTCCATAGGTGGGTGTTGAAGCTGCACAATCAGGTTTCAGTCAGTGTTAGATATTGGATTTAACAGTTTAGTACAGTCAGGGCTTGGCCGCTGGTCGGTTTGAGCTAGGTCTGGTGTTCAGAGTAGCGAATTAGAAAGTCGGCCTCGGAGTTGGTCCAAGTGCCGACGCCACAGTCTTCCATCCTCTAACTCAATTGGATAGGAGTGAGGACCAGATATTCCTACTAACTTGCCAGGAATCCATAGGGTGCCCCCGGCATAATTGTGGGCATAAACCTTGTCCCCAATCTTGAATTCACCTCGTGAGGTGTCTCTGCAATATAATTTGGGTGCAATCGATCCAATTGTGGTTGGAGTCTCCTTCCCATGAGGGGTTCCAAGGGGCTTCTGTTGGTGGCTGCACACGGAGTAATGTGCTGTACTAATAAGAATTTATCAATTCTGGCCTGCCAATCCCCTGGTCCCAGTCTAGCCAAGGCTTCCTTAGTAAATCTCACTAATCGTACGGCTTGCCCATGACTGGCCAGATGAAATGGTGCCACCAGGGCATGTCTGATGCCCAAGTCAGCTAAAAATGTTCCGAATGGGACGGCTGTCAATTGTGGGCCATTATTTGAGACTAGTACATCGGGAAGGCCATGTGTGGTGAACAGCTTTCTAAGTGTCTTAATTACGACCTTGGCAGTGGTCGATGCCATTAGAATTACCTCTAACCACTTAGAGTAAGCGTCCACCACAATTAAGAACATTTGCCTCTTTACTGACCCGCAAAGTCAATATGCACCCTGGCCCAAGGCATCTGGGGGGGTCTCCCATGTTTTTGGTGGAGCAATGGGTGGAGCCGGTCGGGATTCCTGGCACGGGAAGCAGGTAGCCGATTCCGATATGTCATCCATTTTAGGCCACCAGACGTAACTCCTGGCCAGGGCTTTCATCCTGACTATACCAGGATGCCCAGCATGCAAAATTTCTAACTTCTCCTTTCTTAGCTTGGAAGGTATGACCACCCTTTCCCCCCATAATAAGCACCCATTTTGGCGCGAAAAATAAGGCTGTGCTGATTCCAACAACGGTTTGCTGGGCCAGCCCATCCACATATAGTTTAAAATTTGCAGTAGTTCGGAGTCCTTAGCAGTAAGTTGAGCAATTTCAGCTGCGGTGACGGGACCCGCAGCAATGTCCTCAAGCAGGAGGACCTGGCAGACCAGTGCAGGGTCCTCAACCAAGGCAGGCAGGGGGCAACAGCATGCCCCAGGGACTTTCCAGGACGGTGGACAAGCCAGTAGCTGTAGGCAGCGAAAAACAGCTACCAGCGCATCATCCAGGGAGGTAGTATGTTCGGGGTCAGGTGATCACCAGCCAACAAACCCAGCAGGGGCTTGTGGTCTGTTACGAGGGTGAAATGTCTGCCATACAAATAGTCATGGAACCACCGGACCCCAACGACTGCAGCCAGCGCTTCTCTGTCCAGCTGGCTGTAATTTTGCTCGGTGGCAGACAATGTGCGAGAATAGAAAGCAAGAGGAGCCTTCCGGCCACTAGGAAGCTGGTGCCTGAGGACAGCCCCAACCCCGAAAGGTGAAGCATCACACTTCAAAATTAGGGGCAGGGAGTCACTGTAATGCACCAATATGCTGTCAGAAGTCAGCAGGTTTTTTACAGCGGTGAAAGCAGCTGCCTCGGCCCGGCCCCATACCCAGGAAACCTCCTTTCCCAGCAGCCTATGTAAGGGTTCGGCAACAGTGGCCTTATGCCTCAAAAATATGCTGTAAAAATTTAGCAACCCTAGAAAGGCTTGCAGCTCCCACTTATTTTGTGGGGTGGGGGCGTCCCTAATGGCAGCAATTTTGGATTTGGTTGGGTGAATCCCTGAGCCGTCAATCATGTAACCCAGGAACTCCACTCTGGGCACAGCAATGTGGCACTTTTCACACTTAACTTTAAGCCCTACCTCTCTGAATCTGGTTAGGACAGTCCTAAGGTGGGCGAATAGGGTTGGTTTATCCATAGCGGACACCAGGACATCGTCAAAATAGGGCACCACCCCAGGGATGCCCTGCAAAATCTGTTCCATGAGACTTTGGAACAGTCCTGATGCCATGCTGACACTGAATTGCAAGCGGCAGCATTTAAATGTGCCCCTGTGGGTGACAATAGTTTGTGCTTCGGCCGTGCTGTCATTGACCAGCAACTGCTGGTACACTTGCGCGACATCAAGTTTCGCAAACATGGTTCCAGTCCCCAATGAGTGCAGTAAGTGCTGGACGATTGTATTGATTGTATACTTGTAGTCTGTGCATATGTGGACTGAATCATCAGCTTTGACTGGCGTGACTATTGGGGTTTCCCAACGGGCATGATCCACCGGCTCAAGGATACCCTGGGCAATTAACTTATCTAGTTCCATATCAATTTTAAGCCTAATTGCAAGGGATACCCTTCTTGGTTTAATCCTAATTGGGGCCATCTTGGGATTTAGGATGAAGGAAATAGGTGTTCCCTTGTACTTGCCTAGGCTGTTGCTGAAGACATCCTCAAAATCCTTGACGAGGTCATCGGCGCCGTCATCTGAAATGGTGTTGATTCCTGTTACTCCCATACCCAGGTCCTGGAACCAGTCCAAGCCAAGCAGGTTTAGCAATCTCCTTCGACCACAGTGATTTGTAAGGGGCCTGCGAAACCCTTAAATTGCACCCAGAACTTTCCACTATCAATTACGGGGATACGGTTCGCCTGACAGTCTTTTAGTTATATTTGTCGGGGCCTCAAGTCCTTCTTTTTCAAGTCCGGAATTGTCTTTTTCATAGTGTCCCAAGCAACAATAGTCAGAGACAACCCTGTATCTATTTCCATCTCACACTCTGTCCCCTCGATCAGGATGGTAACGTGGATCTTTTTTGCTGCCGATCTGGTTTATCTTATGTTGGTCTGGTATGCCTCTCTGCTAGCCCCAGGAGATCTTTCCTTCTGCTTGGGCTTCCATGGTCGCGGTCTCCTCTTCTCTACTGTTTTGGTAGCGGCAGATTTCAGTTTAGCCCTGAATGCAGACGGTGTGCTTGCATGGCAGACTCTGGCCAGGTGCCCCTTACGGTCGCATCTCTGGCACACAGTGCCTTTAAATCTACATGCTGCTCTGGAATGGGGCCCTCCGCATTCTGCACACAGGGGTTGTTTCCTATCTGCATCATGGTATGCTTTTTTCTTTTCGTCTTGGAGTCGGTAAATGTCATCTTCGTCTCCCAACGACTCGATTAGTTCGGCGCTCTCCTGATGCACTGCAGCATTTGGGTGCGAAGTCGGCATGTTTCCCGCTCTTTGCAGGGCTGCAGCTGACTTCTGCGAGTTCTCTGCTGCCCTGGCCTCATCCAACCCCATGTGTAGAGTGAGGGCCGGCTTGGCTAATAACCGCCGTTGTAAGCTAACATCCCTCACTCCGCTGATGAGTTGTTCCAACAACATCCTCCAGCTCTCAGAACTCACAATATGTGGCGACTTTCTGAGTGCCGCTACCTAGTTGTTCACCAATTCCCCTTCTTCCTGCAGTCTGCGGTGGAATTCGTACCTTCGTACGAATTTCGACTGCACTGGAGCATAATGAGCTCATAGTGTGCAATGTGGCCCAAAGTACCGTTTGAAGTGTGACTGGTTCGACGAATGCCTCGCCGTGTCAAACAGATCCATTCTGCAGTAGCTAAGGAACAGTGCTCTCTTTTGGTTGTCGGACAGACCCAGGAGGTTTTTCGCCTCCATGAAACACTCAAAGCGTTTCATATAGGAATTCCAATTGTCGAGCGCTGGGTTGAATGGAGCAGGAAGTACATATGTGGTCATCATGCTGGCAGAAGTTGATTCTGCAGGCAGCGGGCGATGCCGGTCACGCTTCTGCTCTGCTGGGACTCTAGTCTACTTGTCCTGCTTCTTCCGATCCCACCTTCATCGCCAGTGTTAGATTTGGTGATAGAAGAAACGGACACAATTCTTCAGTAACAACAGCTCTTTAATACTAGACCAGTACAACCCAACAACCTGCTTGTCTGGCAGTGTCCTCTTTTATAGAGAGCTGCCAGACGGCTTAACCAATGAGATTCAAGTATTTTCCCACCTATTTGGAGGACCTGAGTGAAGCCTGCAGCTCACTTCCTTACTTCCTTATATGGTATATAACAGGTCCATTTTTTACCTCCCCTGCCTCCAGAAGATAGAGAAAGAGTGAGAGATAGACAGAGAGTTAGACAGAAAGATATATATATATATATATATATATATATATATATATATATATATATACACAGAGAGAGAGACAGACAGAGAGAAAGAGTGGGAGGGAAAGAGAGAGAGAGAAGAGACAGAGAGAGAGGCTTGTTAATTGTAAGCTCCTTGAGGCTGAGAAGAATTGCTGCAAAACTGAGTTTCCTCTTTTTTTTGTAAATTTTTTTTTTATTTTTTCAAACATAAACATAAAATATATCTTTCCAGAGTGAAGTCTCGATCCGGTCATAGGTAGGTACACTGCTTACATTTCTTTAACAGGCTCCAATCACAATTTCCCATTACATTTTTTTAAAGTAACAATCAAAATATTGAAGAAAAAGAAATTTTTAACATAAATTCTAGCATTTTAAACTAAACAATTCTATTATATCACCACAAATTTAATTTCCAGCTAAACTTAATTCCTTTATATCCATGTATTAATTCAAATTATATCTGCTTCTTCTCCAAATTGCTTTCATTACATCTTTTAACATCAATATCAAAATATAAATGTTAAAAAACCAGGAGCCTGGTTTAGCTCAGCATACTAAAAGCATAGTGATCAACATCAGCTGCCTGCAATTACTGTAAGTTCGAATCTCACCAGGCTCAACGTTGACTCATCCTTCCATCCTTTCTAAGGTAGGTTAAATGAGGACCCAGTTTGTGGGGGCAATAAGCTGACTTTGTATAAATATACAGAAGTATGAAGGCTATTCCTTAACGCATTGTAAACTGCCCTGAGTCTCCGGAGAAGGGCGGCATATAAATCAAATTTAAAAAAAAAATATTCTAGCCTCTTAATCTAATTATTTACTTTACAATTTCATCACCACAAATCTTAATTTCAAATTCCATACAGTTCTATTTTTATTTCAGTTCATAGAACAAAATTCTATCCATAATTCTCAATCTCTAGGCCCATTTCATCAAATCTTAAAATCTTAAACTTTATCAATTTACCTTTAATTTTTTCTCCTTAATCATGTATTACTCATTTAATTTTACACAGATTTATCTCAAAATCCATATCTTCCTCCGTATCGCCCATTGTTGTTTGGTTGATGTCCAGCATACTATTTAGGCAGATTTCCAGCATATTTTCCTCCATACCTCCACTTATTATTTGGCTGATTTCCAGCATATTATATTTGGCTGATTTCCAGCATAGTCTCCTCCGGAACACCCTCTATTGTTTGGCTAATTTCTAGCATAATCTCCTCCAAACCTCCCACTATTGTTTGGCTGATTTCCAGCATAATCTTCTCTTACTCTCCAACTTTTATTTAGACATATATAGTCAAATTCACTAAAAATGGGGGTAGGAAAAAATAGCAATAGTAAAATAAAAAAAAGAAAAGAAAAAAGAAAACAGGGAGAAAGAGAGGAAAAAATCACTTTCCTCTGGTTATTAAGTCTATGAATAATGCTTGTTAAAAATTCAGAGTTTCAATTAATCATTTAGGCATTCCCCCCCAAAAAATCATATTTTCCTTTCAATCATTCTCTTATTACCTAACCAAATTAATATTCATATACTTATGTAGTCAAATTCAATAAAAATGGGAGTAGAAAGGGAAAAAATAAAAAATAGTAATAGTAATAAAAAAGGAAAAAAACAAGGAGAGAGGAGAAAAAAATAAAAATGTAGCAGAAAAAAATAAAAAGGATAATAATAAAAAGAAAAAAAGAAAAAGCAAAGGGGAAAGAAGGAAAGAAGGAAAGAGCAAAGGGAAGAGAAGAGAAACACTTCCTAACAACATTCAAACTTCTAATAGACAGAAAGCATTATATCCATTTTAATCAAACTATATTATTTTTTTCTTGTCTTGCTACCCAGTATATTCCATTTTTTTCTCTTTTTTCCAACTGTCCAATAGTGTTTTTCAATTTCAATATTATCAAAGTTATAAGCTCTTTAAAGTTTTAGTTCTTTTTTGCAATTATTCCATATATGGTGTCATCTTCTTCTGTTGCCATGCCTTTTCCCTTTGTTACTACGCTCGTTACTTCAATTTCAATTTTTCCATTCCACTTCTTCTCTCCAATCAACAATAAGTTCTCCATTAGACAAGTTAAATATCTCCAAAAATCCAGTTAGGGTAACAAGACACAAAGTTTCTCCTTTTAATTGCTGGCAAACCACAATTTGCCACTTTCACTTTGGCTGGTGTCCATTTTGTTTATCACCGCTTGTCTTTTCTCCTTGTTTTAAAAAGTTTCTGTTTACCTCTTCCTCCCTTTCTCTCTCTTCAAAAGCAATCCAATCTCATTAGGAAAAGAAAAAGTGCCAGTTTTTTTATTTTTCCAAGAAAACAATCCTTCCAAAGCAGTCAATAATTACTGTAATCCATTAACGGGTCTTTCCCTCTTTTGTTTATTTTGCGAAAGTCTTTTGCCCAGTTAGTTTACAGCTGCTAATTGGGGCTAGGGCTCACTTGTTATAAATCCGCACTTAAAAGCTACTCCCATCTGGGTTAAATCTCACTCACCTGGCATTCGAGTACCTAGCTCTGTTTCTCTGTTTCTTCCTCCTGCACATCGCTTTTTCCGGCTGTCACAGCCTTAAAGCAGCTGCCATGACTGCCGCTGAGCCGCCACTGATGCAGAGGGAAATCCTCCAGCCCCGAGGAACCTGCCTGTTCCTCTCGGCCGTCCGAGGGGTCCCTCTCTTTCTGCAGAGGAGGTCCACAGACCTGTCAGCGGCGGTTTAGCAGACAGGATTTTCGCGGGGCTCCTAAGAGCCCCATTATTTTCCCATCTGCTCCGCCGCGACGCCAACCGGAAGTCCAAAACTGAGTTTCCTGAAGTGGATCACTAGACTCCTAAACAACTGAAAAAACGATTTAGTAAAAAGAAAAGTCAACCAAAAGAGCAACATGCAAACAAAAGCAAATAAAACATCCGCAGGAGCAAAACAAATAAAAGTTAAATTTGTGTGCATTGTTTAATGGACTGCTAAATTGCCCATGCCCACCCAGTCACATGCCCACATAGCCATACCCACCCAGTCACATAACCACCTAGCCATGCCCACCCAGCCATTCCGGCCCAACAGTCTGAGGGACTGTGAATTGGCCCCCTGTTTAAAAAGTTTGAGGACCCCTGGTCTGTCTGTCTGTCTGTCTGTCTGTCTGCCTGCCTGCCTGTCTATTAATCTAATCTATCATTGACCATCTATCCATTTCAGTATATCACATTCCAAAATGCTATCAAGTTTGGGAAATGGATTTGGGTAGATAGGAAGATGACTGTGCATTATGCTCAGTAGGACAATATAAAAAATATGAAGAAAATTGATGAAGAAAAAGGGGTGGATTTATTTTTATCCCCAACCTATCTAGTTTAATAGGCAATTATTTAGTAGAGAGATAATAAGAATAACTAGAAATAATATTTTTTCCAGTTGCATTTTGGAGTTTGTTCTTAATATTCAAACTGATTAAAGAAAGAAGAAAATCTATGTGAGATTGGAAAGAATTACAGGAATTGAGTTTGTCCATTGAAAGGAAAAAACCAGCTCTGCTGAGATGACAGAGTGACCGCTTCTCATGCATTATTCTTAAACAAATTAAGCCCAGGCAGTCAAGCAGTAGCAGAATTCCCAGCAGAGACAGATGCTGGAGGTGATCTAACTTGTATTACTAACTTCAGCCTCTGTAGCAGCCTTAGGAGTGACTGCAGACAAAGGATATGTCTATTCAGAGGTGAGTGGATATGATGCAAATCCTAATTCATTTCTTTTAACAGTGATGATAATAAAAACGTTAAATTTATGTGCTATCAGAAACAATCTTTTTTTAAAGATGCTTTTTAGATGAGAGCTGATTTAAAAACAAAACAAAACACCATGACATTGCATGAATTGTTTATAGGAACGATTAGAAGCTATGATGCGGCGCTCCATGGAACGAAGTCAGCAACTAGAGCAGAAACAGAAGAGGTGGTCATGGGGAGGAGGACTGGCTGCAGGCTCAGGCGACAGAGATGGTGGGTGAGACCGACTGGCTGCATTGCAGATTTTAAATTGAAATACTTGAGTTGAAAAGAAAACTGCAGAATTCCTCCTCTGTATAGAATACTATAGAGTATGAGAAAGAGTCAAGGGCATTATTCATGAAGTATTTTCTATGGCTTGTTACATTTTACATTTTGATTCTTTCTTGAAAGTTAGGTATGCCAGAGCATTAGTGCAGATAATTTTAGAAAAGAAATAAATTCCATTGAAATAAATCATTTTAATATCACTAGCCATCAGCAATGTATAATTTTGCAGCAGGTATTTTTTTATTCTAGATGCTCATAAAAGCTCAGGGGAGTTCTTCATGATTGTGCAGTATTTACAGCAAAAAAATGAATTATTCTCTTAGCATTTGCTTAAATTAACCCATCCACCATATTCTGCTTTTTATGATTTTGAGAAAACAGATATTTTTAATTCATCAGCTTTTTCCAGTAAGTTTTGATCAAAGAAAATCTTTTCTTTAATTATAAACAGCACCCGAATAGTCTAACCCTTATCAGAATTAAATGATTTTTTATTAATATTTATTGTAAAACTAGAGATAAATTGCTAGGCATCATAAGAACATCTGGTAATGTTTCTGTAAACATACACATTAACATTCTTGTATTATTGGGTTTTCAGGCTTGATATAATCATCACCTTTTTTGCTCTGGTTATTTCTTTCTTTCTTTTTGTGATATAGGTGAATCAGAAAATGCCCCACCCCTTCTAGGTTTAGCTGTCAACACTCTTCTTCCAGACCCTGTGGTTTCCATTGTTTCTGCTGAACCCTACAATGGTATTTGAGAGACTCACAGTGCCATTGTGTTGTTTATCACTACAACATATCCACTAATCTTGTCCTTTCCTTAATGACTGTGTTCTCTGTTATTTTAGTTACATCTATAACAGTGTTCTTATTGGAAATTCAGGGCCAATTCTCCCAAGTCCTATTGTTGCCTTTTTTCATTTACATATTCCATTAAAATAAATGGAAGTTGTACAGCAGGAGGGCTTGGTGAATTGCACATAGGCACTTTACTGTATTTCTTTTTCAGAAGCATGCTCAGCATTTCAGCATCACTGATATTTTAGATATTTTTCCATTAACATTTGACCTGTTCATCTCCTTTGTCCACCTGTGGGATCCGTCTGCATGTTCATGTATCATATATATGAGTCTATAATTGGGTTAATTCTGAGCCAAAATTGTTTATTACTTTTAATTGGTTTTTAAATCGATGTAATTATATTATGTTTTAATTGGCTGTAGACCGCCCCGAGTCCTTTGGGAGGAGGGCGGTATAGAAATTAAATTATAAATAAATAAATAAATAAATAAATAAATAAATAAATAAATAAGAAAAATGAGTAGAAAAACAACTTACTGAAAATATTTTAATTATACAGTATACATAAGCACTAATGTTACTTTGAAGCAGTAGAAATAAAAACAACTTAATCTCTTATTTTGCTGCCTTGTATGTACATTAAGACTTAATATATTTAAATGACCAGGTACAGTTAATTTATAGCTCAAATTGTCTTTCAATGTATTTAGTTTAATTATTAAAATTAATTTCCATGTGTTTTTATGTAGAAGGTTGCCTCAGCTTAATAACATCTACATAGCAGCTGAAGATATTTTTGTTCATATTGTCTTTCCGTATGCCATATATCTTCTTTATACATTGAAAGAGAAAGTAGAGCAGGGGTGAAATCCACTTACCTTTGCTTCCGGTTCGCAAACGTGAGCATGCGCGGCTCCTCCACGCATGCGCAGAGGGTAAAAAATGGGATGTCATGATGTCTGGCCGGGTGGGCAGAACCTCCTGCTGCCAGTGATACCGGTTCGCCCGAGCCGGATAGAACCAACTGAATTTCACCACTGAAGTAGAGCTGTACCCAATGACAGACACTTTTAATCTTACTTTTGCTAATACTTACATGAATAGGGAACTCTAACCAGATAGGCCTATTTTATATAGATTTCAGCAGAATTCAGAATTCCAGTCTTCCAAAGTCATGTCCTCCCATAGAGATCTCCTGCACAGACTCCTGCATGTTCAGTGTCTGGGTGTAATAGAACATACCATATTTTCCGGAAAATAAGACCCTGTTTTATATTTTTTGAACTGCCAAATAAGGGCTTGACCTTATTTTGGGGGGGGGGGGTCTTATTATTTTGGGGCACAATTTGGGGGTGGCAGGTGGGGAGGGGGAGAAGAGACGGCAAGAATCACGGCTGCTTTTGCAAATTGGGGATGTATATCTCTGCTGCAATCCCAAGTAAAGAATGATCGGTGGAAAAAATTGGGGAGGAGGGTAAATTTCCTACAGCCTGTCTTTTTTTTTGGGATCGCAGCACAGACACACATCCCCAAAATGCTCCATCCAAAGCTTTGAGCCTTGCAATCCTGGCAGGGGCATCTGTGCTGCGATCCCAAAGAAAGAACAGGCTGCAGGAAAATCCCCTCCCCCTTTTTTTTCTTTCCAGTTGTTCTTTACTTGGGATCGCAGCACAGACACCCCTGCCAGGATTGCAAGGCTGAAGGCTTCGGATGGAGCATTTTGGAGATGTGTGTCTGTGCTGCGATCCAAAGTAAAAAACAATTGGAAGGAAAAGGGGAAGGAGGCCGACAGCTGGAGAGGTGCTCTGAAGATCTTGGCCAAGTTGCACAGCCCTCGCTGGCTCAGTTGATCAGCGGGCAGCAATTATGGGGCTGAACCTCCAGGAGGTAACTGGGGAAGGGAAGGGCTGCGTCCTGTGCTGGCCATGCCCAACCCTTCACTTGGGCTTATTTTCGGGAGGGGGGCATATATTTATGCCCTCCCCAAAAATCAGGCTTGGCCTTACTTTCGGGACACGTCATATTTTCGGGGAAACACAGTAGAAAAGGCACTGATGTAAAGTAATGGTTTATTTCAAAATATATGTAATACAGGAAGTGGTTCACATTGTTTCCAACATTCTCACTTTTGGAACTGTTTTTAACAGTGATAGAGAGACATAGGAGTTTTATAATAAAGAATAAAATCATGAGCCATACCAGCATGACTAAGAAGGAGAGGCTGTATAAATATGAGCTGGGTTCAATTGATTTGGGAGGGGATTAGATAAATAAATTTAGAATATGTATTAACTTCACTAGCTTTTAGACTCATCAGAGATGGGGAGTTTCATGGAATGATTACTATTTGTTCTAGAAAGGTATATGATTGGATTTAAAGTGGGGAATTCAGAATAAGAAGCTTCATGTTGTGTTAAAATCTTTCACTAGACACTGTATAAGTGTTAAGAGGTAGCCAACAGAGTATATCATTAATTAATTGATTAAATACATCAGTGTTTTGAAGTAATATTTGCTAATTGTTAAATTGATTGGTTTTGCATAGGCATGTTTCAGATAAACAGATAAGAATCCAAATGAACTAAATTTAAATTGAAATGTTGATTTTTGTAAGGAGAAATCTTTAAAGTAAAGCTTATGATATGACCAGACAGATGTGCTTTATTCTTTGTCCTGACCCATTCTAAAGATCCATGGTAACAAATGTAAAATGTTTAGCATTGCAGAATGAATATAAATCTCTTGAATGAATCTCTCTACAGCATGTGACAAACTTTCAGTTTCTACAATGAATCTGCCAAAGCAAACGGAGTCATCTATCAATAAACGTCTTTCCTCCTCCATAGCAACAATAACTTATTCCATTGATAAAGGCAAGTGACTATGCTACTCATTGTTGCCATTGGAACTCTTTTTAGTTCCAAGATATTCCTTCCGCTTTTTCTCTGCTACTCCCCCCCCCTCCCCAGTTTTCTGCCTTACTGTTCTTTTTTTCCATCAGCTAATCTTTTGATACAAAAAATAGGACAAAAGTCACTGTGATGCTGAAAACAAGATCCTCCCTTGGGATCTTGCATCCCTCTATATCACTCAAATTTAATCTAAATGTCTTCTCTGCCTCCACATCGGCCTCTTGCTGTCTGTTCTCTAAGATACCCATCATGGTATCTTGGGAACCAAGACTGCTATAATTATATGTTTATCATTAGTCATTTCAAAAATTATAATCACATTTTAAAGTATTTCTAGTTTAAATCTGGTTCATAACAGTGATAGTAGGAATGCATATTATATCTTACTGAGCTATTGCTTTAAGAGCACCAGGCAGAACATCTCAACTAGGACAAGAGAAGAAGACAAGAGCCTTGCTGACTTGTCTTGACCAAGAGATAAGACAGACAGACTGCATGTGCATACCCATATACCGTACACAAAAATACACACAAACTTTGTTACACAAGTGAACAGGACCTATCTTGTACCTGTCCTTTGGAGTCAATATAGTTTTGGATTTCAATCACAAAAATCTGTACTAATGAAAGAACTATAGTGAGGATTTTCCAATAGCCGGCTTTCCCTTCTGACATTTTTTTCTACTAGCAAAATGGCTTGAGAATATTTTCCTAACTCATTGTAACCCTGTGGAAAAGAGGACAGAATTGTGCTGTAACTGTGTTTCTGAAACATTTTAAACTCATATATATATATAACTTTATTGCTCATCTAAAATATTGTTACCATTATTACATCTGTGATATACTGTATACAAAAAAGGAGATTCTTCCAGTATTCATGTCCTGGAGTTAAATATAGTGCAAAATGGCACTTGCTTTCCAGTGAAATATAAATGAACTTTGGTAGCCAAGAAATTGCATTTAGAAATAGATTCTTTTCCAAAATACAGGGTTTTGTACAAAGCATTGCTGTCCATCTTAAGCTGAGGATAATAATGCCCTTAAAGAACTGTAATAAGAATTGCAACAAGGCATGAATATAAGCTTCAAAATATTCTGAACAGTTGTATAATTTTTTAAAATGCTTTGGATTCAGCCATTTTTATAAATAATGTTAAATAATATAAAATATATTTTCTATGTAATTGCTTTTATGCTGGTTAATATAACAAAAAATACTAAATGTTCAATTATTTTATTTGTGGGACAACTTTGGATAGAATGTAAACAAGGTTTTTGTTTTAAACTCTTGCTTTCACACTGTGATTAGGTCCCTTCTATGGCCAGGTGGCACCTGATAAGCAGGCATCTTTTCAGGAGTTAGGATTCAGATGTTCCATTTGAATGAACTAACACCTGAAATAAGTAACCGATTAGAAGAAAGCAACTAATAATATTTTCATTGTGGTATTATTTGTGCTTGATTGCAAGACTGTTAAGACAGAGTCTAATCAGTTTGTCCAGTAATTCTAGTGTTGATGCTAGTGTATAAATTCAGTTTGTATCTATATTAGCAGGCTGAGTAGAGACTGCATGAGCTCTGCTCATGGTACATGTTAGACAGAATATATTTGGAAAGATTTGAGAGAAAAGAAGGTAACCAAGCAAGAGGAAGAATTTATGATACAGATCTCTTTTGTACATATATTATGCAAATTTGGAGTCTATAAGTCTTGCATTTGAAAATAGATGTAATTAATTCAGATTGTTCATCCTCTGACAGAATTGGATAATTATTACAGTAAAGGACTTAGAAAAATATGTCCTTAGTTACTGTTGGCAATATTTTCTTTTTCTTTTACCACCTTCAAGAATTTAAGTATGCACTTATAGGCACTTTCTATTTTCCACTGATTTTTATGAAACTTCTGTCTACAGTAAATACAACTTTGCTTCCCAAAAAGTAGAGAAGGGAACAAAGGGATCAGCCATGTTGGACTTAATTCTCACTAACAGAGATGAAATGATAGAAGGTGTTGAAGCTACAGGAATCTTAGGGGGAACTGATCATGCAATATTGGAATTCAACATTATGCAAGCACAAGCAATAGAACAGAGTCAAACTAGAGTCTTGGACTTTAAGAGAGCTAATTTCAATAAATTTGGAGAGAGCTTGGGAAGGATTCCATTGATGAGAATCTTCAATGGGGAAAACAAGAAGCTTGGGAAATTTTGAAAAGTGAGATTATAAAAGGCCAGTCTAGCACAATACCAATGAAAAAAAATAACAGCTCTCAAAAGAAACTAGCACGGCTGCATAAAGAACTCTCTGACAAACTGAAAGACAAAAAGGACAAGTATAAAAAGTGGAAAGAGGGGCACATAATTAAGGCAGAATATCAGCAAATAGCCTGAGCCTGCAAAGATGAAGTAAGGAAAGCTAAAGCTCACAATGAACAAAGGCTTGCGACAAAAGTAAAAAAAAACAAAACAAGAAAAGCTTCTTCCAACATGTTAAAAACACGAAAAAAGTAAAGGAAACAATTGGTCCATTGCTGAGAGAAAGTGGCAAGAAGGTGACAAGCAACAGGGAGAAAGCAGAACTACTTACTGTGTCCTTCGGACTATAAGACACACCGATGTATAAGACACACCAAGATTTCAAAGAGGTAAGTAAGAAAAAATAGTTTTTTCCCTCCCTGGCCCCCAGGAGCACTCTGCAGGCCTCCCAAACCCTCTGTGCACCCTGTTTTTCGCAAAATGGGCCTGTTTTTCACAAAAACAGCATTTTTGCCCTCCCCGGCCCCCAGGAGCACTCTGCTTGCCTCCTAAACCCTCTGCATGCCCTATTTTTGGCCCATTTTTTGCAAAAACGGGGTACGCAGAGCGTTTGGGAGGCCTGCAGAATGCTCCTGGAGGCTGGGAGAGGGCAAAAATGCTGTTTTTGTGAAAAACGGGCCTGTTTTTTGCAGAAACTATGTTTTTGCCCTCCCCGGCCCCCAGGAGCACTCTGCAGGCCTCCCAAACTCTCTGTGCACCTCGTTTTTGCAAAAAATGGGCCCATTTTTCACAAAAATGGGACAAGCAGAGTGGGGCATCAGGAGGCCAAAAATGGCTGTATTCAGTGTATAAGATGCACCAAAATTTCCATTTTTAGGAGGGGAATGCATCTTATACTCCGAAAAATACAGTAACTGTTTTTTTGCATCTGCCTTTACTCAAAGAGAAATAACAGTCCAACCTGTCAAAAACAGCACCACAAAAAACAGATTAGGATCACAAGTTAAAATAGGGAAGAAAATGGTAAGTGAGCACCTCTCTACCTTAGACGACTTCAAATCACCAGCACCAGGGGTGGGATTCAGCCAGTTTGGACCAGTTTGGGTGAACCAGATGTTAATTTTAATCTGGTTTGCAGAACCGGTAGTTGCAAGGACTGGCTGACCCCGCCCCACCCCTCCCAGGAGTCTCCATGTGGCCCGTTTTGGATGCCAGGTAAGTGCAGCGCCCGCACGGAAACTCTGGGAGGGTGAAAAACGGGCCTTCCAAAAGTTCCAGAAGTCTGGAAATGGGCCTATTTCTGGCCTCCAGAGCCTGGGGAAGGCCGTTTTCACCCTCCAGAGGCTCAAGGAAAGCCTCTGAAGCCTGGGGAGGGTGAAAAATGGCCCCTCCTGACATGATTCAGGAGGCCAAGTAGGCCACACCCCCATGGCCATGCCCACCCAGCAACCAGGCAGCAAACAGGTTGCTAAAATTTTTCACTCCTACCCTTGACCAGGACTAGATGTATTATTTCCCAAGGTTCTGAAGGAATTGGTAGACGAGATCTCAGAACCACTGAACTATATCTTTCGAAGATCCTGGAGCACTGGGGAACTGTCAGAGGACTGGAAAAGAGCTGATGTAGTTCCCATCTTCAAAAAAGGGAAAAAATAGATCCAGGAAACTACAGACTTATCAGCCTGACCTCAATACCAGGGAAGATTCTGGAAAAGATAAGCAAGCAACGAATCAGTGAACACCTAGAAGCAAACAAAGTAATAACCAAAAGCCAGCATGGGTTTGTCAAAAACAGATCATGCCAGACTAATCTTATTGCATTCTTTGACAAAGTGACAAAATTAGTGGACCAGAGGAATGCTGTCAATATAATTTACTTGGACTTCAGTAAGGCATTTGATAAAGTAGACCATAACCTGCTAGTAGATAAAATAGAAAAATGTGGGTCACTAAAGAGAGAAGATGGCAAGAAAGTAACAGGCAGTAGGGAGAAAGCAGAGCTTCCTAACTCATTATTTGAATCAGTCTTAACACAAAAAGAAATTATAGCCCAACGTACCCCAAAAAACCCCTACTTTAAAAGACAAACTAGAAATAAAAATTAAAATAAGCAAGAAAATGGTAAGAGAACATCTATGTGATCTTGCCAAATATAAATCACTGGGATCTGACAGATTACATCCCAGAGTTCTGAAGGAGCTGGCAGATGTTATCTCAGAATCATTGTACCAAATCTTTCAAAATTCCTGGAGCACTGGGTAAGTACCTGAGGATTGGAAAAGGGCTGATGTGGTTCCCATCTTCAAGAAAGGAAAAAAAGCAGACCCAGGAAACTACAGACCAACCAGTTTAACATCAATACCTGGGAAGTTCCTGGAAAAGATCATCAAAAAACAGATCTGTGAACAACTGGAAGCCAACACGGGATTGTTAAAAACAGATCATGCCAAACCAATCTTATTTCGTTCATTGATAAAGTCACTAAATCAGTAGACCAGTGAAATGCTGTGGACATAGTATACTTAGATTTCTGTAAGGCATTTGACAAAGTAGATCACAATCTACTTCTTGGTAACCTAGAAAAATGTGGAATAGACAACATCACCATCAGATAGATTTGTAGCTGCTGAAAAAACGTACTCAAAGAGTAGTCCTTAATGGTATTACATCTACATGGAGAGAAGTAAGCAGTGGGGTACCACAAGGCTCTGTTTTAGGCCCAATACTTCTCAATATCTTCATAAATGACTTAGATGAGGGATTGAAGGAGAACTCGTCAAATTTGCAGATGATACTAAACTGGCAGGAATAGCCACCACCACAAAAGACTAACTCAGGATCTAAAAACATCTTGACAAACTTGAACAATGGGCCCTATCCAACAAATTGAATTTTAAAGTGGAGAAAAGCAAAGCATTACATTTAGGCAGGAAAAATCAAAGGTATAAGTACAACACAATTCTGCGCTGCATAAACAGAGAGATAGAATCAAGATCACGTGAAGTGTTAATACCACTTTATAATGCCTTGGTAAGGCCACACTTGGAATACTGCATCCAGTTTTGGTCACTACGATGTGAAAAATATGTGGAGACTCTAGAAAGAGTGCAGAGAAGAGCAACAAAGATGATTAGGGGACTGGAGGCTAAAACATATAAAGAACGGTTGCTGGAACTGGGTATGTCTAGTCTGATGAAAAGAAGGACTAGGAATGACATGATAGCAGTGTTCCAATATCTCAGGAGCTGCCACAAAGAAGAGGGAATCAAGCTATTTTCCAAAGCACCTGATGGTAGGACAAGAAGCAATGGGTGGAAACTAATCAAGGAGAGAAGCAACTTAGAACTAAGGAGAAATTTCCTGACAGAACAATTAACCAGTGTAACAACTTGCCTCCAGAAGTTGTAAATGCTCCAACTCTGGAAGTTTTTAAGACGAGATTGGATAACCATTTGTCTGAAGTGGTGTAGTGTTTCCTGCCTAAGCAGGGGGTTAGACTAGAGGACCTCCAAGGTCCCTTCCAACTCTGTTATTCTATTCTATGGTAAATATGCTTCTTGCTGATTCTGTGCACTTGATTTCACTTATCTGGTGACTTTGTGCTGGTTGAAATGAAATTCAGTCTTGTGCATGATGTTTCTTCTGAAATCATCTTTTTCTGTTCTCTTTTCTGAGAAGTTTTCACCAATAATTCTTCACTTATTGTTAACTCTGGCTTAAAGCATGCTTCTTCTGGTCTTCACATATAATTGAATTCTAAAATTCATATTGAATATATGTATATATAGCATACTTGCTGTTACCAGGCCAATGGCAACATTTACAAAGAATTCTGTAGGTTTTGAGACCACTAATAAAAAATGGCAGAATATAAAAATTGAACAAAACATAACTTGAATATTTTGTACTAAATAAGCAGATTCTTAAATTTGAATTTAAGGCCCAAACAAAATAGCTCTATCATGCTCCTTCCTGATCACCTGTGCTTAGAATATCACACAAGAGTATACTGATCAATATATAGATTCAAATTTCAAATATCAAAGATGATAGAAGATTTAATGTAGATAAGAACAATATTAGGCTGACCATAAAATTATACTTTTGATTATTGCTTCATAAATTCAATTCAGGAGGAATCCTTTTTAATAATAAAGTGTTTTGCCATTTTATGTCTAATTCTAATAGATGTTAATATAGTAATTTAATATATTTGTTCGATTGAATGAACCAATGAAAAGTTGTTTGTGGAAGAATTAAATCAAAGGTTTTGAACTTTAAACTATGTTTAGCTTTATTTTTGTTGCAATTGTTTATTTCTTTTGTATATCTTTTTTGTTTTTATGTTTAGTTGCACATTTTAAAAATGGTTATTTTTTATTTTTTTCATTTGCTCCCATCCTTCAGCTCATCGCATGCACCTTAGTCCAATGGAAACGTTTATCATTTCTCGACTATTGACTCCCACACAAGCTTCTTTAGCCAGAAGCAGAAGTACTTTAATGCTTTCTGAGAGGTATACTGATTCAGGTAAAGCTAATATCTTCAGGAATATTTTAGCTATTTAAAACAAATTTTCCCATAAAATAGTAAATTTAAGGAGTCTAGAAAATTATTCATAAAATACACGGGGAGTTCAAAATACATAGGGTTCACCATGTTAACACTAAATGAAGGACTTAAAATGATTCATTTAGCCAGTGAAACTTTCATAATTAAAATTATACTGGGGATAATATATCTGTTTTCAACCTTATATGTCTATTCATTTTTTACATTGTTGTATGTGTTTCTGACTTTTCTAACCCATAGCAGTCATTTATCAGAAAATGAAGAATTTTGAATGTCCCGATCTTAAACACTTGCAAATAAAGTGCTTATACGCTTAATGTTAAGTTTCTGAGCAAAAATGTTATGGCTGTTTAAAATGGGAAGACAATTCATTAATGTTTTGGGAAAGTATGTGTTTGGTTGTTTCTAATAAAATGGTGCTGTTTCTTTCCTCTTTTTTTTTCTTGCTTTCTTTGCCTATGTCTCCTAATGAACTTGCTATTGTACTATAACTCTTTAGTATTCCATATCTGTCCTCGTGTAGCACCAGCCAGACCTCTTAAAACTTCTTACAAGCCTTCCCCCACTCGAAGTGTGGAGAAAAAGAAAGCAGCATCTGCTTCCATGTCAGATTCAATGAAGGGAGCAAGTACAAGTGAAGTCTCACAGGTAGGTTTGGAAATTACTAACTCACATCTTTTTTTAAAATAAACTTATATGTTGGTTTATATTTTGCTTCCCCAGGATAAAGATACAAATACGAATCTCAAAGATGTTAAGAAAGAAACCTTATATTAAGCATTCTTGCATTTGAAATGAACTGTTAGTATTTTGGGGGGTTTGCTTTGTTTAATTATTGTTCGCTAGATGTTTAGACATTCATAAAAGTAAAAAGCTTCTGATTATTATGCTGCATAAGGGTATCCTATTTAGCTTAGCTATCTATTATCAGATACAGTTAAATATCATTTTATCCCATCATTTTCTCTTTTTTTTCACCCTCCTCTTTCCTTCAAGGTACTAAACTTTTTAAAAACACACACAAAAAAGCATTTTTTTAAAAAAAAATCACAACTTTCTAATACATCTTATTCTTTGACTTCTTAATATACAGGCTTTTAACTTCAATATTGCATTTAGCTCCCTCTCTCCAAACTACCCTTATAGAATATTTTTTTTTCTTTTATAAACATCCTTTTTAACATACAGAGTTTTTCTTTAAACTGATACATCATTTTCTTTAACTTTCTCTTAATACAGGTACTCTCAAATACATTTTCAATAGCTTTTGCCTACTTTAAGAGTTACTTAAGCTTTATATAATATGTAAAAAAAAATACAGTTTCAAATTTTGGGTTAAATCTTTCTTTCAGTTGAACATATCAAGCAGAAGAAAATGCATCCTGATTCCAGTTAACTCATTAAGTTTAAGTCACTCCTTCCAGCTTATCTTAATGGAGTAAGATCTTTTTCTTCTCTGAAAGTATTAAAGACTTGTAGGCCCTTCTTTTTATCACAAATCCTCAACCTTGTTAATGTCCTTAAAGAAAAAGGCCCAAAATTGTCTTTTTTCTCGACGCTCTTCTTTTAGTTGTGTTGAGAGGTTTGCATTTGAACCATAGTAAGGAAGGCGAAAGTGAAAGTTAATATCCAGTTCTTCCAAAAATCTGCATTTTCAGCTACTTGTGAAGTTGCCTCTGCAGTTTGATAACATTTCCACATGTTTGCATCTCAGAAATACTTTGAGAGGATTTTTTTATCATCAGAGAACAAGTGGTCAACAAATTGGCGTATTTTATTTAGAGACCTTTCAAATATATCTCTAATACTTTGGTCCACCATCTTGGCTTCCTCTTTTAGTCAGAATCAGAAGATTTTAGCCACTCACAGCTAAGAAGATCAAGCTACCAGTTGCTAGTAATTATTAATTTTACTATTAATTTTATTAATTAATTACAATTACAATTACTATTAATTTTAATAGTAAATTAAAATCATGGCTTCAATCTTTCTCTTTCTCCATCAGCTTTTTTTTTTCACAGCACACTACTTTATTTGGCTTGCCTTAGCTTCCTTGTTCTTTAAAAAGAAATCCCACAAATGGCACAGGTCTTCAAAAAGGCATAGCAGACTGTTGCTAGAAAGAGCCTCTTATAAGTTGATTTAAGATAGAATAATAATAGTTGAAGTTGATTAAGAAAAGGAAGGCATAACTTACTATCCATTTGAAAGATGAATTTCCAAATGACTTCAACCCCCAAACAGATTTCAGCCCCTCCCCTCCCAGCTTTTGGCATGCAGACTGCTTTGGAGTTCATCTCCAGAAACTGTCTGCCGACTTATAGCTGTATTGAAGGGGTCCGAGGCAGAGGTGAAATCTAAAATTTGTTACTACCAGTTCTGTGGGCGT
Source organism: Ptyas mucosa (assembly GCA_012654045.1). Taxonomy (NCBI): domain Eukaryota; kingdom Metazoa; phylum Chordata; class Lepidosauria; order Squamata; family Colubridae; genus Ptyas; species Ptyas mucosa. The sequence goes on along the minus strand of WNWU01013815.1, from coordinate 26,145,766 downwards.
GGCTTGGGGGTAATGTGATTGGGTGGGCGTGGCCAATTTTTTTTTTACTTTTAAAACCATTTTTTACATGTAAAACCATGTTAAAAAAATGCTTTCAAAAGGCTCTGACGATCCCAGCTGAGTTGCCTGATTAGCAGGCAACTCAGCTGGGATCGTCAGAGCTTGGCTTGTCAGAGCCATTTAAAAGGAAAAAAAGGCTCTGAGGATCGCGCGGCTCAGCTGAGCATGGGGGGCGGGGATTTTTGCTACCGGTTCTCCAAACTGCCCGCCGCCACCGCTACCTACTCGCCCGAGCCGGTCCGAACCAGGAGCATTTCACCTCTGGTCCGAAGGGAAGTTCTTCGTCACACCCTGGCCTGGTGGGTCATAAAAGCTGATGGGATACCAATCCCTTCAGTTAGAAGGCAGAAGAGCAACACCCAGGGAAAAATCCTTTGGAGATCTCTCCCTGAGTGTGTGTTCAGTTAGTCATGTTCCCAAGTAGAGGTTTCAATTGAATATTGATCTTTAAATCCTCTCTATCAAAGTGTGCATTTGTATCCATTTTTTTAGCTTTTTTGCAAATCTACCAAGCATGATAAAATGTCACAAAACCACAATCTCTAAAATAAAACCATGTATCATGCAAAGAACCCACATCCATTCTAGTCCAAGGCTAGGCTAGAAATTAGATTTTAAGGAAATATTTTGAACAAGTTCAGAGCTAGATAAGTTTCTGGGAGAGAGTGTTCTTCCACAGGGCAGGCACTGTAACAGAAAACATGTTTCTTAAGTCTCATCAAATAACATTGTTTAAGAGATGGGACCTGAAGCACACCAACTCTGTCTGATCATACAGGATAAGTAAAAACTATGGAAGACAAAATGGCTCATATAACCAGACCCTATGAATAATTTTTTAGGTAATAATGCAGATATTGAACTGTACCCAGAAGTTTACTAGGATTCAGTGCAGCTCATGAAGCAGTAGTTTTACTTGGGCTGGTATGCTCATAGCTGCCAATATTGCTTTATTCTGGACCAACTGTAACTTCCTATTGCTTTCCAAGGGCAACTCCATGTAGAACCACATTGATTTAATGTAGGGTTTGTAAACAGTCATCTTGAAAGTTTTACTTAAAGGCAAGATGAGCTGTGAGTAATTTTAATTACTCAAGATGAGCTGTGAATAATTTGCATTTCATTTTCATAATAGTTGAAAGGAATCATCAAGTCCAGTCTCCTAACAGTTTATTGAGGCAACCCAGAATCTAATGATAGCCTTAACATAGATCTGCTTAGCCATTAGTGGAAAACTAGATAAACTGCAATGAACAAAAAGGAAGAAAATGTGCTCCTGTTTTTTTTTCTTTCTGTTCTTCCCTTGGCTTGTACATCTAAGACATTAAACCACTGTTTATACTGAGCAAAATAGGCAGCAAAATACATTGACACCTCTCATCTTTCTCTAACTTGGAAATTGTTAGGCATGGGAGTTGTACTGTATTGGCAGCAGGTCTCTATTAGAAAATGGCCTTGCATATGATAATTAATTCTTTTCCACTTGTTGGACTATTGATTCATCATTTGGGCTAACTGGTTCATTTGAAGTGCTACTTAATTCTGATACTGTGGCAACTATTGCAAATCTCACATAGTCAAAAGTAAGTACATTGAGAACCAGATTGGTTCCTTATCAAAATAACAATGTGGAAATCGTCCCTACTGTTTAAAAGAGAGAAATATCATTGCTTCATTTGGGTAGGAGAAAGAGGTACAAATTCAAATTTTGGTTTCACTATAAACAGGACTTGTATTTGATGCGCAACAGTTATACTTACTTACAGTAAATCTATTTAAGTTTTTGAATCTTTGGAAACTATTCTTTAAGAATTTTTTTCTAGTTAGTCAAGAAAAGTCCGACAAATATTGGAGCAAGAAACTGGTAGTTTAGTGAGCTGTCTATGGAATTGCTGAAGTGTTGTAGTCATTGTGTAGATCCTTCTCTAGCTGTTTTTTCTGGAGTGATAATGGTAAAGAATGAAAACTGAACTGAAAGGATTCTGGAACTGGGTATCTTCTGGCAGTTCACACTTGGCTTGACTTGGCACTGATGTGGCTTGGTTTGATTAAAACTGTATAGCAATTAAGAATGAAGATGCAATACATGATTGCCCATTGGGAGTATAACGGACGCTCAGGCAGTGGTGAAATCCAAATTTTTTTACTACCGGTTCTGTGGCTTGGTGGACGTGGCTTGGTGGGCATGGCAGGGGAAGGATACTGCAAAATCCCCATTCCCTCCCCATCCCTGGGAAAAGGATATTGCAAAATCTCCATTCCCACCCCACTCTGGGGCAAGCCAGAGGTGATATTTGCCAGTTCTCTGAACTTCTCAAAATTTCTGCTACCGGTTCTCCGAACTATTCAAAATTTCCACTACCAGTTCTCCAGAACCTGTCAGAACCTGCTGGATTTCACCCTGCTTTCAGGTATTTAAACTTAAGGTTTCTTCCCTCTCAATTAACGGATGCTTGAATGGTCTTGCAGGCTTGATTTTGGTACTATACACACAAAGGAAAGTAAGATAAAAAGTTCTTAAAGCTCAGAGTTTGGATAGTGAATATACAAATTTCAAACTTGTGTGACATTTTCTTATGCAAAAGGCAGGTCTATGTGTGTATATTTAAACAGGAATCTATATATGTATTTGCATCTACATCTTCATACTGAATTATTGTTTTTCTCAGATTATCAAATTATATTATCTTTTTTTAAGAATGAGAAGAAAAAGAAACAATCAACAACACCTGGCACATCTGGTTTTGGGTCTCCTTTTAAAAAATATGAATCTGCAGCAGCTGTATCTAAACAATCAGCTTCACCCACAACTCCAAAGTAAGAATGTTCTGCAAATTCTCATTGTCCACTGAATAAGCTTAAATGTACGTAGTTTTTATTTTAGTGTGTTGTTTTTATCATGCAGAGTAAAACATATTTTTCTCTGCAGAAATGATCTGCATTCTTGTTGCCCAAGTTTATGTTTAATAGATTTATACTGAGAAAATAGCAGCAGTATTAAGCAGATACAGGTGCTATTTCTAGTTTTGGCTCTACAAAAGCAAGCCAAACTATATGAAGTAACACCTAGAGCTTGCCAGTGAGAATGTCCTGACTATCAAAAGTATTCAGTCATCTTGCTTAACAAAGGTCTTCCAAACCATTCCACCTGATACGAGTCAAATTTTCCTTCTTCAAAATGACATATATGGTGGTACCAATTATATTTAAAATAATGCCTTCTTTTATTTCCTTCTTTTGTCCATGATTGCTTTAGCTCCGTGATGGCAAACCTATGGCACGGGTGCCACAGGTGGCACACGGAGCCATATCAGTGGGCACGCGAGCCTTGCCATAGCTCATGTCCAGCATGCATGCATGCGTGCGCCAGCCAGCTGACTTTTGGGCCTTCTGGCCCCACTGGAAGTTGGGAAATGGGCTGTTTCCAGGCTCCGGAGGGCCTCCAGGAGTGGGGGAGGCCATTTTTGCCCTCCCCAGGCTCCTAGAAAGCCTCTGGAGCCTGGGGAGGGTGAAAAACAGGCCTACCGGGCCCACCATGCCATCGCGTGTTAAAAGCAGGGGGGAGCATGGGGGGCACGCACGCAAGTGCAGGCCGCATTGAATTATGGGTGTGGGCACGCACGTGGGCAACTTCCCCGCACTCCCCCAGCTTTTGGCACGCGATGGCAAAAAGGTTAGCCATCACTGCTTTAGCTAATCTCTCAACCTTGCCCTTGTCTCCCAAAATGTGAAATTATTGATTACTTTCTCATCATCCTTGCTGACATGTATACTCATGACTGAGGCCATGCTGTTAAGTATCCTAATTTTGTAGGACAGCATTAGCCTTATTGGCCCCATTATAAAGGACTATTACAAAAAATGTAACTCAATGTTTTCATCTCAGTGTGCTTTCCTCCCTTAGTAAGCCTGTTTATGTGTAATTTCATCAGAGAGCAGGCAGCTTGTTAACTTGCTCGTGATTTTGTTTGAATGCATACTGCAAAATATACAAGATAGGTGTGTCAATGTGTAAAGGCAAAGGAGTAGAGAAGTTAGGTTTAGAGCTAAATTTCTCAGGAGACAGGTGTCAATTTTGTCAACAACTAAGACTTCCTCTCCTTCAAGGTGCAGTAAGTAAAAAAGATACATCATCAGAAGAGACATATAAGCACTGAAATTAAACTACAATGGGGATAATGTGGAATTGCATCTTTGAATAGACAGAAGACAATCACCTCTATTAATGGCATTTTTCAACTATAGGATTCTTACTTGTATTGTGTTAATAGACCCTTAACTTAAATTCAGAAGTGGCACATGGCTGTGGTTAAAGTGAAGAAAGGAAAGTGGTGGAAATAACATGGGAAGGGTAAAGAAGATTTGATTCTTTAATTCAAGGACACAGCAGTGGTCCACTCTTGTTCCTGATTTTCCTGGGCTGTTTTCCTCCTTCCCCTTTAGCTGTTATCACAGATAACATTGCATTTTTCTCATTCTCTACATGCCAGAACATGCCTGCTTGGACCAAACCTAGGTGTTAGGGATCTGTACCAAACACCTGAAGTGGTTATTGCGTGCACAGGTTTCTTCCCTAATTATGTTTATAATTATATTACTGCAACTAATCCCATTATAAGAAGATAATTTTGAATTATGCTATATTGTATTGAAGAGATTACGTAGAAGCATAATTGTGTAGATGTAAAATTAGCCTTAAAGAGTAAAAATACATGGTTTTTTGACATTTATAGATACCACACAGATATCACTTGGATTTCCCTTTAATTATAGTTTCAGAACTGATTTGCAGAGCTGACCATGGTGCTTCAATTAGAAAATGACCTATTCAGTACCAAGATTGTATGAATTAGCTGTCAGATTACTAAATTTGAATTACCAAATTAAATTACTAAAGCAGACTAAAGCACTGTTATTAACATTCAGCTGCCTGCAATTACTGCAAGTTTGAATCTCACTAGGCTCAAAGTTGACTCAGCCTTCCATCCTTCCTAAGGTAGATGAAATGAGGACCCAGATTATGGGGGCAATAAGCTGACTTTGTATAAATATACAAAAGCATGAAGGCTATTGCTTAACGCATTGTAAGCCGCCCTAAGTCTCCGGAGAAGGGCGGCATATAAATCAAAAAAAATTTTTTTTTAATTCTTTAGATTTCCCGCCCTATTTTTTTCTTCAATATAATCTTAAAATAAACTATGTAAACAGATGAATAATTTATGTATATTCTACTTTTGATCTATATATATAAAAGCGAAAGACCACTCATGCATCATCACAAAATCTCCAGAACCGTAAAGCCTACAAACTTGAAATTTGCCACATATGTTCCTCTTGGCTTCTAGGTGCTCACTAAGAAAGGATTTTTTGAAATGACCATCAGAGCATTAGTATTTCCAATATTATTATTAACACTCTCTGATGCTAAGGAGTTCTAGTCCTCCTCCCCACCTGAAAAGAAATCTGTTCCAAATGCAAAACACAAGCAGAGGAGTTTCAGTTTCAGTTTTACTTTCACAGCAGCAAGCAGGAGATAGGATAGGGGAGGCTTCTGTGGGGCAAGCCTGAGGGAGAGAAGGGGAGAGGAGAGGCCAACCATAACTACTCATTAATTTTCAAGCTGTAAGTGTCGATTTATCAAGCCTGATCACATAGTTTTGTAGCGGAGCACAGGTATTCAGCTAGTATATAAATACTAAGGAATGCTACTTCATGCATAAATAGCTTTGATAAGAGATGTTTTGAATAAATTTTAAAAACATTGCTTCATCCCCACATCTTTATATATTATCCTCTTTCTCTTCTCCTTCTCCTCTCTTTTTCCACACATACACATATACATATATGCATACATACATACATACATACATACATACATAGATGCACATTTATAAAAGCTATGTTATATGTCTTTCTTTCATGGTGACCATCCAGTTTTGGTCGCTACAATGTAAAAAAGATGTTGAGACTATAGAAAGAGCGCAGAGAAGAGCAACAAAGATGATTAGGGGACTGGAGGCTAAAACATATAAAGAACGGTTGCTGGAACTAGGTATGTCTAGTCTGATGAAAAGAAGGACTAGGGATGACATGATAGCAGTGTTCCAATATCTCATGGGCTACCACAAAGAAGAGGGAGTCAAGCAGGGGTGGGTTCTACTTACCTTCACTACCGGTTCACAATGGGACCATGCATGCATGCGCAGAAGCTTCTGGCATGCGCAGATTGTCCATGATGATGTCCAGCCAGGTGGGCGGAGCCTCCCGCCGCCGTTACTAGGTTCGCAAGAGCTAGACCAAACTGGGAGCAACCCATCACTGGAGACAAGCTATTCTCCAAAGCATCTGAGGGTAGGACAAGAATCAATGGGTGGAAACTAATCAAGGAGAGAAGCAACTTAGAACTAAGGAGAAATTTCCTAACAGAACAATTAATCAGTGGAACAACTTTCCTCTAGAAGTTGTAAATGCTCCAACACTGGAAGTTTTTAAGAAGAGATTGGATAACCATTTATCTGACGTGGTGTAAGGTTTCCTGCCTAAGCAGGGGGTTAGACTAGAGGACCTCCAAGGTCCCTTCCAACAGTGTTGTATTATTCTGTTCTGTTCTGTTCTGTTCTGTTCTGTTCTGTTCTGTTCTGTTCTATTCTATTCTATTCTATTCTATTCTATTCTATTCTATTCTATTCTATTTTTCCATATTAAAACAAAAAAATGGCTCTGCTATCGATAAATGATAGATGACAAACAGGACTGTATGTGTTTGTGTGTATGTATTTAATATTAGAGCTGAGTCCTGGTTTATATATTAATAGAAAAATACCAATACACTTCTAAAACTAGTTTACAGGGTTAATCCAATAATTCATCTTGTGGCTCATTTTGGATTTAAATGGTTGCCACTTATCAGCCCTGTTTCCAGTTAAAGTTAGATGTCTAGTACTTTCAATATATTCAGCAGTGTTTTCACCTGAAATAACTAATTATCAGGCTGTATCCCCACACAAATTACATTTAAAGGAATTTTATAACTATATGGATATAAACCCCAAAATTGTATATCTGTCACAAATTCAATGTTTATCTCCTTAGATTATTGCTTTTGTTAATGATGTTAATGGTCATGATATAGCTACCGTATTTTTCAGAGTATAAGATGCACCGGAATATAAGATGCACCTACCTTTTTTGGTGAGGAAAAGAAGAAAAAGAAATCTCCCTCTGCCTCTGCCTCTGAGCAATTTTGCCTCGTTGCAGCAAACAGCCTGCTTTACTTTCATTTTCATTTTCAGTATAGCTTGATTAGCACAAGGAAAAGAAAATCAGCTCTAGCAATTTACCTCTTTGCAGCAAGCAGCAGAGCCCTGCGCAAAACAGCTGAGAGCAAATCAGCTGAGAGTCAGGAGACCGATCCAATCAACTTGTGCTAAATAGGCTGTGCTGAAACTGAAAGGAGCTGTTTTTTATTGCTGTTTGCTTGCAAGGAGGTAACTGCTGCGAGGCAGAGGCCAAAGGGTGGGGGCCAGTGGGTGGGCGGGGCTACATTCGGTGTATAAGACACACCTAAATTTTCACCCCCTTTTAAGGGGGAAAAAAGGTGCATCTTATACTCTGAAAAATACGGTAAATTGTTTCATGACATTGTGCCAGTAATATTGTTTTATTTATGAACCGGGGTGGCACAGTGGTTAGAGTGCTGTACTGCAGGCTACTTCTGCTGACTGCCGGCTGCCTGCAGTTTGGCAGTTCAAATTTCACCAGGCTCAAGGTTGACTCAGCCTTCCATCCTTCTGAGGTGGGTAAAATGAGGGACCAGATTGTTGGCAATATGCTGACTCTGTAAACTGCTTAGAGAGGGCTATAAAGAACTGTAAAGCAGTATATAAGTGCTATTGCTGCTAAGTGCTATCAGTTCTTAAGTGAATTGTTGTTCATTCCATTTTATATAAACTGACTGCATCTATTCTGTATTGTCTTTTTGTAAAAAAAAAAAATACAAAACCAACTCAATTCTATCTTCCCTTGTGTTATTTTTTAGCTTAATGTTCCATTCATAACCTAATACAAAAGACTGAGAAAAACAGCCAAGGCTATGATTAATTACTATTGTCTTGATTTTGTTTTATAAGGCAAAACTGAATTATTTGAAATCTATATTTTAGGTTAGTCTCAAAGACTTATCCACAGTCTCCCAAAACTAATAAAGCATATCCAGCTTCTATGAAAAATCGTACAACTTCAAACTTGAACCAAGAAACTCCTAAAAAAAGAACAGCAAAAGTTAAAGACAGCCAGCAGGAGAATATTAGTCAAAGAACTCAAGCATCACCAGCTGAAGCTGTAAATCAGTCTAGTGCCGAAAAATCTTCTATAGGAAAAATTGAAAACACTGAAGGTAGATTCTCATTTATTTGCCTTTGCTTCTTCTTTTTTTATATACATTTTATTTTATAACATACAAAAATTCCAATTGTAATTGAACAGTGTGTTGCCTGAGTACAAATCATTTTAAGAAATAATAGTCAAAAGTGTTTACAACAGTATTCATTGCATTAGTATCAGTTATAATAATAATAATAACAATAATAATATTTGTTTAACCAATTTAACATACTTTCCTTATATCACTGGTCCTTCCATATATTTCCCTGTTTCTAGCTCCTGTTTTTGTCAGCTAACCATTGATAAAATAAGTCCCAAGTCAAAAAAACATTCAGTTTCTTTCTTTTCCTTAGTTATAAGTGTTAGCCTATCCATTTCTGCACATTCTAGTATTTTTTTAATCACCTTTTCATCTGTTGGGATCTCTTCACTTTTCCATTGTGCAAATACTATTCTAGCTTCAGTCAGTACATGTAAAATCAAATATACATTCCCTTTATTATATTTGTCTGGTAAAATGCCCAACAAAAATGTCTTTGGTTTCAAATCAATATGCTGTTTTATCATTTTTTCCAACCATGTATGCATTTTTGTCCAATATTTTTTCTCTTTTTCGCATGTCTACCACATATGATAGTACGAACCAGGTGCCTGCTTTACAGATTTATCCTTAAACATCTTTGCTAACCTTGAAGGCAGAAAGTGCCATCTATAAAACATTTTATAAAGATTTTCTTTGTATGCAGTAGACATTGTTAATTTATAGTTTCTATCCCATAATTTCTGCCATTGATCTAACTCAATCGAATAGCCAAAATTTTTAGTCCATACTACCATTATCTCTTTTACTTGTTCATCTTCCATCTTAATACTTAACAAATAGTTATATGTTTTCTTTATTAATTTTTCATCTATCCCTGTTAATATCTGATCTAATTATGTTAATTCTCTATATAAACCATACATTTTAACATCCTTCTCATATCTAGATTGTATCTGTACATATGACCACCATGTTATCTCAGACCCTAGGTTACTCAGTTCCTGCTTAATTTTAAGTTCCCCCTTTTCATTTAAAATATCTTTATATCTGGTAACATTTTCTATATCAATAACATTTGGATAAATCAGTGCCTCCATTGTGGAGAGTCAGACTGGTATTTTCAAATAATGTTGTTCTTTAATTTTCTTCCCTACTAATAATAATATATTCCTAATATAGTGACTTTGGAAATAGCTATGTATTTTGTTTTTTCCATACCATAAAAAAGCCAACCTAGTTCGAGATCATGTCCCTCTGAGGTCAATAGTCTTTTGTTCCTCAAGCTAATCCATTCCTTCACCCAAGTAAGTATCAAGGCCTGGTAATATAATTCCCAATCTGGTAGCCCAAAACCACCTCTATTTTTAGAGTCTTGCAACATTTTCAAATTTATCCTTGCTTTTTTCCCCTGCCAAATATATTTTAATATTGTTTTATTTAATTGTTCAAAATATTTTCCGCCCAGTTTTATTGGTATTGTTTCAAATAAATATTGTAATCTTAGCAAGATATTCATTTTTATTGTAGCTATTCTTCCCATCAATGACAATTGCAGATTTTTCCACTTCTCCAAATCTGTTTTCATTTGTTACGCCAGTTTATAATAGTCTTCTTTAATCGTTACACACTTTGCTGTTAGTTGAATTCCTAAGTATTTAACTTACTTAACTATCTGTATATCTATTTTCCTCAGTAGTTCTTTTTTCTGTGTGTCTGTAATATTTTAGCTATTATTTTGTTTTTTTCTTTACTTATTTCCAGTCCTGCAACTTCACCATATTCTTTTATTTTCCTTATTAA